>VXBJ01000740.1:280453-388561 GCA_013400055.1 Nycticryphes semicollaris | reverse complement strand
AAAAAAAAAAGAAAAATGTTAAACTAAAAAACAGAAAGAATATTTATGTGATGTAGTATTACTTTGTACTGCACAATGAATGGAATATCTGTCAGAAGCTCATCCTGTGAAGATACAAGATTTTTTCAGTAAAACATAAATCGTTTTCTCACTGTGGTAACACTATGCCTCATACGCTTACCTAAAATAAGATATTTGGAAGCAAAAGCACGCCATGTTTCAAAAAGTTTAACCCAAACTTTGAAGCTGTTTGGGAGGAGAAATTATTAAAAGATTGTTTATTGTTCTTGATTACCACTTTTTCCATGTTCTTCTCACTACTAACTACTCTGAAAGTGAAATAAATGAAGCACTGCCAGTAATGGACATCCTGTTATACCCAGCAAAAAGAATAAAAAATCTGTGCTTGTACCTAATATACATGCTCAAAGCAGAACAGACACCAAATTTTGCAGTAATGGAGTGGCAGCACTCTACCTCTTTTAGTGTTTATTTCTCTTGAACAATTGACAGGTAGTATAGATTTCAGACCAAAGAATTGTCACACATTAATTACTTTCTAGAAAAAAAAAAAAAAAATTGAACTTGCCTTAACCCTTCCTTAAATGTTTCCTCATATATATATATACGTAAAAGCAGGAAGGAAAGGAATTTCTATAATAAGAATAACAATATTCTCGCCTATTTTTATTTATTTTACTTCATATTTTTCAGTTGCTAAAATGAAAAATAAAGCATTTTCAAAGTTTAGCTAAAATGATGCTTTCAATTACACATAAAGTATCTATCCATTCCTTCCAAAATTTGCAGGGATGCATTGTTAAAAAAGGCCTGCCAGTATTTTGAGTACGTTAACACATCTCTCTGAGCACAAAGCACTGTAGAGGTAATGCGTTTTCTAGCTCAATTTAAGAAGACCCAAGTGGTAAGACTTTCCTCATTTCTCCTTGAGAGTTTATTCTAACAAGTCGTGCTGCTGCAACATCATGTTTTGCAATCAAACTATACTCTAACTTTCTAAATTATGCAAATATGTATTTGCTCAGCTAATGCATGGCTATAGAAAGTAGAGACACTTATTTGTATTTCAGAGCTAATAAAATATCATGAATTCCAATTTTAATTAATTTAACTTAGTGCCCATGGTAATCCTAAAGGAAATAGGAGAGAAAACAGAGTGTTTTGTCCCTTCCAAAAATAGATAATAAGAGATAGATAGATAGACAGACAGACAGACAGACGGATAGATAGGTAGAGATGATGTGTCACAAGAGAAAATCAGAACCTATTGTAGGGATTATACCGTTAAAGGCAATAGTTTCAAATGTGAGATAAACTACTGTGAGAAAAGCAGATGCATTGTCAATATATCTTCAAAAGCCTTCTTAGCAGTTTTTCCATCAGTGTTTCACACTGTCCTACTTGGATCGATTTCCCCCACCGGCTGAACTCTCTCAACGATAGATTTCATTGCTTAAACTTAACAAAGGGGTAACAATTTGTCTATTTTGAGCAGATGGATTTACCAGCATGTATATTTTCAACATGAGAAGAAATAGAAACACTGAAAAGGCAGGTGCCAGGCATGTGTTGTTTTTAAATAATAAAGGCTTGCTTTATTTCTCTGGATGTTTTGGACACTTTGGAAAATGAATATAATTATTCTCAAGTCCAATAGAAGACCTGCAATAAACCTACCTGCTCAGAAATAATTGATATTCAAGTTTATAATTATTGCCCATGTCAAATATATCTATTCTGCTTATTTGATTTTATTAGTACTGTCACTCCTTTTAAATTTTAACACCGTGTTTAAATCAACCTGTCTTTAGTAATTTACGTGAGTTACACAATTACACAGGTAGCAATTAGAGTAGCTTGTGCATCAAATGCAACTCTTGATAGCACTGCAGATCTGTACATTCAATTCATTAAGTGATTATCAGTTAGAGTAATGATAAATTGACATATTATTTAAGGCATTTCTCTTCTATATAATGACTGCTCTTTTGAAAAGTATATTTTAAAAAAGACCTATACCCATTTATGTCTACCTTAGTGCTAGAAAGACCTGTATGGAAAAAATAGCCCAGTTCAGTTAAGTCACTTATTCACTTTTAAGTTTGTCAAATTTTCTGATCCTTATATGCATTATTCAGACAATATATATTCAATTTTGTATACAGCACATACATTTTCCTCCACTATGTCACTATAAGGGATTGTATTTTTTCGATGTAAAATCTAGTTGACTATCTATATATATATAAGCAGTAACATGCAAGTTCTTGTTTTCCATAAATACTTCTGGAATCATTAGCACATCCTATATTAGCATATAGCAGACACATGTGAGCAAGAAAAAAAACATATTCAGCTTGTCTCAAGACAGCAAAAGCCAAGAGCTCTCAGCTCTGCCCTCCCACTGCCTCAGTATCCCTCTCAAGGCTGCAACAGGAAACCACACCTAAGACAATGGACACAATGTGCACAAGTTACTCCTGTGGTTAAAGCATTGTTAATGTGGCATACAGTCTGTACTGCCTGGTTGTCCATAAGCTAAGTGTATGTGACAGGAAGAGCACAGTTATAATTATTAAAAAAAAATAAACAAACAACAACAAAAAAAAAAAACATGCTGTAAGCCTAGATCTAATTAATGAGTGTGAAAAGTCTCCCATGCTCACTTGTAGTAGGGTCCATACATTCCTGAGGCTACATTCAGCCTCTGAAATAGCCTTAACCAGAGACTGTAGATAGCCAGCAACATGTCCACACACATGATGGCTGAGATGTACCTCTTCTTCCCTCCCTGATTGTTGTTCTCCTGAGGAGTATTTTTTTCCCTTGGTCTTCACAGAAAGCAATCTTGCACAGCATCAAACTTAATAGGTTAATAGGTAGGGCCCAGGAAGGGTGCAGGGCTGGCAGCAGCTGTGCTTTGGGTAGAGGGGTTTGCACAGGTCAGTAAATATCCATGACCTAGTTGACTTGAAATTCACACCGCATTGCCACAGGTGCTTGCATACAGGAAGTAGAACTGTCACAAACGTATTAGCCCCTCTGTAAAATTTATCTCTCAGGGATATTCAAGCATTTCCCGTCTTTTCCTGGCCTATTTCCCACTGTATTTTATCTACTTCATGCAAGGAAGATGACTACACATAACTTTACTTTTGGGCTCCCTAGAAAACTCTTCTGAAGAAATAAGCAGGTCCTTAAGCTTTAACACCACTTGCCTCTTATGTTATCAACCTTGCAGGAGAATTTCCTGAGTTGGACGCAGCTCATTTGATTCTATATGTCAGTAGTTGAATACATTCACATGTGAGTTTTATAATTGATATACAGTCTCTTCCAGAGTGACATGTATCTGACTTATTTCTGTTATTTTAGATGTCAAAGATGTTTGTTGTGTGTTTTGATGAATCCCGCAAGTTCTCACAGTAGAAGAGTATGGGCCAATATGCTTGATTCCCAAGACCAAACACATCTCTTACTTCCCTGGTAGGCACCAAGGACGAATACTAAAGTGGAAGTGCTGTAAAACAAAGAGGCAGGCATCACCGCATTTGCACCCTTAAAAGAGATTAAGGACAAGATATATCTTCCTGATATAGTAAGTAGAGTTTAGATGTGAACTAGATGCCAAACTGCTCAGCGCTATGAACATTTAAATCCTTTCATGTAGGCATGATGAAGAGACTTATGGGATTAGACTGGTGATTTTCTTTCTCGTTATCTTAAGTTTATCCAGAACTCAAACTACTCTTCATTTAGTAAGTGAAATAAGCAATGGCAGCAGTGTGTTGCAGCAGCAAAGGTCACATGAACAGTCAATCACCTGAGGTATTTATCTGCAGCCCATGGGTTTTGCAGTCCTCAGTGAACTGTAGCTGGCTCAGCAAGGCTTTTGTTTGTATCAAATTTGAGCCATACCCCAGTTACAGTGGGCTATATATAGGCTAATTATGACTAGCTTCCCTTTGTGTATACAGCTTTCACTCCCCCACAGAAGTACATATCCTGGCCCCAGAGTTTATAATCTGATTTTACAATCACATACTTCACAAAGAATACAATGAAAATAAATTAATATCTTACTGAGACTAGCTCATGTTCTTTCCTGAACAAAACATAAGTAGCCATATTCAGGCATTCTATTTTAAGAGAGGCGAATATAAATTAATCCCCAAAATATATGAATACTTCTTTATTTCAGGCTCATCTACCTGTGAGGTCCCCCAGTGGTTTACTTAATTCACTGTATCTAGTAAGTTCTAAGCACGTACAAAGAGGAGAGCTCCCCTTGCCTTGACTGAGGTTACAGCATGCATTTAGCCTGGGCCCAGCGGGACAGCAGAGCTGCAAATTTGGAACACTTGTCCACGTAACTCGGATCATAGTTGAATAGCACTTTTTTTTTTCCCCTGAAACTGGAAATTCTTGTGAAGCTACCCATCTGAGCTTTGAAATCCAAAGTTAAAGTAACACTCACTCGTGGAATTCCAATATTAATCTCACATCACACACGAAACCTCACCTCCAACTATAAAAAGGCATGTAACGATAAGTTTATCAAACCCACAGGCAAGTGAAAGCTATCAACATTTTCACAATTTGGATGTATCTTATATGGTGTCTTACAGCACTAGCTTGATTTAAAATAACCATCTACTCCTACATTAGCAAATGGCTGATATTATATGGAAAATCTATAGAATTTTCGTGTTGATAGATCAATAACTGCTAGCTAGAAAGTGGTATTAAAGACAAAATGATACGACAGATTCATTTGTAGACAAAGCATACTGTTTTGTATTAGTAATAAACATTTTCACACTGAGGGTAACATTAATGAGAATTTTATTGATTTATTCAAACCTTGGGGTTTTTGTAATTCATATTGAACTGGATTTAAAACTCACTTGTTTGTTTATAAATATTTTGGCTAAGAATAACAATATGTTGATCTGTAAAATAAATGGTCTTTTCTGCAAAACGTTGATTTTCATTTTGCTTCAGTGTAGAGTGTATGGGTATTTTTTTAGGTGCTGGCCATTTCACAGAGGGTATAATTCTCCAGGCTGCCATCAATAAGAATTAAACAAACAAAAAAAAATTCATCCCAACAAAGAAAACTGTATATTAAACATCATCTAACAGAGAAACACGTCTTCAGCTCAGCAATAAGAAACACTGTGCCAGATTCACCACTGCTGCCAATCCAGTGGAGATAGAAACATCAACAATGGAGACAGTAAACCAACAGAGTAAAATAAATAAAATACCAAGTATATTAGGAAAAGTTTGATTAGGGTGTATCCAGAACAGGTGAACAAAAAGTTCTTTGATTTGTTTTTTAAATTAAAAACACCTAGAACATTAGCCAGAGTACTGTGAATTTGATTTATAGGAGGTCACAAAAAATCAAGAACATGATTTGTATTATCAAAACCACCACTTTAATTTTGCAAACATATGGACGTACTCCTGAAAATTAAACCACGCAGTTGACACTAAAGTTGATGTCAGCATACAGCCCATGGGTTCCACGGTACCAAACCAATCCCTTTTTCTGGCAGTGTGCAAGAACAGGACATCAAACATGCCTTGCATGTGAGTTAGTATGTTCCATAAATAGGCTAGTGGCTTCAGTTTATGGTATTTCTCTCCACCCCCCCACCACTATCATGAAGAGAAATTGAAATACTGTGAGCACAGGGCCACAAAAGCATTTCAGTTCAAGAATTTATTTCTGCAAACAAAGAACAGAAGTGTGTGTCTCTGTTTTCCTTCCATTTGTGTTCTGTAGTTGGCACTAAATCAGTTACATCCTCGGTCGCTGAAGTCTGCGTACTTGTGCAGAGGTAAAACTGAGAACTATTTGTGATTTGCTCGTTCTGGGATATATTGTTTATTTGTTGTTTACATGTAAACACAAATTCTTAAGTGTTGCTTAGTCTCTCAGCCATGCTTCCTTTCTTGTAGACTGTTTCAAACACAATATAGTGTAAAATACATTACCAATGTTTTCATGCACAAAAACAAAAACTGTGAAATCCATTTATGATGCGGGTCTTCACTGCCCTTATCCACAGTCACTGCCATAAGGCTATAAAAATGCATGCTCACAAGAGGCTCAAAAATTTGCAGATTATTCCAGCATTGGCACTAATAACTACATCATCCTGGCATTCAGGAGAAAATTAAAAAAAAAAAAAAGGAAGAAAAAAGAGTTCACACTTCTCTGATTTTCAGAATCCCTGGTTATATATATGTAAATATATATATATATATTCTATGATTATCTGAGTGCCTATAATAGGCAGGAGTGCAGCACAATGGCAACAGATGTGTAGAGCTAAGCATGGTGCCCTACAGTGGTGCTGAGGAGCTTAGGTCCACACGATGAGCATTTTGAGAAAGGAACAATTACTTTGGATGGGGCCTAACCTGATCTTTTGGACTGATTGCCTATCAGTCCATTAGCAGTTTGTCACCAAAAGATGCAAGTCCATGATGCCTACTAGAGTACATAAGGCACGCTCAGCTTTGTTCTGGTCCAAATGAAATTCAGAGTGTGCACTCCACTGTGCAAAGTGTAGAGTGGAGATAATTGGAAGACTTCCTTCCAAAGTCCACTTCTGATCTGAACTGCAGTGCTAATGTATGTTTGCAAATATGTACCCAAAGTGACATTTGAATCAACTAAATTTCAACTTGTTATTTAACATCTGAATCCACAGCAACCTTTGATGCTCTTGAAACACAAGTATGGAAATTTCTGGAACTTCATGTTAGATATGTCATTGAAAAAAACAGAATTCTCTAAAACCTCTTTTGAGATGAAATGCAGGTTTCTCTATGAGCAGTAGGGTCTATTTTTCCTGTTCTTCAGATCGATCAACAACTTAAATCTTAAAGTGGAATCAATGAGGGTCCACATGAATGCGTTGTACAATCACATTGGCAGCTGCTCAGCTTAAGTCAGCAGGCAGCGTCTTTACTAGACAAGAAAGAAACACAGAAGTACCCGTATATTAATTGTAATTAGTTACTATCAAATCCTCTGTTTACATAATAAGCACCAGATCAAAATTTCTCATCAAAAGGAGTCAGGAGAGTAAAGCAGCAAATTTCCTTAGCATCTGTTCTGATGGAGATGGAGTAATGGTTCATGGGCAGGAGCCAGAGTTCTCAATCAGCTTGGTGCAGTTATGGGAATAATCACTATGGACAGGAGTGTTTCAGGGAAAATAGAGTTCCAGATTAACAAATTGTCTGTGAATCATTAAGGGATAGGGCATGAAATGATATTAAGCCATGGCAACAAAGGGCTTCCAATTATTTATGAAAAAAGTCAACCGAGACAAACTGCTGTAGCATTCATTAAACTAATGAGGGGAAGCACCTTGAATTGCAGTCTCAAGATAATACCTTGAGGTCAGAATGCAATTTGATGCAGCTCTGGTTTGATCTCCCTGCCAAGAATTATGACACTGTTTAAAAATTAAATTTTATAAAAATATGAAGTAGTAGATGTGACAGCCCTTCTTTCCGAGAACAAAATGGAGAAAGCACATATGAGAAGTGTTCCTAGGTTGTAAGAGTGTTGTAATCTGAAATACTGTATTTCTAAAAAATATCTCCATCAAGTGAAATCATTTGTGTTTTATATTATATATACTTGAAGAAGAGAAGATGGAAAAGGATGAAAAGTAAAAAAACCAAAAATAATAAAAAAATAATTGAATGCCCACAACCCCCTAACCAGTAAAAGCTAAACTGGATAACTGCAAATGGCCTGTTTCTGGACACTTTGGTAACAGTTTCTCCCAGCCAGAATCTAGAGCAATTCAGCAACATTTGTGTGGCAGTGCAGCAGGTGAAGCAAACACTAGATCTGACCTGGGTTTAACAGCACAAGCACAGCAATACCCACAGCCTCTTCAGCCAGACACTAGCCTAGTGCTCTCAAGGACCAGCCTGAATTTCCTTGCCGTCTTGATGTTCCCATCTTTGAAGAATTCAAGATGTTTCTTCTCATTTTAAATTTAAAATACCTCCAGAACATAGGATGTGTGTCCTGTTCAGTATGCAGTTCTTGTTGTATGTTGCTCCAAGACTGGGGATCTTTAAGATTTGTTTCCATCCCTTCTCGTTACAGTAATTCTTCATTCCCTCACTGAAGAGTGGGGATCTCTCAGATCCACTATCTTCATGATATTGTCACCATCCTGCTGTTGGGGACCAAATTCAAATTAAATTATTTTGGTAATAAGATCTTTGCTAGTCTGACTAATTAAGGAGTAACTGGCACTAACCATAGTGGTGGTAGCATACCCAAGGAGGCAATAACTTCTAGAAAGAGAACAGAGATTAGATGTGAGTCAGGCTGTAGAAGGGGATCTCTCCCCGTCTTCTACAGCTGACAGTAGCCTGGAAGAATTCATCTACTCAACAGCCTTATACAATACCCTGGATAAAATACAAACATGGGCAGAAGGACTTCCAAAGTCAAAACAATGGTCACAGTCTTCACAATTCTTTGTCTTATTATTGGTTTTAAAGAACAAATTATCAAGTCATAACCATAAAGTATGGATTGAGTTTGTGTAAATTCTAGCATTGAGTATTCAAAAGGTGGGAAGGAGACTCTTGATACCATATGAGCAATTACAAGCCTGGAAGCCCTGCCTCGCATACTGTATTTTATCCAAAAAATGAGTAAGTAAAAAACTTCCTCACAGTCTGAAACTGTTTACTTAAGAAGAATTTCATAATACCAGAAACTAGTCATGAGTGACACCACAAGATTCAATAAGGTCAGAGTTTGGTCTAGACAAAGGATTACAAACAATTTTACCCAATGCTAAGACTATGAGCATTGGAATAAAAATAGCAGGAGGGAAACAGGCTTAGAGAAAAGGTGAATTTTGCATGGATCACCATCTTTCTGAAAAACAAACAAAAATAAAATTGGAGAAAACATGCTCAAGTTCCAACCAAAATTTTGCTCTTGTTATCGAAATCAGCAGCTCCTATTTTACAGCTTATGCCATCCAGGAGATCAGACCAGGCATTATTACTCGCCCAGTTTGTATTTTAAAATCTTTGTACTCACAGGGCAAGATAATTGTCATAACTCCTGGGCAGCCCTAGAGCAGGAGTTTTCTGAAACATTGTCCTTGTCAGCTCCAAAATCAACAGGCCTGCTGTCCAACAATCAGCTGTACACTGGGATCCCAGATGAGGGTTTTTCATTTAGCTTCATGTCGCAATCACTTCTGATTTTCTAAAAGTTAACAAAGACATTATTATTTCAGACAAGAGAAAAGTAGACAAGATAAGTAATTTTTAGCTACTACAAGAGCAAAGTAACCCTCCTGGATTCAGCTGTCTTAAAAAAATTTACTCTATCACCAAGCCATTGCATCTCTTAAACTTCTGTTGAGCCACTAAAGTTGAACCACTTTAACAGAAGTTTGAAATAGATGTATGTGCTTTATCTGTTCTGTATAATATACATAACTGAAATATTTGAAATGTTAATGCTAAACCAGTACAACCGTTGTAAATAATATTTATTATATACTCAGCACTCCTTAAGGAATATTTCTGCAAAGAAAATAACATTGCAAATGATTAAAAGCTTCTTAAGTTGTCAGCAGCTATAAATTGTTGGAAATATAGAATAAAGAAAAAGGCGAGGCAGGGTGGAGAGTCCATGATCGGTCGTACCAGTCATCAATCAAGTCTGATGTGCTGTCTCTGTCCTATATCACATACCTCACAAGACAAAAGTCCTTCAGTACACCTCTTATAGATTTTTTTTTTTATTTGTACCTTTGGAAAGAAACATTCCCCTCAGGTAGATAAAATAACAAACCAGACTTAACAAATGAGATTTGATTACTTCTGCTTCAACCTGAATAACAATAAAATGTTATCACAAGTTTATCCACACATGCTGTCAATTCAGGGATGATATTTGGACCAATTTCACTACTGATGTATGTTTATTATCTCCACATGTTATGGTAGTTTTAGATTAGAATTTAGTTTGTCCCTTAAACCTTTAATTTTCTCCTTCATGAGCTCACAATAATAATCTGGCCATGCTTTAAATTATTCAGTTATAATTTGCAAGTAAGTAGCGTTTTCTGTGCATCCGCTAGTATCAGTGAAAGATTAAAATAAAGTGAGCTGTGCTGCAGCTGAAATATGCTTCAGTGTGCTTAGAGTTGCTTGAAAGAGCACAAAATAGTATTAAAAAATAATATAACTGCTAGATATTGATTGACAGGATCAGTATTGCAGAAAAAGTCATACTAAATTGGATTGTGCTCTAAAAAGAAATGAAGGGAAGAAACGAACACTTTCCAAACAAGAGAACAAACTGGGAACAAAACAAAATATGCTCACATTTTCCAGAAAACATGACTTTTTACAAACACTGAAAAGTAAAGCAAAACAAAACCCATAGCGGAATTATTTGACCATATCCCTTTAAGTGCCCAAGGTAGTGCTACATCTTGGATTATGATCTCAAATATTCCTGCCAGAGTGGCTGTCCTTCACATTCCGTGTTTGCAGTCCTCAATCATTTGTTGTAGGGGAGAGCTGCTACAAATGCAGGGAGAGGATTGAAAGTCTGGAGTTGGATACGTTTTTTATTTCTTTGCATTTTCAGTAGTCAAAAAAGAAACCCCCTCATCCATCACTTTGATAGAAGTCCACAGGGCATCCATTTATTCTATTCAGAACAGGATCCGATGAGTTCAGATCCTTATTTATGTTCTTTCAATGCCCAGACGTTACATTTTCTTGGCTGTTATCTGAGTATTACTATTTATTATTAGTCCACAATGGAGATCCTATTGTAATGAACTGTGATACACTGACATATTTCATGTTTGCTGGTCATATTAAATTTATTGCAATTACTCTTGAAAAGGATGGTGTAATTTACTGAAATCTCATTGTGGGAAAGGGAATTCCTGCAGGAGGCTCTCACTGAATTTTCTATGAGGCTGTGCTAAGATCTTCTGTTCCAACAGCTTGAATGATTGCCAGTCAGCCTAAGACTCATGCTTTGCATAATAGAAAAATTTAATTAAAAAATGAGCAATAAGTTCATGATAGATTTGTTTCATATCAATAGAGAGAGCACATAGTTCTAGGGTTTTTTAAGATAAGCCATGTGTTAAAAAGAAATTCCAAGAAGGAAATGAGGAAAAGACTTTAAAATAAACCTTTCTTATGAAATAAGGCTGTCTATTGAGATGCTTTGTTTCCAAAGAGGTGCTTTGCTTTGAGAAGTCCGTCTGGTTATTGGATACCTCAGTGGGAACTCAGAGAAGAGTTTCTGTCCTAGGGCTACATTAGGTCTGCCGGATACGTGCTAAATGGGTGTATTAGGTCTGCTGAGGGCAGTAGGAGACCCCAGCCTAAGGTCCAGTCTGAAAGTTCAACCAAAGGAAGCAGCAGGAGCAACGCCAGGAAGCAGAAGGGTTGAGTATTTACAGTCTGCTCAAGACCTGTGGGGACATCTCGCCCTGAAGGCTTGGTGCAGGCTCCATCAGATGCCCTGTGTGATCATGCACTGTGATAACTGTCAGCATGCTCCCAACACAGTTCCCAGTCCAGGCCCAGGTACAGTCAGTCTGTGGGTGAAGTATGGGCCAGACGGTGCTCTCAAATAGCAGTAAAAAAACAGCCTGGTTTGGTGGTCAGGTCTTAGTCCTATGAACACGAGCTGTGGACAGTACTTGGTCCTAGAGCCAGAAGGAAACCTTTCCCTTTCAGTGGACCAATGGAGGATGTAGTCAGCAAGAGCTACTACAGCCCCTCTCCCAGGGAACCTTGTGGAGGGAGCTTGCATGTAGAAACTACCTGGACGTGCAGAGCGTGGCCATGGCTTGCTCTGAACGCTCTTAAAGCCCTTTAACTATATACACTCCTGAACCAGGCCCTGACCCTGCCAAGACAGCACATTACTGAGGTCAGCAAGGATGAATATTGTACAAATATGCTGACACGTGTTCTCCGCAGACCAGTCCTTTTCCCAGGCTGAGCTTTTGGATAAATATTGCAAGATTTAATGTCATTTAAAAAGGTGTTTGGCAAATTAAAAAAAAAAAATGCTTTAAATCAAAATGATCATACAGATGATATAGTGATCTGCAATAGTGTTCTTCAGCAATATTCATTACTGTTATCGTATTGATTTTGTTGATGTTGCACCTGGGATGAATTTGGCTGCTTCTTCCTAAAAATACCATTTGAAGTCTTATTGATAGTAATCAAGTGAGCATCTCATTATATTATCCCCTAGTTTGTTAACAATAGGAGGGAATAACCACCAGGGAAGGAGGAAAAGGCTAATCCATAAATTTCTCATTAGCCGAAAGAGAGAGAAACATTCACTTGAATAATTGAGTAAGTTTAGCATCACAGCCTGCAGTTAATCATGTTTGCATACCCTTTCTTTTCCAGTGTTCACAGAATGATACTGCATGGGGGTTAACACATTAACAGCTATCAATATGCAAACTGATGGTTGAAAAGTACGTCTAAAGATGCAAACTTTTGAAGCAATAAAAGAATACCTGTATTCAGAGTGATAATAAAAACAATTAACTTTGCGTATAGCACATTTATTCTAATTAAGGATCAATAATAAGCAAAACTTAGAAATTAAGCTAAATTAATAATTCACAGCAAATTATTTGCCCAATTAATTCATTAATTTTCTGCTTGGGAGTTTCTTTATTATTTTTTTAATTATTTTTTTAAAATTCACTCATATTTTGAGTGAATTTTTTTCTTTAGTAGACTATTAGTTTCACAAAATAATCTATCCTTCATTTCTAGTGTTTTATAAACTATTCAGAATACTACAAAAAGCCTTCAGACAAATCTAGCACATCTTTACAAATCATTTGTGACATGAGAACAGCTTGGAAATAGGAAAGCCAAGGGTGATTCTAGCCTCATAAAATTTTAGAAAGCTTTTCCCAATATCTCACCTTAATCTTCCTTGCTGCAAGTTATGACCACCTGCTCTTGTCCTTTTCACCATGCATAGGGAGAACAGGTTGTTCTCTTGATCTTCATGGAAAAACTTATTTCAAGACAGAATTTCTTTTTTCCGTCCTGAAGCTGACTCAAACTTTCCTTGCAGCCGTTGTTTTTTAAGTTTTCCAGTTTGGTAAACTTTGTCATTGCTTACTGTTGACTAACCTTCATCTGTTTGGAAACACATTTCCCACACTACCTCCCATGTTCTATGCTGGGAAGAGTACACAATGTCCCTGATTTCCATATCCCTCTTTAGCATTTGTTTTCTTTGCCATATTAGTACAGAAATGATGATTTACATTCATTTCATTATACAGCATGGAGAACTGGTACTGTCTGTTTCTCAGTCTGTATTTGTGCATTAGCATTTGTCTGCAAGAGGACACTCTTTTAAGTTTTTATCTCCCATATGTCCAGAACACCTGAAATTCCTATACCAAGATCACCTGAAATTTCTGTACCATCTCCCAAATTCCTTACTCTCTCATCCAGCTGATGGTGTAGCAAATTTTAGTAATCAAATTTTCACCCAAAATCAACAAAAGATACTGAATTTTCTTATATCCAAGAGCAACATACATAGAGCTGCATTCAATACATTCTTTCAGTTTCACTTGTGCATGAATGAGAAGTCATTCGCACTCTTGATTTTTTTTTCCTCAGTTCCTATTTTATCTCATACTGGACTGCTATCCTGTCATCAAGTATCCTTCCCAAGAACTGGAGCTATGTTAATGCAATGAAAAGGTTCATATAAATTCTGTTATTAGATTTAGGGCTTTTTTTACTCTTTTTGGCAATTTTGCAGCAGAAAAATAAGTGAAACTTAAATTGTGAACTTACAGAAATGTGACTGTTGAAATACCAGTTGCAAATTTTGAATTTTTTACACATTTTCTTTTGGCAAAGGGGCTGATATTTTTTTCTAAATGCCCTGATTTCCATTAGAAGCACTTTTCTAGGACACAACTTATAAGGCAACTTGGCAAAAACATCCTTATATGAGCTCTAAGTGAACAAAGTATATGGCAATCAGTGCCATTTAACCCATTCAGCAAACAGTGCCTCAGATACCAAAGTAATTAAAATTGCTTCACCCTTCCCTGTAAAAGCTGTATGTGATGTCAATAAAGCACTGGGTTTTATTGCCTCAAAACGGTGTTATTAGCATGACCTAAGTAGCTGCCAATCTTTCACAAAACCTACTGTGTCAGTCTTTCACAGAAACATAAGTATACAGCATTACAGCTGGTGAGATGCTGTTATTAAAATAAAAATCAAGATTTTAAGGCCCTTGGAACAGTGTGTAAGACAGAAATTGTATCTGCAGATCTAGAGCACAGATGTTTTCAGTTAATTTCGTATCACGTCTTATTGAGACTAGTGACTGCCATAGTAGGTACATTAGAAACGGAGCATTTCATCTGACCACTTTTGCATACATAATTAGTGAAAACAATCCTTATTTTCATTGCCATGCAGACCACAGTTCTTCCTATGTTTTGAATTCGAACCAGACATCCTCATTGCATCAGCTGTGACGTCAGAGCTGTGTTTCAAAACAGGAAACACTTGTGATGGTATAAATTAAAACTAAGCAAAGCCAAGATTCTGGTACTGGCAACTAATTGCTTGATGATCAAGGCAGAATTCAATCATACCTTTTTTAAAATTTTCTTTTTTTTTAACTTTCATTCTAGCCTTTGCTCTGGAAGCAACCAGTATATGCCAAATTTCCACTTCTTTTTAATACATGTTATTGAGACAGGCTTTTTGGAAAGCAAGCAGAACATAACAAAACCAACTAGAAATATATTACGTTAATTTTTTTTTTTAAATAGTCCTTCAATATTTTTCCTGAAGAGTTGAGTTATTTGCTGAAGACAATCTGTTCATAAGAACAGAGACCTGGAATGTGCCTCTTGCATCAGCAGGCTCCCTGCTCTGCTATTTTAGTGGTTTCACCCTTTTCATATAATCCCACTTATCAAGTTATCAAACACGATCTTAAGAAGTGTCAGCTTTCTTACCTCCTTCAATATCCACACATCCACCCAGTTCTATTGGAAAGGTGTTGCAAAGATTATCCCTTCATTCTTGTCAGGGCTGAACAGATCAGGCTCTTTACATCTCCTTGGGTAAGAGAAGCTCACTGCTCCACTGATTAGCTTCACTGCTTCTTCCCTGAATGCAGACCAGTTTGAAAGCTGGTCTTGAGCAAAGCTGACCCAAGCTGGACACAATGCTCTACATGAGATCTTACCAGTGTCTTGAAGAATAGCAGCAGCTCTTCTAGTTCTAATACATCTAACACCCTTCCTGATTACACACTTTTTTCCTGGCCTCAGATAATCTGAAAGTGAAGGAAGAGTTTTTTTCAGAGGTTGATTCTATGCGGTAAGACGACCTAGAAAATACTAGTATACCTTCAAATCTCAATATATCTTGCTGCACAAGGAAGAATTACTATTTTAGTTGGCCATATATGCAGATCAAAACTTTCAAAATAGCTGGGAAATTCATGCACACATGCTAAATCATTGGCCTACATTTCTGCTGTGCACTAAGTCACCAGACGTAGATCACAATTGTAAATTTCACAAATACTTTGCATGGGATTAATTTGTCCATCACACTGAATTGACTTTATTTTATCTATGTTCCAGACTACTGAAAAATATTGAAAGCAGTGCTGGCAACATAAATGAGGTAGCAGGCACCAACAGAAGAGCATTTATGTAGTATTACAGAATAATTGCTTTTAAGCCCATCAGTGTTGGTTAGTTTACATTTCAGTGATTTTTAAGAAGTTCACTGCATTGAATCCTAAAATTGATAAAGCTCCATATTTATTTTCCATAAATACAGAAATAGGTTGTCCTAGAAACTGTAATTTTCTTACAGTCTGGCTCTCTACTGTAGTCTGACCTACAGCTTAATATCCCTGCAAAGAAAGCAAGTCTTTAGAGATCACAAACATCCAATTTCACAGTACAAGCAGTCGTAAATAGAGCTAAATTCCCTTTAGTAATAAACTATTCATCTTTGTGCTTCATTGAGTTCAAAGAAAAGCATTTTTCAGACTTTAAGCAATTAAGTTTACATTTTATTTTCTGCTCTAGAAAGGAAGTTATCACAAAAGCATGGGATTAAGAAGAAGATATTCTCCGCATATGAAA
Organism: Nycticryphes semicollaris; assembly: GCA_013400055.1. Taxonomy (NCBI): domain Eukaryota; kingdom Metazoa; phylum Chordata; class Aves; order Charadriiformes; family Rostratulidae; genus Nycticryphes; species Nycticryphes semicollaris. The sequence goes on along the minus strand of VXBJ01000740.1, from coordinate 372,296 downwards.
TTTCAATTTAGCAAAGCATGTAAACCCTAAAGGCAGTTAAGGTCCAATATGCTAAAACTATTTTGTCTTCACAGTGTATTTATTTTGTATCATCACTGACCCAGATGATTAGCTGCTCAAGTAAAATGGCTGAGCATTAGATTCAACTCACAAAGTCTACCCAGCACCTCCTACTGAACTAAACTGATGATTAAGTAGGCCACTTAGCTAAAATACATTTTGAAACAATATATAAGTAGTCTCCCGAGAGTTGAAGAGGCTGTGTTCACACCAGAAATGCAGCGCTTTTAAAGGAGTGCTGGAGATGGGTCCTGGCCGCGCTCAAGGGACTCCAGGGATAGACATTCCCATGCAGATGCAGCAACTGCTCCTGGCTGCTCCTGGCAGCCTTCCTTCCCTCCCGCCCACCTGACCTCAAGCTGCCTGTGAGATCAACCCACTGTTGTTCCAGCCAGTGTGCGCCAGCTCAAAAAGTCTCTTCTTGTTAAATGAGACTCATGTTGACCAAAACCAATTAAGCAGCATTCGCACCAGCAGGTCTGAGAGAATTACAGTGTCCTGCAGAGAAAGCAGCACGTAACCTCTGTACTGGTACACCTCCTTATGTGCTTGCTGCAGACACGGCCCTGCCAGCAATGGTGAATTCTGTATCACTGTATGAGCCTCAAATTCACTCCCTCTTTCAGATGAAAAAAAGCTATAATGACAAGAGTCAAGTTTCATAGCTACATCAGTCAAGATTCACATTCCATCTGCACAGTCTAATTTCCAGGCAGCACTAAACCCACTCCTGTGTCCTACAACCAGGAGGTAATACAGGACCCTGGGCAGTGCAGGTTCAATTGCTGTTGTGTCAGTAAGGATATAACGATGTCTTCCTCTGAAAGAGATGTGAGATGTAAAACCGAGACACCAGCCACTTGTGGTTATGGTTGTTAAAGATCCCCTGGCTCTCTCTGTAAGTGCAAGATTGTTAATCTCAGAGTCTTGGCTGGATTCAACCTCAGGTAATTATAGTTTGTCAACCTAAACTTCCCATGCAGAGCAGACTGGGCTGCTGTGCAGCTAAGCAGTACCTTTGTTTCACAGCTTTTCAGCAGTGCATGAAATGATCCCTGCACATGATTTGAATACCTTTAAAGTTTGCCTTCAACGTAAAAGGAACTGCACGGTTCCTTTTAGGTAAAACCATCATATAGTTTCACACTAGACTTTTCTTTTTTACTGATTCCAGAGTGTTGCAATTGCATTAACAATCTGTCCCACAGAAGATATCTTTGCTTCTGTTGAAAAACAAGTTTTTAAATCACATCTTGCAGAGGCCAGTTAAAATCCTTTCCAAGATCTTTAGTCATTTAATGGTATCTTGTTTCTTTTACACTGTAATAGAGTGCAGCTGAACTAGTTGTTTTGCATAGACTTATAGGTCTAATTTTGCCCTCTTTTCAGCTATGTGAATCATGGCACTAACATGATTGTTTATTTGCTCATGTTACTTGTGCATTGCTCTGGCAATAAACCAAACTCATTTGGGTAAATTTGGGGAAACTTCTCTGTTGCTGTTAGATTTCACCATTCAAGCTGTATAGGTGGTTGTCATCCAGCCAAACTGATGACTACTGGATGAAATTGGATTAAACAGTTCCAGTTTATAAGCAGGAACAATGACTGGAGAAATTACTGGAGGAAGTGTACATCAGAAAATCTATGATCTAGCTGCCATCACAGAAACATGGTGGTACAGCTCACATAACTGGAGTGCTGAGATCGATGGCTACCAACTTTTCAGAAGAGATAGGCAAGGAAGGAGAGGCAATGAGGTGGCCCTCTATGTTAGGGACAGATTTGAATGTCAGGAACTTAATAATGTGAATGACAGTGTTGAGAGTTTATGGATAAAAATCAAGGGTAAGGCCAATAAGACAGACATCATGCTGGGGTTTTGTTACAGATCCCCCAACCACAGTGCAGAGGTTGAAGAAATATTCCATAAACAGCTGGCAGAAGTCTTGCAATTTCTTGCCCTTGTTCTCATGAGACACTTCAGCTTCCCAGATGTCTGCTAGAAATACAAAACAGCAGAGAGGGAACAGTCACAGAGGTTCCTGGAGTGTGTGGAAGATAACTTCCTAACACAGCTGGTAAGGAAGCCAACCAGGGAAAGCACCCTACAGGACCTGCTGCCTGTTAACAGAGAAGGTCTTGTGGGGAATGTAAAGGTTGGAGGTCGCCTTGGGCGTAGAGATCATGAAATCATAGAGTTTTCAATTCTCGNTAAAACAAGCCAACAGGGAAGAAGATCAGCCTGGCTAAATTGAGAGCTTTGGATGGACCCCAGGAATAAAAGGAAAGTTTATGATTTCTGGAAAAAGGGGTTGGTAACTTATGAGGGATACCAAGATGTAGCAAAGCTATTCAGGGGGAAAATTAGCAGGACCAAAGCTCAAGCAGAGCTGAACTTGGCCACTACAGTTAAAGATAACAAGAAGAGGTTCTTTCAGTATATCAATAGAAAAAGGAAGACTAGGGAAAATGTAGGCCCACTGACGAATGAGATGGGCGCTTTATTGGTGGAAGACACAGAGAAGATGAAGCTACCAAATGCTTTTTTTGCCTCGGTCTTCAGTGCTAAAACTATCCTCCATGAATCCCAAACCCTGGAGACAAGGTGGAAGATCTGGAGTGAGGAAGATTTTCCCTCTGCAGAGGAGGACTAGGTTAGAGACCACTTGGCCAAACTGGATATCCATAAATCCATGGGCCCTGATGGGATGCACCCGTGAGTGCTGAGGGAACTGGCAGATGTTATTGCTGGGCTGCTCTCCATCATCTTTGAAAGGTCATGGAGAAGAGGAGAGGTTCCTGAGGACTGGAGAAAGGCAATATCACTCTGGTCTACCAAAAGGGCAAGAAGGAGGACCCCGGGAACTACAGGCCGATTAATCCCTGGGAAGGGATTAGGAGGGCTGGCTGACACTCCAGAAGGCTGTGTCAGCATCCAGCATGACCTGGACAGGCTGGAGAGCTGGGCAGAGAAGAACAACTGCAAGCATAGGATCCTGCACCTGGGGAGGAAGAATTCAGGGCACCAATATAGGTTAGGGGGAGACATGCTGGAAAGCACTTCTGAGGAAAAGGATCTGGGAGTCCTGGTAGACAGTAAACTATCCATGAGCCAGCAATGTGCCCTTGTCACCAAGAGGGCCAATGGAATCCTGGGCTGCATAGGGAAGAGTGTGGCTAGTAAGTCAAGAGAGGTCATTCTCCTCCTCTACTCTGCACTGGTGAGGCCACAACTGGAATACTGCATCCAGTTCTGAGCTCCCCAGTTCAAGAGAGACAGTGAACTATTGGAGAGAGTCCAGACTAGGGGAACAAAAATGATTAAGGTATTGGAGCATCTGCCTTATGAAGAAAATCTGAGAGAGCTAGGATTCTTTAGCCTGGAGAAGAGGAGGCTAAAGGGAGACCTTATTAATGCTTATAAGTATCTGAAGGGTGGGTTGAAGGAGGATGGAGACAGAGTCTTCTCAGTGGTTCCAAGTAACAAGACAAGGAGCAATGGGCACAAGCTGGAACATAGGAAGTTTAATTCAAATATGAGGAAAAATATCTTTCTGGTGAGGGTGACAGAGAACTGGAACAGCTTGCTCAGGGAGGTTGTGGAGTCCCCCTTTCTGAAGACCTTCAAGACCCACCTGGATGCCATCCAGAGTTATGTGCTCTAAACAATCCAGCTTTGGCAGGGGAGTTGGACTAGATGATCTCTAAAGGTCCTTTCCAACTCTGACAGTTCTGCAATTCCGTGATTCCATGAAGTGAGCAACCTCCCCAGGAAAAGGTGAACGAAGACAAGGTACTAGTACTGCAATATAGATGTAACCCATTGATAAAACCCTTAATTTTAAAACAGGCCAGAATTTTGGAAACATATAAGGAAGGAACCAGTGAAGCATTGACCTCTAGCGTTATAAAGTCAGTCATGGAAATCTAGCAGCAATTGAAAGGCAGGTTCTGTTAGTCAGAGAGGCCTGTGGAGAAGCAAAGCTCCTAGTGAGCTTTTCCTATGAGGAAACATAAAAACTAAAAATTCTGATGCTAGAATCCAGGCAAGAAATTTGGAAGCAGTTGAACTGGATCAAAAATAAAGACCAAAATATCACCCATAGAAAGGACAGGCAGAAGCAAGAAAAATATGAAAGGCCGAAAAAGGCTAGAACAGAAGCTAGGTAGCAGGCAGCATGACAGACTGAATGCACCATTTATTTATTCAGAGACGTCAACTTACTGCTGGAACTCTGAGATGCAGGGACTTCACTGGGGTCAAGAACTATGAAAGTCTGAAATGGCTGTGAAACTTGCAAAGAAGCTGCAGTACTGCATTCGGTACACCACCATATGGGAAAAGAGAAACTGTGGTAGGTGTGAATCTGGGGGTTTTAGAAAGATGACCTTCCTTGTGGGAGCACTTCAGGAAGACAGATGTCCTGAAATGTTTTCAATCTGTTCTTGCTATGTCTTACAAGGAAAGAAATTATGTTTGATTTCATACATATATGTCAGATTTAAAATTAGCCCTGTTCTCCAAGTGAGAAAGCCAGATTTATTCCTTGTTTAACAGTTACCTTTCAGTCCTTTTTTGTGATGCCCATAGCAAGTAGTTACTCTAGCAGGCCCAATGACAACTCCTCAACCCATGATCCCCCTTTTTGCCTTGTACACGGGCTTTTCAGCTGCTCATTTCACTGTGCAACCAAAGGCCTTGCCTTCCTCCAATGGCCTACCCTTACTGCCCTGGCAAATGCTCACACAATGGCTAAGCATGAGACATGGATGAGTGCCACACACATGGACTGCTCTAGAGCTGCTGCTGTCCAGTACAGGAAGGCATGCTGGTGGACAGAGGTCCTGCTTCAGGGTTACCAACATTGTTCAGAGACAAATTTTTGATACTAAGGGCACATCTGCTTTGCTGCACATCCCCTCCTTGTACCTAATGATATCTCCATACAAGTGCTGGCTGAGAGCACTCACTCATTTGTATTTCGTCAGCTTGTTTAGAAACTACCAGACTACATGTGGCAAACAATCACAAAAAAGGCATTTTCTAATCCACCTCTGCTTCTTCCAAATATACTACATTAGGACTACAACACAACTTTAACTTAAATAACTAATCTAAAGCTATTTTTAACTTCAAGCTATTTCCTAAGTGTAAAGTCCCATGGGTATATTCTTATAATAGTTCAATATTTGTCTTAATCCAAATAAGCAACATGTATTAAGAATTAGCTAAGCATCGAGTAGATAGCAAGCTGTGGTAGTTCATGGAGTTCATTCACATACATGAATCTTCACAAAACATGAAAGGAGCAACTCTCATGTATCTCACTGTTGACCCAATGCACTATAAATGACTGATGAAAGCTGATTAAAGAGATCCTCAATCACTTGGAAAAAAAATACCACCACCAAACAAGTTTTAAAAAATAATCTTTATTATAGAGGATGATAAGAATGTTTTTCAAAACTTTTATCATATTTTAGGAATAAGTTGGAGCGGATGCAGTAAAAGATCTTTGTGAGGTGCTAATGTATGAAATTACCACAGCCTTTTCTGCCTCTATCATCTTTTAAATCAAATACCTCCATTAGAAGTTTGCATATTATATATAAAGACTGACCTGTATTACTCAGATAGTAAAAAAGAAACCAAAACAATGCTTATTTGGTCTGTTTTGGTAAAGAAAGTTTGCATTGCTGCACAACCTACAATAAATACATACACATCCTCACATCTTCCCAATTAAATAATTTGCTTCCTATTTCAACAAAAAAAAATCAAGTACTTTAATAAGACCCTACAGATCAAGTTGAAACACAGTTTTGTTTTGCTATACGTTTTCAATATAAGTATTTATGGTTATATTTGCAAATACATAGAGCTGAGGCTCATTTCTTGTTGCTTTGATTCTATGTGGTGTTTTGCTAAATCCAACACAACGTAGACAGTGCACTTGTCCAGTGTTCCTTTAAGTGGCACTAGGAAATTCCGACTTACTGTTTTGGCTTGTCTACTAAAATACTTTCTTTGAATCAAAGAAACCTGTCTACCTCCAAATTGATGGTAAATTTAGTACATTAGTTTTCAAGCTCTTGTAAACAGAAGAACAAGTCAAATGAGGAATATTATTATCTTGTAATGTAAATATCAATAAATAGATAATGTTCAGTCTTCCACCCCATCTTGTCCTTTTTCCATATGATGATGGATGATACATGATACAGAGAGGGGTGACCAAATGAGAAAGAAAAAGAAATATTAAAAGAGTGCAGTTAAAATATTTGCTGAAAAGAAAAAAAAATTGTACAAATGTAGTTGGATATCAGTAAATGTACTCTACTCAAGCCAAACCAGATATTTGTGCCTACAAAGCCCCGAAGAAAATGTATGTTGCTTACATGGTATTTTTGACTTCAAAAGATTATAAAGTTTAACATGGTAAAGATTTTATGCAAGTACAGTACTTATCCTAAAGGAAAAAAAATACTAATATCACAATTAAGATTATTTTCTTAGTTAAAGAATATCACATCAACTGTGAATGCCATTCACTGTATTTCTTTATAATGTGCTGTAATATACAGCGCATCTTTTCATCAGTGCTGTACTAAGTAAACTTAGGACTGGTATAAATCCCAGATTAAGAAACTAGGAATAGTCCTTGTACATTTATCCTGATGGGAAAAAGTACAGCACTATTCCCTCTCACTTTTTCCATCCCTCACTCTTCAGCACTGTCTGTCTTCTACAAAGACCAGAGGTGAGATTCTGATGCAGCAGTGGCACTGAAACTCTGCTGCCATCATAGCAACACTAAAATTCCCTACTACACTTATTCCAAAAAGCTCATGTAAGCCAATTGCACCTATTCCTTTTTCAGTCCTTAGTGCCTCTAGAAGGTATTTCCCCCTGTACCCCCAAATGTAACAATGTCTTGGCACTGCACTAACACCATCTCCTTAAAGAAAGGACCAGCTCATTCCACTGACAACAGGTCAGTTTGCTAAAGGATTTTAGCAGGGTCAACATAAAATATATACTTAAATTGCATACAGTTTAAAAATTCTGAGCTTATTCTCTGAAGTCTACTCAGATTGATTTTTTTTAAGCTAGCCACTTGCCAGAACCTGTAGTCAAATTTATGTGAGTTCAAAGGATCAGTAGACAAGTTCATAGAGGAAAAATCCACCGAAAATTCACCACCAGCATTCCTCCTTCCAGTGTACCTTCCACTTCCCAGTGTACCCTGGACCCACAGAGCATTAGAGGACACTCTGGGAAGCAGTGCTCCATTTAACTTGAAACTTCTGAAGATAAAACTTTTCAAAAACAGAGCATGTATCAGACTACTCAACAAGGATCTTTATTAGATTGAATAGTCAGAATAAGACATCTTTAGAGAGGTTTAGCACGTATTTGGATCTGGTCTGTCAGGAGGTCTTACAGAACATGCACAGAAAAGGCAGACTAATGCACACATGCCGAACCTCAAGACCACAAAGACTTCAAGACCACTAACTGCAAGAAACTGATTCAACTTGAGATCTTTTATCCACTTCAGTCTCCTGCCTGCCATCACATGTTGATTGGGATTTCTAGCATTCTAAGAAACTTAGAGATTTTTATCTTTGTAGTTTTACTTAAGGTTTTTTGTTTAGTTATTTTAGTTTTAAAATAATCAACCTTCAATAGCATCACCTCTTCATTCAAACCCTTGGATAGAAACCATTCTCAAAGTGACACCTGTCACTTTGAGACCAGAAGAGACATAATTCAGTCTTAAGTCAGGTAACATTTTTTCCCTTCCATAAAAGTCTCATAGTTGAAAGTGCTTTTCCTCCTAGCTCAGCAGAGCTAGAAACAGGATCCACAGACCACTGGAAAGGGAAGATGCCCAGACTTCCTGTATAGCATAATGCACGTTTCTGCTCCTAGAAGCCACCAGGCTTAAAATCAGACAGTGCTTTAGATTTTATATTTAAACTATTTTAAATCATCTAAAGCAGTCTAAGGGCTCAGAAATAGTAAGTATATTCATCTCACTATCGTTCTTCTCATCTGAAGACTTCAAAGAACTTTATTTAATAAGTTGAATAAAATAATTTTTATTTTTACAGGTGAAAGACACAATTCAGCTTGTCCAGAGCCACAGAATAGGTTATTACTGTAACCCAAAGAGCTGGATTTATGGAGGTTGAAAATCACACACTTTAAAGGTAGAATGACACAAAATTCATTTTGAGTTGGCTCAAAAACAGAGTTTCTCTAATCTTTACTTCCCTCTTTCGCTCCACACACACCATGGTGTGGCAAAGCAGAAAGACTGAGGGCAGGTTTTTTGATTGTAATTAACTTTTTTTTAAGTAATAAGTAGTACAATTACGTCAAACACATGCCAGTAGAAGCTTTATATTACAACTTCGTCTCTCTATAGAATTACAGCTGTGCATACACGGACATGTGCATCAAGGTCTGAATGCTGCATTCACAAGCACTGAAATCCAAGCATATCTCTAATGGATAAATACTATCTACACTTAAATATATCCACAATATTGATACAGCCTCTTGCTTAGATACACTTATGCTACTGTCAAAGCTGTCATAAAATATTCCTAGAGTAGGTACCATTTTCTCTCCACACCCCTCAGAGCAGTACACTTCTAAACCAGTTATGTTGCAAGCTTTAGCAGATTTTTTACAGAGACAAGCTTGAAGGACTTGTGACGTTACCACTTTTGTTTGATACGCTCATATAGCTGGCAGGTGTAATCTTAGGGATTCTGGTCATCATTAATACACATTAATACATCATTAATTTCACTTTTTACCCCCTCCATCTGCCAGGGAGGAAGAGGTAATGTGACAATGCAAATTTGTCTTTGTTGTGTAAAGCCATTACGAGGAAAAAAAGTGTTATTTTATGCTACATCGCCCAGTAGATGATAGACAAAAACCTTAGAGCTTTGTGTGGGCTAGAATCACCAAAAATCTGAATACTTTCAAGATCAAAATAAAATCCTGCAGTCTAGATGGTGCCTTCCTATGGGACTTGCACATGCATATCTGAATGTGCCTTAGTGCTTCCCCTTTCCAACACATTGTGTTATCTGTTATGTATATCTTCCTTTTTCTTTTTCTATCACACCTGAATCTCGGGGGACACTATAAAAAGAAGTGTAGCATGTTCTATTTGTTGACAGTTTAATTTGTAAAAGAAGATTCAATAATGCTGTATCTGTGTTGGTCATCAGTAAGTGTAAATGGGATCTTGCTGTCAGTGGTATATCCCAGCTGCATTTCTTTTCTCCTCTCATTGAGCCTAAAGATAAAAGTAGAAAATACAAAAGATAAAAATAAAAGCAGAGGAATACGAACTACCCCTATCAAGTTCATAAAAATACAATGATCTGCCAGAATGCTAAATAAAGCAGAAAAATCCTAAAAGCCATTATACCATAACACTATTTCTGCTTACACACACACAGATATAATAAACCCCAGCGTCCAGCTCTCCTCTTCCCACTCTATCTTTCTGGCTTAATGCTATCTCCTCAAGAGAGAATTATTTTAAAAAGTAAATAAAACTCCCTACATTAAATCAGTGAGCTGATGAAACTCCCAATGTCTTCAGGATTTTCCAAGGAAACAAAAAAAGGTGTGCTACAACACCAGTGCTCTTCACTGTTTTCTCCCTCATCCATTACATTACCAGCTACATACTAACAGATTCCCACTGACCACAAAGACCTGCTTTTAAGTCAAGCAAGGCAAATCTACATCCACACCTTAAATTCTGTTGACTTAAGACCATTCAGATGAACGGCAATAGCTTAATGTTTCTTTCACAACACCCAAGTTCAAATTGCTTGCAAATGTTTTGATGCCTTTTAAAAAGAGAGTTGAAAATGTCATCATTTAAGTCATTTGAACTTTAGCAGATCTGGAAAATTCAGCAATAAAATTGTTGTTCTTTGCAGCCAAAACGATGCTTTACAGTCCCAGAGTCCAATTTCTGGGAAATAAGCAATGATTTTGTTATTTGTTTTCCATAAGAAGAGAACATTATTCAATAACTGAGTTGCTCTGCAGTAATCTAAAACTTTGGTGGTATGCATAATATTTGGGGATTTTGGGTTTTGGTTGGTTGGTTGGTTTTAGTTATACTGATTAACAATAATCCTAACTGGCTTCCTGTAGCGGGTTCATGCTGGCTATATATATAGAAACCAAGGACTCTTCCAGCTTCATGGAGTCTTCGTCTGGATATTTAATGATTTTATAAGTCCTTGCTAGAGATAACCATCCTTAAAGACCCAACAGTGACCTTCACGGCTGTCTTGCTCAGAAAAAAGTTCTTCCTCTAATACCTTGAATAGAAGACTCCTAAAAACCTGACAGCATTGCTAATAATTTTTAAGAAGCTCAAACCATCTAATCAAACACACCTGCAGGAAAGAAAAAACCTTCTGTAAAGTCAGTAGGAACAATAATAAACAAATTAGAGGAACAAAAATCTATAAGACCTCACAAAGGCATTTTAGCTGTAATATTTGCCTCAAGTTCAGTTTTATTTAACTAATCTAAACTTTTATGTCCTGGTGACCCACTTACAGTCCGAAAAACAGAGAGACTGGACATATCTACATTAAGAAAGGAGCCTGTTTCTGAGGGGAAATTTAGCACAGTCCTTTGTCTGAATGCTTAATATACTTGTTTTGGGTTGTCTTTTTTAGTCTCTTCTTGCCTTTTTAAAAATAAGAAGATACAATCCTTTTAGTTATTTAGTGGCAGTAAAGCATCCGTGACCTGATCACAACCACCACCACAGTGTAAGCTTTCAATTAAAATAGATTACCATAGGTTTTTCTATATTCTTCTTTCTTCAATCTTACAGTGAATCCTCCAAATCCAAGCTTTCTGTTTTCAGGCTGTTTAAAACCATTACAGCTTTGAATCACCATACTGTCATTAGAAGTCTAGCTGCCAATCACATATTGTTGTGCCATCCTGTTTGATTGTTCTAGCTAGCTTTCTAAAAGCAAAACTTTTTTGTTGAAAGCAAGTTTCTTAGAAAACTGTGTGTAGTTGCAGTGTAAAAATAAATGCAAAAAGCTCCGGGGAAAAAAAATTGCTGTAGAAGTTCTGCCAGTGAACACAGGCTTTTGAAAATAATAAAAGAAGTCTGGATATGGTAGTTACTGTTAGCATTGTCCTTCCTATAGAAGAGGAATTGAAAAGCAGACACTTACACGGCACCACCATTTAGTAGCAAAACCTACTCGTCCATGAAATCAGAAGCTGTAAGAAAGGACTGGGTTTTTATTGTATCAAAATAGCAGAGAATAGGAGCTTGGCTCTTGCTGTTCCCAGAGGGCCTCAAAGCCTTGAAGCATTAAATCATAAATCTGTTAAATAAGCAGGTCTAATTTTGCAGTAAGTACAAACAAGAACACAAACCCTCTTTGAATTGGTTTGGAATAGCTTGATGATGTAAGACACCAAGCAACCTATGCCCGTGGTTGCTGCCAACACTTTGCTCGAAGCAGACATATACATGCCTCTGTTTTCTGTGTTCTGCTTAGCAGGAAAACCCACCTTAGGAAGGTTTTAGACAAAGGAGAGTCTCTGACATGTAGAAAAAGTTCAATCTAGCTTTTAATTTTATCTCTTTTTTATATGTATATATACTATATTTACTCTCTCAGTACAAGAACAGGGAAATGTTAGAACCAAGCCATAGGAAATTTAAACCTCTTACCCAATACAAACAACATAAAAACCCATTACACTTTTTTTTTTTAACCAAATGAATAATTAGCAAAACTGATTGCCAGATCTAGTCTTTGGAGATCAGCTCCAGGGAGAAATCCATAGATCCTTGAGTACTAACAGAAATAATGAGAATATTCACTACTACACTGGAATAAAGGCTGAAACCATCAGTGTTAATTCCTGAAGAATAGGTAAAGTTTCTTTGTGAACATATTGTTCATTACTGCCCACAGCGCTCTTTTGGAGTGTTTGTGCTACTCCCAAAGAAAACAGTAGATAACAGAAACAGTACAGAAATAATTGTATATAGAGGCAATTATTAGAAGATCAAGCATTTCAAAAGAGGAAAGCGTTATTTTAACCATATCATATAATGTATTTGAGGTACATCAGAAAGTCAGTCACAGAACCGGGTGCATAGCTTATTCTGTATTAAAAGAAAATTAAGTTAGTATCCACATACAACAGAAAGAAAGAACATGGAAGGAAAAATATCAATATACAGAAATTGATATTATAGAAAAAAAAAAAGCGCACCTTATTTATTCCTAGTCATTCAAAAATCTTTACAATCCATGGACTGGCTCTTCATAATCGCACAGGGAGAACCACACACCATTCGAAGTCCAATTATAGCTGACAACTAAAAGAAAAAATGCAACATGTCAACAGTCTAATATAGGATTATCCTTGAGAAAGTGGTGAACAGTGTCTAAGTAGAACCTTTGGCTTGAAAGGAAATGACCCTATTGTCAGAGAGAACCCACCACCTTGGAAGAACTAGAATAAGGCAAAAAAACCCTGATGGCTGTAAAGAGATAGATGGGGGAATAAAATCTCAATGCCCACATGAGTTGACCCTCAAGAGCTCAGCTGTTCGTAAAGGTGCTGTCAGCCAGGGTAGACATTTCCTCCGCTTCTACTGCCCTCTGCTTTTGGTGCTAGTGCATGGAGAACAGCTGGGATACCCACCCCTGCTTGCTGCCTGATGTTTTCCCCACAGCACTGCTGACCTGAGATGGAGTAGCCTTTATTGCATCAGCAGCTACGCAAGCAGCCTTTCCATCATCAGGTCCAACACTCCTGCATGCCACCACCATTGCTCTCCATACAACACTGGAAGAGACACTGTATGAAATATGTTGTAGGAGCTGACTGAAGACACATTACTACAGCACCAAACAGACTGTAGAAGAAGCCACTGGAATAAGTAACTCCACTGAGAAGCTTGGGGAATAGGAAGGACAGCAGGTGAACCACCAAGTGTGACCAGTAGCTGCATCACACACAAAATGCTTTATTCTCCGGTTCTGCAGGCATAGAAAGTCATATCATCTGGTAAAAATGGAGACACATGGTGGAGCAAAAGTTTTCCCATTGCAGGAAGGCTTAATAAGCAAATATTTACTAAATCACGTCCACAAGTAAGCAGTGCTTTTAAGCAGGCCACGGGGTTTTGACTCTTAACTAAAGTTAGCTGCAAAAAGGTATGCTGGTAACTACTTTTTAATTAGCCAATGATAAAATGGTAAAATTTCTTGAGATCTTGAGATACTTCACTGAGATACATATACTGAGTATTTGTTTGCTGTACAGTATGTGGTAGGAAGTATGCAACTCTGGATTAGAGTTGCCAAAATGTTGCATGACTAGATAGAGGCCGGGTGCCTTTAAAAGATTTGTTCAGTATTAAGTTTCATGTGATTCAGTATCTGAAGTGTGAAGAAACAACTACGTTATTCTGAAGTAAAAAAGTACTGTCAATATTTTCATAGGCTATCAAAGAATAAATCTGCTTATATTTAGATATGGAATGCTCTTGAGAATATTTGCCGAGTTACTGAGAAAGAACCACAGCAAACCTTTAGAAAACTACATTTTCAAATTGAAGGCCAGATGAAATTTGAGCTTCTTGATTCTTCCCATCCTGATGGAAAGACTCAACTAGNAAGAAAGAAGAAGAAAAAAGAAGGAAGAAGGAAAAAGGAAGAAGGAAGAAAGAAGTATTGACTTCGACAAATATTTCTCTAGAAAAATCAGACTGTCACCACCAGCTTGCCAAGGTGGTACATATTATCTTAAAAGAACAACTGTTAGTCAAGGCGATACCTTCTATGGGAGTACTCAAGGTTTTACTTACTTATTTTTTCCTCTGAAGATGGCACTGAAGACCAGGATGAGAGATATCCTGCTTGTGACACAAACAATAACCCTGTTCTGGGAAAACTATCTTTTTGTCCCTTATTTAAGTCTTAGCCCCTGAGCATAAACACTTGTAGAGTGTTGGGGTTTGCTACGTGAAACTAATTTTTTTGTTAGATGTCTTAGCAAATACAACTCTGTTTTAAGATGGTTTATAGAAATAAAACAGCTACTTGTCTCCATGTTCTCATCTTGACATGGAGAAAAGCGATGGTTTTCAATCCCTAATGTTTGTTCCTGAGGAGTACTTTTACAGACGGGAAAAAATAAACAATTTACAGCATGCAAGGTTACTGCTGTATTCAGCTGTGCATCTCAAAAGCACTCCACTAAATGATTTGACTAAGCTTTTCTCATTACTATATATATATATTCTCAGATCAATTCAAAACCCAGTAATAGGTGATTACAGTCCCGCATCCAATTCATGAAAGAGAAGCTAAGTTAAAGGAGGTTTGCTATCTTGAACAGTTCGTTCCCTAGGCAGAGTTTGAACCAACCTCTATACCAAAGACTAGATTTTGCTTCAGTTCTTTGTCATATCCCAAGGCATAGTGTCTCCCCAGTCCCCTTGAAGCAACAGCTGTCTTTTAGGTTTCAAGATTCTGACTGACGTGCGGAAACAAATTAAAATCTGACATTTACAGAAGTTACTGAATACACATCTCAGTGCATTCAACCTTTTCCCCACAGACACTGCCCCCACCACAGCAGCTGCTGCTACTGTAAGGTAATGCCTGGCACTTTTGGAAGAGAGGACAAGAATCTCAGGAAAAAAAGGAGAGTTAAAAAGAAACAGGGGAATGACTTTCAATGTGCTAACATTTGTAAACTAGAATTCCAGTTTATCTGAAGGCAAAATACAAACAAGACCTTTAAGACGAACTTTGCATTTTTCAGCATATGGCATTTTATATGCAAAAAACTGTAAGCCTATTATGCTGACACAAATGTAATTTAATGAGAAGTCAGATGGTTTTGCTGAACATTAAGTTCTGTACAAAACAATGATGCTAAGGAATCAAGCCACTTTATCCCTTCTCAATTTAATAGGACATTGGCATTTGGATGCCTTAGGCATCTTCAAAAATCTCTGCCTTAATGCTCATGTCTAGCATGCTTCAGAAATGCATTTCAACCTCTGAACTTGCTTTGCAATACAGATACAATACTAAGTAGGCACAATAATAAAAATCTAATAATATGTTTCTAGGCATCCTCTATAGAACTTACTGAGATACAGGAAAAAAGTCTGAGGAAAAAAATATTGGCACAATTTAACCTGAACGGTTAAAAAACAGAGGTAGATTCGACAGATAAAGGAAGGTAGAGTGAATATAATTCATCTGGTTTTTAACAGTCTTTATCACAGTACTGCATAAAAATCTCAAAGAAACTGACAAAGAAATAGCATACTAAAATAAAAAGGGGTATCCCAATTTGAAGTAAAACAGAACCAACTTTCTGCACTGTCATTTTACATCTTAGCTAGGCCTCTTCTAACTCTCTGAAATTAACAGCATATTGTGGAGAAAACTGTTCTCAGACTGATAAGACCAATGCTTGTAGTTCATGTCAAAGAATGGTGTGCAGAGAGGTTCTTGCTTGTACTTATTGCTAGAACAACCAAGGTCAGGGAATTTCATTCTTTGCCACGTTGAAGGGTCAGAAACAGAAAAAGTATAGGGGGGTCACACGAGTAGGGAGCAGCAGACAGGACAGGTGACCCAAAACTGACCAACTGAGGTATACCATCCCTTCTGCCCCATGCTCAGTATAAAAGCTGAGGGATCAAAGGGTCAACTCCCATTCTTCAGTGGCCAACGTCCAAAGAGGACCCTGTCTATTCATCTGCCTTTGATACCAATCTCTTGTGTTCCTGACTCCAGATGTGGAATCCAGTTTCCATCCATTGCTGAATCCAGTCTGGGTCTTCCACAGTGTCTGCCAGTGGCATGACNCTTGCTCAGGGAGAACAGACAGCTCACAACATGTCATTCCTACACGATATTTTTTATGGTATTTTTAGAGAGCTCTGTATGAAGTTAATTGATATAGTGGTGTTTACTGGTCGAGTATATTGATTTTTCTGTTTTGAGATCAGTTTAATTTTGTTTTGTGTTTGGATGCATTGGCCCAGGCGTGCTTTGTTGGTGTGGACTAGCTTTTGGTTGTATAATGTGAGAACTTGGATTACTAGGCTACCTGCATATCTTGGGCATCCTGTGATGAATTCTGTTGCTAATTACACTTTTGGTCTTACCTGGGGAAAGTTTACTTTGCCCTTTAATGATTATCCCAGAGTGGTGCCAACAGAATTAGGGGATGAAAAACCTTTGTGCTGTCTAGAGAATGACTGTGATGCTTGTCTCTGTCATGTGATCACGATTTTGTTGTCGATGTTACTCAGTGTGCTGCAGGGGATTATTATTATTATTAAATATGAGCAGCATCGGAGTGAGTATGATGTGACGTGGCTACTCAGACACGGGTGGAATCAGAGACAGCAGAAAGTCAGACAACGGCCCCAAGAAAAGCCGCAGCAGAAACACAAGTGGTTGCCCCCGGCCCCAGCGAGAGTCTCAGCACAGACGCAAACGGAAGCAGCCCCGTCCCGCTCTGCCTCCAGCCCAAATCCCGCCCCCGGCCCCAGCAAAGCCAGCGGCACCGGCGACGGTCACGCCGAAACCAGTACNCCCCGGCCCCAGCGAGAGTCTCAGCACAGACACAAACGGACCCAGTCCCGGCTCCCGCTCTGCCTCCAGCCCAAATCCCGCCCCCGGCCCCAGCAAAGCCAGCGGCACCGGCGACGGTCACGCCGAAACCAGTACCAGGGGCATCAGCTGNGTTGCCCCGGTGACCAGGAAGCAGGATTGAAAGTCAGCTTGTTCCCCTGCCCCTTAACGACAAAGACCTGCCCAAGCCATACAGCATGGGAGAGGGTTCCCCTGGTAAAGATCCAGGAGAGGGTCCTTCTAGTGCAGATAAGGGAAACTGGTGATGGAAAGAACCAACAATTACTACCAATGATGTCGCATGAGAAAATGGAAAGGTATCACATGAAAGTACATTCACCTTGCTACCAAGGCCAATACTATTGAATATTCCAGTACAGGGCCTGGAGGAAAATTTCATCTCAGTAGCATTTTCAAAGAAGCAGCAGAGATGACTAAAGTTGCACAGAGATTTGTTCCCTAATCTTATGTTTTTATTTAGATTTTCATGAAATTTTTGTCTGTTCAAGATGGAAAAAAAAAAGTAATATAAAATGACAGTATCAGTTCAGACCAGTGGGAGTTACTTAAGGATTACCACCATATGTCACTTTCTTTAACCATATGACAACTAGTATGCATCTTTAGCAGACATCACCTTGCAACAGTAGAGACAATTTTGTGGATTGTTCATGACAATCAAATATGAGCTGAATACACAGTACAAATACTAACTCAATGAGCAGCTTATTAAGCACATCAGCATAGACTAATAACTTTTTGCTGACATACAAGAAACCATTTAGATTTTGCAGTCATATTAGCTCTGTAGCTAACAATCTTACCCCCTGGACTGCATCTTCAGGAAAGCAGTGCCGTACATGCATGCACAGGTAAATTAACTTCTTGGTTGTTAACTTCATCCCCTGAACTAAGGATTAAATAAAAAATTGAGGAGCTGTATTGCTAGTGGAACTAAAAAGCCTTCTATAATGCGTAACAAAAAGTAAACTTATCAAAATACATGCTACAGCAAAATGGTGTGTATCAAGTGAGGTCTGAATATGCACACAGATTCATCTTAATAATGAAAATAAAGTATATCAAGTATAGAAGAAGAGGCAAAAAAAAATCATATACTGCATTCTGCCCACAAAGTAGTTATGAAATTATACTTTTTTTCCCTCACATCTGTATATTTTCATTGTACTTTGATCTTCAATACCACAGAGGTAGAAGTTTGTAAATACAGTGCCTGATAAAAATCTTATGGCTGGACGCTTAATGTACCACCATTATAAAAGTGTTTAATTTTAAAAACATTTTTCACTTGAGGAAACAGCTTTGCCAAGATTTGTCATCTAGTGCTTGGCAGGAAAATAAAGTTAATGTGGATGAAGGTAGAGAGCGAGTTTAAATCTTAGGCAGCCAGTCCTCATTAACTTAGTGTATAGTTTCCCATTCTCCAGGAAGTGCTCCTCATTGTAAATTAAATTAACCCATTTTTATTTAACATATTCTAAATAAGTCATCACCACTAAATGAAAAATAGACTCTGCACATTTCTCCCTCTGATATTTTTTTCCTTTGCATGTTGCTGCCTCTACCAATGATATAAGGGAATTTTTTGTTTGGTCACTGTGCAATACAGACTGTTTGGAAAGCAAACATACATTCTATCTCTTTTCAGTATGTAGCATAGCGGTGCTTCAGCAGTATATGCATATCATAATGTATATAACCATATGAATTTACATATTTACAGCAGAAATTTATGTTCATGAGACTTTCCTGAGCCATAGGTAAAAAAAAATAAAATAAATAAAATCAGCAGAGATACTTATTTTCGAAAAGACATTTAAGGTGACTTACTGCCTCCTTTCTTCCTGTTTTTAAATATTACATTGCATGTAGCAAATTTAGAATACATTATTAAGTTGCAAGCGTGTTCTTCACATTTAGGATAATGTGGAGTATGCACTCTGAGCTTACGTAGGCTTTCAACAGATTTATTGCACTATATGAATGAAGAGCTATAGATCTTGAAACATCAGATTGATGTCTGCAAGCTGTCTGATATGGCACCAACCATGAAGAATTTTTTTCTAAAATATCTTACCAAAAAAAAACCCTGACTATGTTAAAAAAAAATCAATACAAAGGAACACATCAGCAAAGCATTAGAAAGTATGACATTTCAGAGATATAGAAGATTTGATTTAAGAGTGCTATTTAAATGTAAAAAGAAATGAGTCAGTATTTGTTCACCCTGAATATTCTGAGAGGTCTGCTGGCTGTGGAGATCTATCTCACAGGACAATGATTTCCTAGACATAAAGAAACACTATGATCAATTATGATGATTTGGCTTTTCCCCATGAGCCAATTTAAAATATAAAAAATAAGTTCTGCTTATGGAAGAATTTTCTGTTATTGATACTTAAAACCTTCCAGTGGGGATACTATTCTTATAGCCTATGTTCACAATAAGTGGTATATGACGCTTAATTAACCACATATGTAGTATACCTCATTTTAATTTCAAGGTTTTGATACCATAAGCTCAACCCTTAGGCACTGAGCTTTCTTGTAATTGTCTGAAATCCTCAAATCTAACAACATTCTTTTTCAAAGATGTTCTACAATAAATTGAACAGTATAAATATCTGAAGATTCGTAATGGAAAACACATATTCTAGCTCTTCAAAGATTGTGTTAGATCATTTAGTGGCTTGACTTTTTATACTGTCCAGTATTCCTCTCCCCTGTTTGTTGATTTCTTTTCCTTCAAGAACTAGACAAAGTAGTGTCAACTCAGATTTTGTTAATAGCACTCATACTTTTTCGCACTTCTTTTTTGGAAATTCATCAGTGATGACCGCTAAATCTTTCCAATTCAGCCATCTCATGTGGACAGCTCACATTCTACGTTCTGAAATATATAAGCTTACACAAGGCTGATGAAAACATGTGCTGAATTATGGCTGATTAACCCAAAAATTTGAACTTCCTGTACTAGTAATCTGACATGTCAGGTTTTGTTGACAACAGTGTTATTGGCTCAGAAATTTTTCTGGAGAGGCCTCAAGCCTCTGGCTGTTGACACCACATAATTTACAACTATATTTGACATTTGTCAGTGATGCAGCTTTCAATCCAGGTAGTGTGTAGTTTGTTTTTTCCATATAATAATTTTTAATATTTTTAAGTTTGTTTGTTGTGGTTTTGTTTTCTTGTTTTGTTTATTTTCCCTAACAAATTGCTTCTATAAAAATTCAGCTTTATAGTATCAGCTCTACTATATCAAGCTATCCACTTTTATCAGCCACATCTCTGGTTATGATCAAAATTAAATGCATGACAAGTCTACAATTCCTGATACCAAACCAAGTGTAGCAACGTTGCTATCTCCTTCAAAGAATGAAAGTTTTCTTTTTTCACGCATTATTGCTACTTTTAACCACAAGCAGTGAAACACATTTTTGATCTTCACATCATAGGAAGGCAGGCAGAAGACCAACATGTCCAAGAAATATCACAACAGCTTCCTCATGTTCTGACAACCCAACTATGATCACTCAAACTCTAAATAATTCTTGATTTTTTAAATTTTTTTTTAACTCCTTGCTTCAGTGGGATCTCTCAGAAAAGATTACTTACAAGAAAATCTTTCTGGTGATGACTTATCCACGTTACAATAGGGAAAAATATAGACAGTATCAAAGAAATTCCACTTAAAGACATGTTGGTGGGTTTTATTCCTCCCTACCCCCCATTGACTTCATATGGAAAATACCAGATTATTTCAAAGAAATTATACAAGAAATTAAGTCCGTACTTATTTTCATTCTGCTCCAGGCTTACCCTGTCAAAATTGTAAGTTATTATACAATATGCCCAGAACTGAAAAATTCTGCTTTCAGTCTACAAATTAGGCCTCTTTTCAGCATACTCAGCAGTTTCTTAAGAACCAGGAATAGCCTTATAACTGCTTTTGTGCTTTCCAGCATACGGTTAGTGAAATGATAAAATGGTAACCTTCAATGAATATTGGTATATTTATATGAACTCTTCTTGTTGGCTTCCTCCAAATGTCTTTCAGCGCATAGCATAAAAAGGCAGAATGAGAGAGAGAAGCACCCTTAGTTTTTGTTGTACCTTCAGAAGTTCTTTCCCTGCAGGAATGTTTTTAAAGATTCAAGAGAAAGTATGCACACAGCTCCCTTGCTCTCTTTTCACTTTTAAAGTGTAATTGCACATGTATTGTTTTGAAACTCACTCCCTAATACCGAGGTCATTTATTTCCTGCTAATAGTAATATAGAAAAAGTGGTTCACAGTACGTTAGAAGCATTGTATTGTTGTATGCACTTCCTGTAACAAAAGTTTTAGAAAAGGCCAAAGAAAACAGAAAATATCTTTTATAAATAATTTTCTATTCTGAATTATTCTTTCTAGATTGATTGACATACATTGAATAAGATCTAATTTAAAAAAATATTTTATAACATTTTTTTTTTTCTGATTTGAGGCTTGTTTTTAAAAGCATTTTCTTCAAATCCAGGGTACCACAGATAGAACGAATCTCTGGACCTCCATCGTTATGCAGGAAGGCAGACTGCAATCTGACCTGAAGTTAATGGAATTCTGCAAAGGCAAAGAAATATGTGCCTATGTAGGTTCGGGGTGCAAGAGTACAACTAATTAGGAGAAGAGCTGAAAATGCCTATAGATCATCTTTAAGCATCAGAGATTTATCACAGTAAAGATTTGTATTTCAATTGTGGTGATCAGATCACACCACAAAGAAAGCACATAGTATCTCCATTCTATAGATAAGAAGATGGAGATAAAAAGAGACAAAATAATTAGACTGAAACTAGCAAACAGATAAATGGCAAATACCCAGTCTAGTGCTCCTTTAATTAGGAAATCCATCCTTCATAGAGAAGAACATGAGTTCAGTAAGGGCTGAGTCCTCTTGTGCTCCATAGTCCTACCACCAAGGTAGGACTGCAAAGTACTACATAATAGCATACCTCCAAATCAGCTCCTTAATTTTCCTTTGTGCTTTTGATGCATTACCACTGAGCTCTGCAAGTCACCCCATAGCCCACAGGTCTTCCCAGAGCAAGGCTGCTTATCAGAACTCAACCCCACCATGACATCTTACCTCCTCTTCAGCCAGAGCTAAATAACAACCATAGCATACAACCAACATTAGCCCTTTGTTTTCTTCCTGTATTCCCCTTATTTTTTATACTTTCAGAATTTTGCCTTCAGCACCTGCTGTGACCTTGTTTCAGGCAGTACAGCAAAGATAAAGTCATGGAGAGAGGGCTGGAACCAGTCTTCTCTTTGGGAGAATAAATATATATGGGAAAGAATATATGTAATATGTAATAAAAGTCAATGAGTTGTTAGGTCTCAGACTCCAAATACACATTGTACCACTCCTTCACCATCAAAGGTGCTATGTCTTGCAACTTCACCTTCTTGCATTGTATTTTAGTGTTCACTGTTAAAGTTTCACCTCTCAGAGCCAAATAATTTAAAAATAAAATATATAAAAAAAAGCCAAAATAGTCCTTTCTTTTCTGTTTCCCTTCAAAAAATTAAAAGGCTGAAATAATAGAAGACATTTACATATTTAAAAATATCCATACACAAAGTTATAGGTACAGATCCAAATTTTAAAGTCTCATTACATTTAAGCTCAACATTTAGGACAATACATTTGATATGAACTTATGTGCAAAATTATTCACAATTGTTTTGACTGAGATAGCAGGAAGTTCTATTCAAGCTGAACCAGCAGAAATAGTGTTAAAACTATCCTCCAAACAGCCAGATGTTCCTTCAATTAACTAACAAGGATGGGTGGATTACCAGGTGATCCATGTAGCAATGTTAATGAGCAACATTGCCAGCAGATACATGAGTCTAGGGAGGTGCCGGGGACATAAAATTGCATAGAAGGGAGTGCAGAGTGGACGGCATCTGTGCAGAAGTGCAGCTATTTGCATTCTAGAAGTCAGCTATATCTTGCCTGCCATTTAAACTGGTTGAAACAAGTAATATTTTAATATGTATTGATGTGCCTAGAGCAAGCCTTGCTTTATCCTGAATCGATCTCAGCCCAGAGGAACATTATCATTTACATCAAGCTATAGACAGATGAAACCTGTTTATGGACCCAGTCAGGCTCACAGGCAACATAAGGGTATTTCCCCACTGTTTCAGTAGTCAATAAAATTCTTATGATCCAAGATTTGTCTTATAAACACATAGAGATTTGATTCATAAGCTTTGATTTACGTATCAGTCACAGCAAAGGAAATCTGAAATAACAGCTACAGAAAGTTATGTATACAAAACCTTACCAGCTATTTTCCATTATTTACCCTTCATACATGCATACAAATGTGAATACAGGGTTTCAGAAGAAAACAGAGTTCTTTCCTGTATTTTTCTATAGAGCTGGTAAAGTGTGTCTTACTACCATTTTGATAACGTTTTTCATCCAAGCTTCCAAAAGTAGTCTCTAAAATAGCAGACTATTAGTGCCTCCTCATTGATGGAGAAACTGAGTTTTCAAATGGTAGAGATCTGAGGACTCCAAATGTGTAATAATGCAAGTACAATTTAGGACAGGTCAGACAGAAGCTTTATTAGCTATGATTATAGTGAGAGAACATTTGGGCAGCATTTTGTCCTCTGCTTGCCTGTTCTCTGCTAAGTGATTGTAGAGACCCAGCCTATCTACTGTTTTAGATAGGGTTGAGGGCGGGGCAGGAGGAGAAGGAAAAGAAAAAAGATGAGGAAAACCAATCATTTCAATGTTCACAAAGAGATCATGAAAATTGACTCCTCACCCAAGTCTCCCAAGCAATATTTTGCTCATCATAATAGCCCCCCATGAGACAAATTGTGATGAAAGGGAGACAGAGACAACAAGTCTTCAATAAGTAGGAATGGAAAAACTTGAAGCAAGAATGTGAAAGGGTGGGTGGGAGGAAAATGCTGTTCACTTATTTGAAATACTAAAACTTGCTAAAGATTCTTTGGAAGCCTCAAAAACTAGAGAAACTTAGCATAAGGTTTTGTCATCTTACAGTTCCTGTCAAAAAAGCTTGCTAAGGTGTGCAAGAACATTCAGTTTATTCACATTGTGATTTTCACAAGGTCCAGAGAAAAACGGTACCAATGCTTGATACCACTTCATATCTGGCTCCAGTCATTTTTAGTGGAAATCAGTCTCTTAATCAAGTGCATTTATGGCATTTGGGACAGACATAAGAAGGAAAAGAAAGTCACAAAATCCCAGTGTTGGCATGTAAGACCCAAGACTGAGAAACCACATTCTGCAAATATTTAGCACACAAAGAGACTTTGCTATGTTCCCATCTGATCAGGCCTTCACTCTGAAATATTATAGAAGAAAATCTAACAATTTCTCAAGAAACAAGTATTGGTCAGGTTAATCTTATCTTACCTGGCATTCATGGCCTGGATGTAGCCAGAACATTTAGAAAATCTAAACCAACACCACATCACTACAGTTCTCTGTTCCACTTTCACTGCTAAGTTGCAGGTGGAGTCTGATCAAACTTACATGCAGTGTTTGTGGAGAGCGCTGCCTAAAGCAGGGGCAGTCAAGGGGAATATAGCAATGAAGAGAGCCAGGATTTTGAGCACGGTTGTGATGAGTACCCTTGCTATGAAAATGGAACCACACAGATGTCTCTCATGCCTGCCTGTTATAGGAAAATGGGTTTCAGAGAGAGTGATGCAAGCATCAGCTGATCAAAGCCTCCGCACAGCAAGGATCTGTTGGTACATCAGTAGACAAACAGTTCTCCCATGTGAGTCAGGCACAAGTTTCCCTCCTACTTGTCAGCTTCAAGTGCACCTTCCCACTACAAGCAGTTACTTGGGGCAGCACACCATCCAACTCTTTATGACAAGCTCATGTTTCAGAATTCTGAGAAAGAGCTAATGGAAATAAATGCATCTTTAACATAACTCTCCCAGTTTTAGCTTAATTTTGTCACCTACGTGACACTTCCAGTAAGTAAATAATTTCAAATGAGAAATCTCAAATGGATTAGTTTAAGCTTATTGATTGTCAAGATAGTAATTCTGAGACACAGAAAT
The DNA here is from genome assembly GCA_013400055.1 of Nycticryphes semicollaris. NCBI lineage: Eukaryota > Metazoa > Chordata > Aves > Charadriiformes > Rostratulidae > Nycticryphes > Nycticryphes semicollaris. The sequence goes on along the minus strand of VXBJ01000740.1, from coordinate 347,385 downwards.
CTGAGACCTCTTGACCAGAAATGGAATAGAAAATACCTCTTACAGGAGCAGGCTTTTATAAAAAGATAATTTAGAGGCTTTGCAGTAATAAAGACAAGTTTGAGAGCAGTTACAATTCTTTTTTAGATTATATTACCTCTTAGTCCTTTTTCCTGAAATAACCTGATTCTCCACCTCCCTCTACTGCAATCTTCCTTCTTTTCTTGTCTTTCTTCAGAGCAGCAAGAGAATTAACATTATGAATTATTGATGGGAGTAATACAGAAATTTCATCAGTAGATATTTTTATTTTTTTTTTCCCCAGGAAAAGCTGAGGTTGAACAGTAGCAGAAGCCTACTCAGCACAGGAAGGCAGGTGAATAAACATATGTACCAGCTCTATACTTCCCACTGCCTTTCAGAAATCACTGAGACAAGTGGCATGAGCAGCAATCCAGAGCAGATAAATTCCATCAGAAAAAATCTAACAAAAAAGCTCACACATGCCTAGAAGAAAAATCAAGCTGCATCCAGAATATTCCACACAGGCATTTGAGTGGTTGTTACACTGCCTTTGGGGCCCATTCAGACCAGAGTGTCAATGACATCGTATATATTCTTTCAAGTGACATATCAACATCAGAGATTTTATGACTAGACTTTCTTCGGAGTTTTACATTAACAGAGGGATCTTCTCCTTGTATTGTTAAAAAGGAAAGGAGGTTTTGTTTGCCTTTTTCCTTCAGTGATCCAGTCTGCATCAAACATCCAACACCTAGTGCCTCAAGTCTTTAGCATTTCACTACTGTCTTACAAAGTGACAGTTACAAATGGCCATGTATATAAGTTGAGGCCACTTCCATATCCAAGAGGACCTTTAGAAGGCCAGGATACTCGAGGGCTTAGGAGGGTCCAATGTAAAGGAGCTGGTAACACTAATTTATCTGCATGCCAAATTCCTATAAACTTTTACTAACTTCATGGTTAGCAATTGATTATTGATATGCACTGGAAAACTCTAGATCAATATTTTTCCTCTGGTATATCAGTGCAAGATTTCACAGACTAGAATGTAGAAACATGTCTGCTGTTATCCCTGTCTCAGAGTTCTCATTCAAAGAAGAGTGCAGAAGAAGATACACTTAGTATTTGAAGGCTTAGGATCAAATGTGTTTGCCAGTTCCTGAGGACTGTATTTACTGTTTTGGATATACATTACTGGGACCACATTTTTAAGGGTTCACCAGAAGTTCTTTGAACATAAACGTATCCCTTCAGTCTCTGTTAACTTTCCCCTTGCTCCACTAAAGGATATCTTGTTCTAAGCCAATAGGGCCAAATGCTAACTGTGAAAGCAGGTATCAAGAATCCGAATCTAACTTCTCATCAACCTTTAATAGGAGATACTGAAAAAAACCCACAAGGGATCAAATATGCAAGTCAAAGCCTTCAGATCGACTGCTCAGTGTCCAAGCTGCTTTGTTGTTACAGTTTCAATAGCACTTAGTTTTCCTTCTCACTGTTGCAAGCATATCTGTCTTTATCAAGGGTCTTTGCTTCCTTTCTCTAAGACTAGTGAAAAATACATCCTCATTTCTTAGTTTTCCCTTTCTGCCCCATCTTCCATTGATGTTTTCATGACAGGTTTAGTGTCCTTATCATAGAATCGTAGCATTGTCTAAATTGGAAGCAAGGGTTGACATCATCTAGTCCAGCCATCAACCTAGCTCTGATAACCCTGGGCAGCCCATTGCAATGTTTAATAACCCTTTCAGTGTAAAAATTTTTTCTAATATCCACTCTGAACCGCCCTGGTGCAACTTAAAGCAATTTCCTCTTGTCCTGTCGCCTGTGACTTGGGAGAAGAGAGCAACCCCCACTTCTCTACAACCTCCTTTCAGGTAGTTGTAGATACCGATAAGGTCTCCCCTCAGCCTCCTCTTCTCCAGGCTGAACATTCCCAGATCCCTCAGCCTCTGCTCATAAGGCTTACACTCCAGACCCCTCACCAGCTTTGTTGCCCTTCTCTGGACCTCCTCCAGCACCTCAATGCCTTTTTTATCTTCATATGTAATGTTGTTTCATCTTAAATTCCAACTTCATAAACTATGGGTAGAAATCCATAGCTGTAATCTGGAGGAGCTGATAATTATTTAATCTTTATTTTAGATATTCTGCTCTTGATGATTAGTCACTCTCCCTAACGGTTCTCTCACCTAAAGAAAAAAAAAAATTCTTTTTTTCTTTCTTTTTCCTCACCACCTCCTGTTCTCTTTTACTCTATTGTTTTCTATTCCAAGACTATGCCAATGTTTTGTACTTAAGCTTCAGAGCTGTTTCAGGATAACTCCTACTTTATATTTGTGAAGTGCCATGTAACTTTACAGCCATATCAGTTATTTTTAGGGCTAAAAACAATGATTAGGATGCTCCATTTTACAAGGCTATAAACTGGCTTCCACTTAAAATGGAAATGAGTAAAATCTTCAACATATATCAATAGAACTTGTTTGTAAAGTTTCATGCTCTAGTAGCTTTCATCTTTATTAAGGCTGAAGAAGTCAGTCCCATGTGTCACATTTAGAGAAACACTGGCAGAAATGGCCCTGAAGACACAATAACCCACTAGCCCAAATAATTTGCACTTTAAATGTAAATGTCTGTCTTTCAAACCCCTGAAGCTTCATCTCCCAAAAGCACCTCTAGAGATTTATCATCTGTATTCAGAGACAAATACTTTCCATAACTTAAAAAAAAGAGAAGAGGAAAGCTGATAAGTAAAGGAGGGAAAGGATAGAAATCCTCACAAACTGGTGATTCTGCTATGGCTAATCTATTTGTGGACTAGCCGAACAACTAAAATAGTTGAAATAACTGCTGGTAGGTTCTAGAAAAGAGCATGTGAAGAGTCCAAAGCCGACTGCACGTTTTATGCAGCTGCTGCTTGGGTTCTACTTATATATTTACATTGTTTTAATGAGATATTAATTTTACGAACTGATCACTTCAGACTTTTCAGCAGTAAACAGTTACAGTAGGAGCTGAGGTGAAGTCATTTTTATAAATCCCATATATTCTACATTTAAAATATTATATTCTATAGTCTGCAAAATTCCACATAATAGAAATACAAAACAGAGTATTGCACATGCACCTTGCCTTCATATTTTGGGAGCTAAGAAAGAACAGTTCATTTTAAATAAACAAGAGGTGATAAAGCTTACTATATAAAAACTACCTAATCTTTCTTTAAACAGTAGAATGAACAAACAGGACAGCATGTAGCTTACAAACGTAGTCTCAATTGAAAGTTAACCCTTCTCTCAAATTCAGCCTAGATTTGCAGTGACATATGAAGAGAAACACATCAACAGACCTGAAGAGAAGTGTTGGTCTACCGCATTTCCACTTCACATTCAGTGAGAAGCATGATTTAATCATACTTCTCATCTGTTGTTCAAGAGAGCAATTGATTTTTTTGATCAAAATCTGCTTGCAGTTAGTAAGAGATGTACAGCTGTAATATACTCCATGAAAAGCACAGAATGAACTCACATAGCTGAAAATCTACCAACTGCTACCAGGATGCAATAGTCAAAGTATCATCCTTATGTGAAAGGTGGTTAAAAGTGTTGTCTCCTGCTGAATCAGATAAAGCACAGAATTGTTTCTCAAACATTGTGTTGCTACTGAAAAACTACAAGTCACTTCAAGGAGTAGGTCTTTCACCTATGCCTGCAGCACATGATAAAAAAATTATTCTAGCCATCTTCATGAGGCTGCTACCCTAAGTCCTTGACCAATGAAGAAAATCTAAATGATACTGATATTGAAGCCTGTGGGGCTGCAACTGTAACAGAGAAGCTCCTCCCACTGTAAGCAGACCTATTCCAGTAGGAAACAACACAAATCAGATGGTAAACAAGGAAGTTATGGAAGACATGAAATCATTGCACTTTTGAATGTTCAAAATTTAGACTGTTTTGTCTTTTTCACACTAGAATCATGACAGTTATTTTCTGTAAGACTACCTGAATTCACAAGCTCCTCCACACTTCATAGCAGTACCAAGATAAGTGAAAGGTGATGTCCTCTAGCTCACATGCTCATTAAGGCCTGCATTCAAGGAAAAACAGATATTAATCATCTAAGTATTCTTAGTGCATCTGCCTTCCCAGCCATGGCATATGGCCACATTCTTCTTCTGTCTCCTTTTTTTTAGGGAAGCGCATAAAAGATTCTGAAAAGCAAATTGCATGAGGAGAGGTTGGAAACATGAATAAGTTGTAAAACTACAGTCTTGAACAGATTTGAATAGTTAAAAAAATTAACTCAAAGGAACAGGCAAGAAATGTATGATTATCTATATACACATACATATATATGTATGTATGAAATTATATATGTAGTTTTTGAGTTAAAAACCTTTGGTCAATTACATTAGGAAGTTCTCCTCCATACCTATTATTAAGGTTAACAGAAATTTAATGAAATTTTCAATAAAAGATGAACTGGTGCAGAGACATTAGGAGTTTGATTTAGAATGTGAAACATCCTATTCTCACATCTGCACAATTTTCCTGCTTAATTTACATAACAAATGAATTCCACTCACAGATTAAAAGATTTCAGGCTCTCTGTTCTTACTGCATTTGATCATGAAGAATTACCTGGCACACTGACTTTTTTGAAGAAAAATCAAATTTTGTACCTTTCATAAGCTATTTCCTTTCATAATATTTTAAAACAAGACATATTAACAAAATAATCATGGTATAGAACTCGGGTTCGAGGACACAACTTTAAAAAGTTAGCTAACTATACACTTCTGTTAGCATCACATCCACAGTTTTTTCTAATTTAAAACATGAAGGCGGGTGCTATTCCCACAGAGTTGAGGTCTCAGCATGCAAAACGCACAAAGATAACATAACTAAGTATAAAACTAGTTGTGCTGATATACAGAGTATCATCTGTTCTGAACTATGCTTGAATACGCAAAGGAATCAAATTCAAAGTACAGTTCAAACACAGCTTTAGACCACACATAGACTGCCTACAGTGGCTAATTCAGTGCAACTTTCCTTGCAAGCAGAGTATATAAGAAAGTAAGGAAACTGTCTGCAAAATACCTATGAACAAATAAGAGTAAGCAAGGCAGGCATAAATCAATACCCTCTTTGTCTCAGTACTTATAGTTTTGAACATTGAGGAAAGTGACGTTATGTCTAGTCATTTCATATTTATAGCAGAAAAGGTGCATTGTGAGGAAAGAACTATAAGATAGCTCCCAAGCTGTCATGATTCTATAGAAAAATGAATCATGACACTTTTTACGTAAAAATTTTTTGTCATGTTTCTATGTCTTATTCCTTTAATACAGTATTTGGTTTATGAAAACCAAAAAAGGAAGCTGAAACTCTCACACACAAACCAAAGAAAAGTTCTTTCAAAGGGCAAGTTCAAGCACAATTCCGTTTATGTTATGCAGCCAGATCACAATATTAGCAAGGCAGAGGGAAGGAAGCCAATAAAGAAAAAAAACCGCACCTGGTATCACCAGGGTTTTGGGAAAAGGGTAAAGGTTTGGTCAGGCAGAAAGATACAGGGGTTCATCAATACTGGGTATTCAGTCAAACTGCTTCCTTGAAATAAAAAATAGTTTGCACAAGATGCTGTGAAGACCAGCTCCTGGCATTATGCAGCATGGCTGGGATTCCAGCTTTGGGGATTTGTTTTTGGCAGTGTATACAGCATGGGGGAAGGGTGGTGGTTTCTGTTTTGTTTTTGAAGAAGAGTTTCAGAAGGACCTGTTTTTACTAGACAACAGGTAAGTATACAAGAGTTGAAACCATAGAACAATTAAAAGAACAGGCTTCAAAAAGAAAGAAAATAGTCTTGCTCTACTTCAAGAAAGCAACTTGTGGAAAGGAAATTCAATGTACCTTAGGCTAAGTTGATTTCTGGTGTATAGTAGCAATTTACAGTAGTATAATAGCAGCTTTCTGGAATTAGAGCGAGTAGGACAGCAACAGATTTCTAAACAGTGATTAACTAATAACTATAGAGCTAACCCCTGTACTAAAATGGAAAAAAAATGTTCTGCTTCAGACATTAGAGTTTGTAAGACTGGTTTATTCTCTGTTCTGCTAAAAGCCTTGGTCATTTTGTTTGCTTCAGGTGAATAAAAAAAAAGTACATAGAAAAGCAGGTGGCATGGATCTATCTGATAGAAGTATTTGTTCCATACATCAGGTCAATAAATCCTTTCTCGTGATCAACATCACATGCCTTTCAAGCATGAACACATTGAAGAGAAGTGACCAGTGCTTCATGATACACCACTGATACAGTGAAACTAGAATTTATTGTTCTAGAAACTAGCTCAGGAAGACTTGAGCAGCAAGTCAACACTAGTCTGTGGAGAAAAATTTATCAGGATGGGTAGTTTCAGAGAGTGAACAAGTACAGATTATAAAGAGTTTTTTGTTTGGTTTTAAACATAATTTAAGAGCCCGAGTCATCTGAAATATCAATCAAAATGGACAAGTAGCTGTTTCAGATATAAAAGCAGCCCTGTGGCTTGATTTTGAGTTTGCAGCAGCCTCTACAATCAGCTGGAAGAAGTGACAGACATCTCTTCCGCCAGATTAGGAGCTGCTCAATGTGCCCAACAGCAGGTGGCTGCAGATCACATTTAAGAGAAGACCTATTATTCTTGAGAAACTCATAGTAATTCCCAGAAACTCATTATTATGCTCTCCTTAGAAAATCAACAAGTCCCAGACAATCATTCAGCTAAACCTCAAAAAGTATCTGGGATGAAGTTCCTAGAGCCTGAAGCCTGATCCCAGATCTAACTGGATATGCTCAAGAGGTCATCTTTGTTGCAGGATCACCCTAAACTAAGCACAGTCCCAAATAAACTTGCAAGTCTGCTCACCTTGGGTTATTTCATATTATTCTACAAGACAGTTTTAACACACTACTTATTCAGGCCTCTCTGTGTTGTTTAATTGTCAACCACAGTCTGATCATGAGCCTTGAAGAGGTATCACAAGCCATCATTAGTTCTACACCATGAGAGCATAGCCCTCCCTTCATTGCCTGAGGTTGTCAGACACATTAAATATTAAGCACCTTTATCAGGCTTGAATTTTCAGCAAGAATAAAGCATCACCATCTTCAGAAAAATAATTGATTAAAACACTTCCTCACAGCAGGGAAACAAACAAAAGCACTAAAGAAAGCTCTTAATGAGTTATATTGGGACATGCATTTCCACAGGAAAAAAAAAAGAAAAAAAAAGAAAGCTGCCACGGCATTATAAATTAAAAAATTAAAAATTAAGACTACCAGTATAAAAGATTCCACAGCAGGAAAGCAGTAAGAGGTACAAATACTAGGAAACAAGTTATTAATTTAAAAAATAGCTGCTTAAAAAGCATTAAGTCATGAATATACAAATGCAAAGTTTCTCTTGCACCTGTTTGCATCTGTCTTTTGAAGAAGCTATTACAATAGGTGCTCGAACTGAATGTGGAAGTTTAGAGTGACATCTCTAAATATAGAAGGCTGCAAAAAAGTCACACTAGCATATGTAACCAAATGCTCTTCTGAGGAGCTTAACTGCTATTAAACATATTAAACATATTAAACATAATTCATCTGAAAAATAGATTTGACACTGCCATACAAACAGCATGAGAAAAATGTATATTCTCTGTTATAGACACTGACACACTGACATACCAAAGACAGATTTTAAATCAGACAAGAACCATAAAGATGAAAAGAAACCTGGGAAGATGTCTAATAGTGTCACTATGGTCTTTCTATTAGTGGGGTCCCATGCAGCCCATACGCTTTTACATTGCATAGGACAGCTGGACAGTGTGGTGTAGACAATGTCTCCCCTCATTCCCCTCAGGCCTGCACCAGCTTCACAACATAACAGCACAGCAGTACCATGACAGAGCCTTTAGCTGCAACGTCATACAAAACACAGTTTGTGCTGTGAGGTTATCTAGACCTGAGTAGGGTCCTCACGTTCCAAGGGACTATGAAGAAAATGCCAGCCTGAGAAACCCCTTTATTTATCCCACTGAATATCCGCTGGCCAAAGTACCAAGAGATCAGTCAGAAACAAGCTATTAAGGTGGTTTTCATTCACAGACATCTCAAATGTCAGAAAGTATATGAAAAACATTCCCAGCTATGTATATATTACCAAAACCAGGGTGAAAAATGCAGCACAAGTCATTTGGACATGTTCAGTCAATCTCTTGGTACATCATCAGTCAATCTCTTGGTACATCAATACACAAAAAAATAGTCAGCAGTTACATATGAATGCAAGATTGTTTGTACTTTACCTGAAGTAGAAAGGTTGCCCCAGGCCACAGATACACTTCACAGAAGACATCCTGTCAGCTAATACTTCGAAAAATTGAAAGCAAGTTTGAATTTTAAAGTTAACGGGAAGCTTACTGCAATACCAAGATTGGCTCAAGCTGGATTCTGTGTGTCAAAGCCAATAGTGGTCAACAAAAACCAAGAAAAGGTTTAAGTGGCTAATCTTTTTCTTTCTCTTTAGATTAACTGCATGGCATTTCCCTGTAAAGATCCAGATTTCATGGTCTGATCATTCATCTTGAAAGGCAAGAGCTGACAGTCCTATTGAAATCTCAGGGGTGGGTTGGTGGCAGAATTATGCACATTCTATTCCTGCTCAAGAAAGCGAACAAAAAGTGCTGACATACATATGTATGGTATTCACAACAGGGCCAGGGCAGGGAAGACATCAAGTTTACTGCTTAGTACTTCACATTCACATACTTCCAGTAGAAGACAGAATTTTCAAGTGTCTACCCAACACATTTATATTCTAATACCACACCCAAATTTAAAACCTGAGATTCAAGAACCAAAAGAAAGAAATTTAAAATAAAGAAATCAAACATTTATAGTGTAAACTAAATGGCCATACAGAGAGTGTTCCAAAACTTGTACAAGTTTATCAAGCCTGACAGGTATCAGCCAAGATAGGTCTGCCTATATTAAGGCTTTCATGCTCAACAAAAAAAATTTTTTTTGAGAATAACCAGGGACTGTAATCAGAACATCGGGGGAAAAAATCACCCAATTTGTGCTAAAAATCAGTAATGTCCTAACAGAATTTAGCAACAAAATCAGTTGCATACTGTTCATGCATTCCTTTCCAGAATAGCTGTCTGAAAATGAAAGTCATGTGAAGTTGGAATGCATTTTTCCACACTTCTATTTCTGGGAAGCAATTGTCACTGAATCACTACAGTGATATTCCAGAATGCACGATTGCTCATATATTTCCACAGTTTTGCAGTTCTGTTGCACAAGAATTATACTTGAGGGGTAATTATCGCATGGAACTATTCAATTTATAATACTCTGTAGCAAAATATATTAGTATATTCAGTCAAGAATTTAGCTGTGTTATCCTCTTATAAGTCCAGAATAATGACTGAGAGAAATAACGAAAACCTCCAAAGTCCATATGAAATCAGCAGTAGATTCAGTATTTCTTCCCACAGTCCATCCCCTTCCATCTAGTGAAGATCTCTGGTAATTTTAGCTTTTTGCCATATTATTGCACAAAGTCAGAATGAGGTTGAAAGTGCTTAAAATCATTTCACAAAAAAAAAAAATCCCACTTTTAAATCAGAGCTAAAACTTAAAGCAAATCATTGTCTAACAGATTTTGGGTGGTAAGACTGCTTGGTTTAAGAAATTTCCATGTGATCCTCCTAGTTAGTTTTAATAGTTTTAAGTCAAAAACATGACATTTAAAATACGAGGTATACCAATATTCTCTAATTTATGTCAAATTTTTAACATGTTTTGCATGAAAATGCTACTACAAAATTACTTGGCTCAGTGCCCAAGGTAATTACACTCCTTATACTGCTGTCTTGACTTGCTGCCAAAACTGGCAAACTAGGCATTTCCCTCAGACAACGCTGCTAATGAAAACTGTCAAAGTCCTTTCAACACTCCTTATTTTGTTATACTTAAGTTGTCATCTCACTTGGGTGGCTTGCTAGACTTTTGTTCTCAACAATGTATTTCTTAGCAGTATGCTCATGCCTTAACAATAACACAAGGAATGGCTTCCCATTCCTTGAAAACAGCACTCTGAATAAAAGTTGGTTTTGAGAAAAAAATCCGTATCTCCTAACACCACTTCTAAACGACTCCTCCCTGGGCAGCCTATTCCAGTGTCTGACCACTCCTTCTGTGAAAATTTCTTTCTTAATATTCAGCCTAAATTCAAGCCTGTTGCAGCTTGAAGCCGTTTCCTCTTGTTCTATCACTAATTACCTGTGAGAAGACACCGGCACCAACCTCTCTACAATGCCCTTTCAAGTAGTTGTAGGGAGCGATGAGGTCTCCCCTCAGCCTCCTCTTCCTCAAACTAAACAGTCTCAGCTCCTTCAATCGCTCTTCATAAGATTTATTCTCCAGGCCCCTCACCAGCTTCATTGCCCTCCTCTGCACTCGCTCCAGCACCTCAACATCTCTCTTGTGTTGAGGTACCCAGAACTGGACACAATACTCAAGGTGTGGCCTTACCAGGGCTGAGTACAGGGGGACTATTATTGTCAAATAATGACAAACAATTCCCAGCAGAGCTTTAATGTCAGTCTTGGAATCTGGAGACAGATGAACTATCATCTCTCCCCCACTGGGCAAAGTTCAGGCCAGAAAGGCTGCATCAAGGGAGTTTTAATACTTCTGATATAAGAAGCCTGGCCTTAAAACATCATAGCCAGGCTTCTAGTACTGGATCTTGTGCTGGCTAGAGATAAAAAACATCCCTTTTTCACTTCCTTAGCAGAAATGGAGAGGCACAAATATGTACAAAGTCAGCTAGAGGGAAAGTAAAAATTAACACCCCCCCCCCCCAAAAAATAAATTCAAGCTCATCTGAGGTATCAATATAAAAATTAAACACATTGATGAAGAAGCACAGCTTCCCACAGCCATGCAGAATCACAGTGGTACGGGGAACTCTTATTAAGCCTGCTTGTGGAAGTCAAACTTAATAAACAGCACTTCCAGGAAAGCAATTTTTTTCAGACTACATGAGTGTGCTAATAACTTCTACATGCTTTCTCTCACCAGTGAGAGTTACAATATGAGGCCCTGGCATGGAACCCACAGAAATAAACCTGCTAGATGATGATGAGAGAGGGTCAGCAAACACAAGGGATGATTACTCAGACAATCCAAGAGCTTTTGCCTGATTGTCTGTAAAATCTTCAGTTATGCCTCATTTAAAAGCTTGAGCTCTTGCATTCCTCTCTGTCCTGCTACAGACCTGTGTGTCTGAAAATGCCTCCCCTCAGGTGGGAGCACTTCCTGAGAACTCCACAAAGAGAATACTATTAAGGGCAGCTATCTACTGCTTTTCCATGACAAGGAAGCATTTGGCCTTAGCCTGATTTCAAACATTTCTGAATCAGCTAAAAGAAATATCAGATGGCATCTGTAGCTTCTGGTTCCCTGGAGGAATGAGATATGGTACAATGCAGGTGCACTGTGAGGAAGTCATCGCTTCTACTGACATCTGGATAAAAAGACAACTCTGTTTACTAGAGCAACCAAGTGCACCATTCACATAAAGAACATTTGTCAGACTGTCTCAAGGAGAAAAAGCAATGCTGTGCTCATATTCAATCAAATTGGAGACATGAAAGCCACAGGAGGATGGTGGCTAGAGGCTGAGCATCTGTCTTGCACATAATCTGAGTGCCACAGAAAAAAGAAAAAAGGGAGGGGGAAGAGAGTTTGTGGAGGAAAAAAAAAAAAAAAAAAGGAAAAACAACCCACTGACTTGCAAACTATATCAGAAACAAGAAGTTCAATCTTTTCCTCCCAATCCATCATGTCACTAGCATACTCCCTTTTTCTATGATTGCAGAAAGAATCAAATACAGCTATGTCATACTACTCTTCTGTACTCAAGTTTTCCTATATGCTCATATCTGCTAATGTACATTAATAAGTGAGGCAAGCATGAATCCAGGACACAATACACAGGGGGACTCCCTTCAACTTGCCAGTGTTCCTTGTCTATTCTCTGCCAGTCTTCCAGACAGGAACGCTAACTGCAGGGTATGTCACCAATATTGACAAATCAAAAGCATTTTTCTCTTTTAACCAATCCAACTGATTTCAGAGCTACCTAATACATGACAGAGGCCATGGCTGATGACAATAATGAGAAAAAAAATATTTGGAAGAGATCATTTGAAAAGAACAGGAGAACTCCTGGACAGCACTAGATCACGTCAAGTTAATTGATACAGACTGCCAAGTGACATGTAAACTGTCCTCCAACCCTTATAGTTTAGAAAGGGTATGTTTTCAGAAGAAAATAAGTTAAATTCTTTCTCTACCAAAATAAAGTTAGCATTGTAAGAAATCTTATTTTGTCACAAGTGACTTGAAGCAAGCAAGATGATGTAACCAAGGCAATCATTTGCATATTACAGTGCTGCAGGTGGTATCAGCACCTCAACCTACTCACCACATTTTATCACTTCACGTCCAAATCTAGGGTCTTGAAAGGCAAAAAGAAATAACATCATTATTTCTCTTTTCACAGTAGGGAACAAACCTCAAATATAAATCAATTTCCCGTTATCTTTCTTCTGTGTGTCTATGTTCACTCAGTTTCTCTCTCCATATCTATTTTTCTACTTTTCTCTTCAGGTGCACCCTAACACTTTGGTGGGTGCAATCTGACAATCTAAGAATGATATTTTCATAGCCTAATCCTGGTAAAAGTCTTAGAACCCATAGATTTATTATAAGAAAGTAAAAGCTCTAAATGCCCCAGAACTAAAAAGGGAAAAGGAATTTTGGAGTTTTGGAATTTTGGAATTTTTACTGTTTCTGTGATCCTTTCAAAACCAAAAGGAAAGCATAAAGAACAGAAGTTGCAGTTACCTATTTCTGCTTTTCAATTTTTCTTTTCCCTTATTTGTCACCTTCTGTCTCAAGAAACAAGACAAAGGAACTGTAATCTGAAAAATTAAACAAACAGAAGCACTGAGTATCTGTAAAACTACTTTCACAGAGATTTAATCAAACAAGCATTTCCCTCCTTCTGTTAAATAAAATATCTTACGAGAAGAAAGATACACATTTCTCAAAATTAGTTCTTGGTTGGTCAAAAAGGCTACCTAAGCAACTCAAGTGACTTGACAGCTTACCAGTATCAAGAGTTGGGTAGTTGTCTGCTAAGAACAAAGTGCTAGCATACCATAAAAAGTTAAAGGAACATAACCTTTGACATTCAACTTTGGAAGTTCATTTTTTATCACCTTACATAAAATTTTTTGGAAGCAAAAAAAACCCAAAGTAATTTGCTCACACATTTAAGACTACTTCTGCTCTTTATCAAGACCCTTCTCCACATTATGCTGGCAAGAAGTCCAAAGATTAAGAGACTATAGTTCTACTCTCGATACCAAACTGGTTATCAGCATTTAGTCCCTGTCTAGCCCAATCCCATGTAATTAATAGCAGTCAATAAATATTTTTTTTTAAGTATCACTTAAATTATTTGTAGTATACACATCAATACTCCCAAGTTCTAACATGTTGATATTTCCAGAACTCAGAGGTCATACATACAAAACACTATCTTGGAAACTCTTTCCATCATTACTACTCTTACCTTTAAACAATAAAATCAAATTACATCTTCCTTCACTACTTATGTTTTTAACATAGAACACAGAGAACCCTACATTCTTTTTGTACACATTTAGAAGAGTATTGTTTTCAAATCTGTAAAGTTAATGCTGTTCTTACATTTAATAAAAGCACTGAAAAATCCATAGTTACTGAATGCTCAATGTGCCACACAAAAGTTAATTTTTCTCTTTATACCCTTNTTTTTTTTGTTTTGGGGGGGGGGTTACTCATATTTTCTGAAAATTCTTCATTTAAAACAACTGCTCATAGACAACTTTACAACCAGACTTAGAGATCATCTTACAGCTTTCTGGGAGGAAAGTTTTGTTTCATCACAGAGATCAAATCCACACGAGAAATCAAAAATGAGATAGTAGTCCCTGAGGTGGTGGTGGGGTTTTTGGCAGTATTATTCCATGTGGCAGCAATCTCAGCTAATTATCTTGTATGAGCAGTTATCCTGATTGCCCAATATGGAGTGGAGAGAGGGAAGGAGATTTGCAATTGTAGAAACCATCCTGTGGATAAAGGAAATTAATTTCTATTACAAGCAAGTTTCTCTTTGGTTACTGCTACTACCTAGTCATGTCTAGTTATGTTGCTTTTTCAGGCAAAGTTGGTTTTTTGGGTTGTTTTTTTTTTTTTTTTGAGTGTCCATCTTGGTGAGCAGCTTCATTGTTATGAAGTTTGGGAGTGTTTTATACTGTAACAGAGAGTAGTTTTAGTTGAGATTATTCTTAGTTGTGCTAGGTTTTATAAGGCATGTTTATAAGGCATGTTTCCTAATGAAATAATAAGATGAAAACTTCAATATCCCCCTCCTATAGCACTATCCTACATATATCAAATGGTTAGTTGAGAAACTGAAAAGGAGGAGAAAAACCCCACATTTAATTAATATGGGACTTAATGTCTCAATCTAGTATTGGTTCTCCATTTGTTTAGTATTACTGTTACTGGTTATTCTACTAACACACCAATATACCTTTTCACAGTAAGTTAAGTGTACGTAGGAGAAATGTCTTTGGGATCAGCACTCTGTCATAAGCACCAGGCAAGAGTAAGCTTATAAGAATAGTTCCTATTTCTGTTTCTTCAGTTATTAATCAATAGTTACGTTTACAGGGAATTTCTGGGGTCTAGCTGTTTCAAGAGTGTTGTGTATCAAAATTTCCTATTGTAGTAAGACATGCAGAGCTATTCCACAGGATATGATTTCATTAATATTTCACTTAAATTTAAACTTAAGAGTTCTTGTTCATAGCTTGAAATAGATTAAATAGTACTTTTAATGTTTTGGAGCAGCTCTAAACTGATATTTGCTATTTTACTTCTGATGCAATTCTTTCTTTTGGATGGGCAACCTTACAAGAACTTATTGTAGCATTACATTTAATTCATAGGGAGATCATACACTTTTGTTTCCTAAACAGCTTTCAGTACCCAAGCTGGGTTTTTCTTTTTTTTCAGAAATATTCCTATAATACATTAAAAATTTAGATTTATTTTCTAGAAATCTACTAAGTCATGGGTTATAAGTAACTTTTATATTTGAAACCTAAGGAAATGTAAGAAATATTTAAAATATGGAACAAAATTCATCCAGCTTTCCAAGTGTCTCAGATCTCAAAAAAAAATTGAGATTTAAACACCTGAGTGCTGAAGTGATTTTTGAAAAATGAGTCTGAGTTAATGAAAAGGATAATTAAAAAGCTGTTGCAAAAATTCTTTTAAAACATTATTCTACTTGAATTGCATCATCTCATGTGCTATTAAGTCAAGAAACAGTACACAACTTCCAGAAACCCTTTTACGTATGTATTTATAAGCTTTTTAACTATTAACTGTCACTCCAAGCTTATGCATCAATTTATGTTTGAACATCCCTGTATAAAAATAGGACATAATATCCACTTTCAAGACAACTGAAGAAAACAGGGGAAGCTGATCTATTACGTCTAATGATTTGTCAAATGGCAATATAGTTATTTAGAAAAAAGGAAGCTTTTATTCTGTTTTTAATGTAAGAGATGACTACTACCAGAATAGGCATGAGATATGTTTCTTTTGTTACTTCAGTAAAAGTTAATTATTAGTAATTTAGAAATGTAAGATGAATTGTTTAGATTAGGATAATGCATTCCTGGAGTTTTTTGAGTGGTGACTCCAGAAAACTTGCACTGTGGCCTGGATTGTATAACTATTTTGTTGGTATGTCTTCAGAAAAGAATAGGAAGTATTTCTAATAACATATAGCAATTTGAAGTTAAAAGAATAACACTTTTGCTTTTAAGGGTGTCACTTAAAAATCATTCTGAAGATTAAACGGCATGTAAAAAGGGAACATTTAATAATTAGTATGTATTAGAATCACAGATATCTCCTATTTCCAACACTGCTACTCAGTAGTATAGCTTGTTTTTTGTTGTAAAATAGTCGATGAATACAAACTTCTTAAATAGACTTTTAGAAATCTGTATTCAAAACTGTTGAGTGCTTAATGAGAGGGGGAAATGAAAGATAGTTTTGGTCTCCACAAGCGTTCTCCAACTTAGCTTATATGCAACTTAAATTGATTTCTAAAAGCATCATTAAGTTGGGCTATGGACTTAAGCTGTTTCACAGACGATTGTGTACTTACTCCGTACTCCAAGCCAGCTGGAAGCTGTGTGGCTTCTGCTAGTTTTGACTGAGGCCAAGTTAATAAACCCTATTCAGTAGCAGAATATATTAGTTAGATTATGCCACCACAGTAATGAGGCCATATGCTCCTCAGCAGCGCAGGGTGTGGGCAGAGGCAGGCAATGTCTACTAGAGCATGGGCAAGGCATGCTTGAGTTTGCTAAATATCATGGTGACATGAAAGCTGAATGATAAACCAGAGGAACACCTATGTATCAGAGTACAGCTCTGTCTCTTTCTGTCCAGTTCTGAAGGAGAATGGATGGCAGGAGTTTAATCTTGTGTCTTAGATCAAGTTGGATGGTGCCAGAGGTTCCCTGCTTGTTATTTGTCACTTGGTTACAAGGGACTGATGGCAGTGAATGTGGCGCTTAGGGACACAGTGGTCTTAGTTGAACTTGATGACCTTAAAGGACTTTTCCAACCTAATTATTTCTGGATGGGGCTTTGAGCAGCCTGGCCTAGTGTGAGGTATCCCTGACTCTTTCTCTAAATGTAGTCTAGAAATATTTAAATATAAAAGCACAGAAATTATTTCTTTGTAACATAGATGCATATTGTATCAAATTCAATCACATCAAGAGGAAGTTGCTTAGGTTTGAATGGCTTCATGATTTTAAATTCTGTATGATATTTTCCACCAGCTTCAACCTAGCTGGTTAAGTCTAACAGCTCCTTACACTTCAGGGTCTAATTTCTTGTATTTTCCTAAATCTCTGGGATTCTGGGACTGTAAAGGCTAAAGTATTGGTTAGAATTGGGCCCTGAGGTCTTTTTGACCTTCTATCCTGTGAAATGCCCCTAACACTTTTAGTTGTTTCAGGGATTTTGAGTGATAATGTTATATATGTGTCTGTGTTATAATTTGCTGGTTGGAAATAATACTCCTTAGGAAGTGATACATCGCTTCTTTCATTTCTCCACCAAATAAGACATTACTAGGAGAAGCAGAAACTGTCTTGCATTATGTCTCCACAGTATATTCTTGGCAGGCAAACCTCGGATTTGATAAAGTCTGTCCTATAAACCACATGGACAAGTTTTATTAGTTCTGGATTGATCCTGTGGATCAGGTTAGAATCCATCAGCAAGGATCTCTGAAAAGAAGCAACCCTCACTCCTAAGCAAGTTAAAGAAGGAGTTACAGCTCTTGTTTTTCCAGCGATGGATCTAAACTAGGAAAATTTAGTGATGGTAAGCAGAAGAAAAGGAGAAATCAGGAGCTGACTTGAGAACATGAAATCATTTGATGTACTTGTGTGGCACACTGACTATTCAGTGTTTGGGGACGGGGGAAGGGTGTGGGCACTAGGTGTAGAGTGGGCACTAGGTGTAGGGGTTTATGACACTCTTGAATGAAAGCTTGATGTTTAGCTAGAAAAATTGAAAATAACAGCCTTCTAAATGCAAACCAAGTGAACACGAGGGTCTCTACAGAGAGTTTAGAGCAGAAGTAGGAAAGGAAGACTTGACCTCATTGTTTGAGTTTAAACAATAGCAATGTCCTTGGCTATCATTGCAGCAAAGCATACAAATCATACACTTAAAACAGCTTCCGTTTTTAATGTAACTTCACATTCACTTTGGGAGAAGCTATTCATGCCAGCTTTGGAGAACCCATATTACGTGTTCTCCAGCATACACCTCTGCAAAGTGAATTATGGTATGTTCTCACAGGCAGCACCAACATCCCATTCTTGCACACTAAGTTATACCAGTCAGTCCATATGACCCCTGTGTTTTGAGACTAATGCCTTCCAACTATCTACTGCAGTCTGCATTATTAAGTAATTAAAGCAAGTAGTTAAAATTCAGCATTTTGATGCCTTATCTCATTCAGAGGCAATACATTTAAAGGAATGAATCACCAACACTTAACTGTTGCTTTGTGTTACACTGATTTAAAGTAACAACCTGATTAAACAGTTGTACAAAGGCCAACACACTCAACATAATGCCACAGTTCATAAGGTTCACAGTAAAGGACTTTCATTTGTAAATGACATCATTAGTTCTGAAAATTATGCCAAAGGGTACTTAAATATATGTATTTATTTTGGCTTTAGTTGATGGTAACATTTTTTTAACAGAATATGCACTGAAATCGTAGTGAAATTAATAGCCAGGAAAATTTTCAGCCTCTCTTAAAGGCCAGCTAAATGAATAATCTATCTCCCCTCTTTGATTTATACACAAGCCCTGAAAAATGCAGAGGCCAAAAATACTAAACAATGCAAATTCCTTAAGATACGTACTAGTATTAAAAAATATGTAATGAAAAATGAGATAGTATAAGCCCCTTCTATTTTCAAATGAGGAACTATTAGTTCAGGAATATCAGCCAGTAGGATGGAGGGTGGTTGTTGTTTCGGGAAAGACTCTTAGACAAGAACAATCAAGACTAAATTTATGCAAACCTTTTTTTAGCTATATTAATGTCTATTCACTGTAAAGTTGAAGCCTAGGTTATCAGTAGCTCAGAGATTAAAAGCTCTTAGCCCTTATCAGTCATCTCAATATTTTAAATTACTCAATATGATAGTAATTTATAACTCTGACATGGTGAACAAAATACTCTTCTGGCAATGAATACAAGTTCACCAGACCAGTCTCAAATTCTTTTCAAACACAAAGAGGAAAAAAAGAGGTCCTTGATAGTGCAAACACTTTTTATCTACCTTTGTCACCATACTTTAAAGCAGTACACAAAATCAACTATTTTAATACCACATAAAAAATATAGGGGAATGACATTATATTTGCATAATTCATTAAAAATTTAATAAAACATTACTTTTGCTCTATCTTTGTCTCACCCATTCAACACAAATATTCTTTGTTTCCTCATCTTAGACTGTTTCCATAACAGATTGCATCTTTCATGCTTTTCACTGATTGGTTCAACTGTTTAAACAAATAGAGAAACACCATACATCATCTTCTGTAGGATACAACACCAAAATAAATACAATGTCTCACTGTCTTTACTAAAATGCAATTAGGTAAGACACTGTACATAAGTTACAACATCATGCCCAAGATTTTGTAGTCCTGGCATCCAACTTATTAAAAGTAGAGTAGATTTATGTTGACTGGAGCAGAAAAACACAGGCATGAGGTTTTTGCATAGCACATAGTAATTAGCCCTATACATGCTTAGATACTGAAGGCTTAGAATTTCAAAGGAATTTTTCTTTGCAACAACAACCTTTACACCTCTCTGCCCACTCCCTCAAAAAAGAAAAAAAAAAAAAAACAAAAACAACAAAACCAAAAAAACCCAACAAACACAAACATTAAGCCCCTGAAAGACTGCAACAAAATATATTCTTTATCAAATGGAGACACAAATATCAAACTTAAATTTCCTTAGGAAAACAAACATATTTTCTAAGGGATTTAGGACCTTGTTTTCCAGTAATTTCTTTTTGTCCAAAATTGCAGAGAAATTTAAGATGATTGGCAGTTTTTGCAAAAAGAGCAAAGGATGTTTCAGACTCTGAATGTCAGCCCTCTGTAACTTATATCTATCAAGGTCTATCCAAAGTCATTTGCTGCAGAAGAGAAAAGCAAAGAATCTGTTTTGACTTTCTTAGCTCCTAACTACGGAGGTGCTTCAAAGTGCTGTCTTAAACACTGCTTTCAAAATGATTAAAAATTACACATATGACAATTGCAAATATGACAAGTTAAATGAGTCATAAGATACAAGATGGCAAATTCGCCTTCCTTATTTCCCAATTCAAGCAATTACTATAACAAAGTAAATTCAGACCTCAGCACTTCAAACCCCACCCTGAATAGAAAAGTACCACTGAATGATTAAAGGAAATACAAATAATAAAGTGATCCTTGGCTTTAGAGTACTTTAGTTCATTAGAACTAAAAAGGCTTTTAACTTATTGAACTTCAACTTTCTGGAAGCCATACAAAGCTAGTGTTTCAATCTCAACAAGAAGTTTTAAGCTGCTCATAAAAACTGGAGACAATGTAATACTGTTTGTAGATTCCTTCTTCTGACTTTTTTTTTCCTTCGGGGAAGGATGGAGATAGATAAGACCTTATTTCCAAAACACAGAATGTTAGAATAGAGTAAATGCTCAGAAACAAGTATCTGCAGGTAAGGCAATCGTCCTAGGTGAAGGCTATCTATCAGTATCTCTTCAACTGGAAAAATTAATTGTAACAGTGAACAAGTATTTTGGAACAGAGTTTTATTTTAATTTTCAAAACAAGCTCATACTAAAATTAAAAAAAAAAAAAAAAAAAAGACAACCCAGAACATTTTTTATGGCAGAGGTTTTCCATAGTATGTTTCTGAGTGCAGTGATACACTTTAATAGTATGGCTGTAGCACCCAGCAGCTCAGATAAAAGCAGCATATGAGATGAGACTCTGATGTATGCTTAGATAGTATTCAACATATACAGTAAGTATTCTTTCTCACTAGAAAGAACATTTTGTGTTTTGAGAACTCTGGACTTAAACTGGAATAGTATAAAATGTTGAATAAATCAAGTACTTGCTGCGTGACACCAGTAAATGTGTGGAAGACAAAAGGACTCAAATATGGGCTGTCAGACCTATATCAAATTTTTCCACAAACATCTTTGAGGACTCTTCAGAATGTCATGAAAATAGAGCAGTCCCAGGAAGGTGCCATTTGGTACTCCAGAGCGTTGTTCTTCTATTTGCAAAGAAATATCACAGGAACAGCCTGTTCTCATAGTGGGATGGGAACTAAACCTCTCCATAACATGTTCAGTGCCAAGCAGCCCGTCCCCCATCTGTCTGCCAGCAGGAGAGAGAGAAAACAAATGAAAAATGGAAAGAAGAAGCGACCAGGATTTGGGCATAGGAAAGAAACATCTGCTAAAGAGACAAAAAACAGGTGAAGAGAATCAGACAAAGAATCATAAAGCAGGTAACAGAATGAAACCATGGTAGAAAAGTTCCCCCAAAAAGTGAGGTTGGTATTAGGGAAAAAAAGCGTCATGGAAGGCAGCATAAAAATACAGAAAATTTCCAGGAAGAAAGGAAGGTGTACTGGAGGTATTTACCTGTATTAATAATGTGAGATGATGAACAGAATGACTCAATAACAGTGTGTTTTGATGGTTCTAATATAGGACAGGGTTCATTTGTTTTTATCTTATTTTCTCAGCTTTCAAAATCCATGCCTTAAAAAAACCAAATTTAAGATCATTGTAGGAAAGTTTCTACATTTGAACAGGCGTTGTGGGAGGGAAAAGAATCTGCCACTTAAATGCAAACTTTCTGAGTTTATTTCTGAGATTATTCCAACAAACTGACGAGCATTCCTGTGTGCCTGGATGAAAGTGTGGGTAAAATAAAAAAGCAAGCAAAAGAACAGAAAAAAATTAAGTATAAGATCTTTAATTTTATTGTAGAAATATACAAGTAGCTTCCACAGATCTGATGACCCAGAAAGATGGTTTAGTGATAGTACTGGTATCATGGACTGTCCACCTGAACACTTCAGAATTAGGAACTGAGCATTTTAGAATTAGGAAATTGCCTTTAAAAAAAAAATCAGATATTAAAAATGTAAAGTCCATTTGTTTTTCTTGGGTTTGTTTATTTTATTTTGTTTTTAGATAGCTACACTTTGAACTTCTAAATATCATTCTTTTGACTATTTTCTCTAATTTTTAACTTTTCTTTTTTAATGTAACAAAAGTAAGGCTTTGCTTCTATATACAAAGTCAGTATTTAGCACTTTCCCAAAAATCCTATCTGTAGTAAGGTGCACAACACAATTCTAGGAGATGATAAACCTGGTGAGAAAGGGATGTAATAAAATTGGGTAGCAGCAGCAGAGTAAGGAAGAGCCATTGTACGTCTGAAATCTTGTGTTGTCTTCCTTCAGAACACTTTAATTGTGACTGAAACAGGAAGGATGACCTTTCACAAGCAGTTTGGTGTTGCAGGTTACAGAAACATAAGCTCCACTGTTCCATACCTACAGATTCAGAGGAAAAATAGAGTTGTAGTTTTATCCTCAACACTCATGATAGCCTCATTTGTCATCTAAAAGACGAGGCAACTTCCAAGTGTGCTAGGTGTCTGAAGATTTAAACCATTTGTCAGCAATGAGACAAATAGCCAGAACACCTGTCTGGATACACATCATTGCAGTGGAAATTCATTTGAATTTACTTTCTTCCATGTCACTGACCTGTCTTCTGTTGCTCCTCAGCAATGCTGTACATGCAGTTCACCAGGAAGACAGGATTTCTACTTTGAATCCTCACAGCTTTGCTGGCAGTTAAAGCATGTATTTTTTACTTTCTAGCTTAGTTTTACTACAAACAAAACAAGATAGCCCAGTAATTCATGGTTGCTTCATGCATGCTGTCACAAGGATGAATAACCTAACACTGTCTCAAGGCACTGCAAAGGAAAAGCACCATTCAACTGTCGTAGGCTTTCTATTACTAACACACAAATGTAACAGGTAACAGTCATGAAATTAAATTATCGTGCAGAGTATCCCTAGTACTAGTATTTATTCTGGGTAACTGATTTGCTGGATCTGTAAGTCTTATTCCTGGGAAATGTTTATCTGAGTTCCTACAGCATTATTTTTTTGTTTATATATTACCAACATTCAAAACTCCTAATAAAAGTCTAAGATACAATGAAAATAAATCATTCCGGTAGGCAGTACAGTCCTCAGAAATATAGTACACCAGCAGACATCTTCCTCTCACAAACACAAAGAAACAAAATAAGACCAAGTGGAAGGCTGCGTGGGTGTCAGAGCATTTCTAAAAATATCTATAATAGTTGCACTCAAAAATACTTCCAGTATAAAATGGGACAAAAATTTGCATAATGCACATTAGATATACATTTTTAAAACTAGCCTATGTGTTTTCAATATCTGAATCACTAGGAGTCCATTATTCACCAGTTAGAGTATGTTATTTGAAGATTTACTGCTAGTTGTAATCTATTTAAAAAGAAAGGAGCATGTATCAAACATGAGCCATGTCAGTGGCAATATAATTATGTTAAAATAGTCCATTATTTATGAACAAAACACTTCTGTTCATGATATTTCAACATGATTTGTTCTTGCCCTTGTTTCTATTATCCTAAATGGATCATGTCTTCTCTGGCAACAAAGTAGACTAGGCACGCCACAGAGTCACCAAGGCATCTGTTTTCTAAGCATTTGTTGTTTATTTATTTACATGGCTTATTCAAATTAAAAATTGCCCTGGCTTGATCAGGGTAGCTCCTAGTGCTTCTTAGCAAGTTATCACAGCTGCTTATTTTAATAGTAAAAATTGTTTCTGGGTTGTGGTCAGTCTTGAACAAGCATAAATGTATCAAGTGTTTAGAAAGGAGAAAGGAAAAAAAAATAGATACAGATTTCCTTCCACACGTTGATCTTTTGTATTTAGTCATCTCATATAAATTATTATAATGCTCAATGATGCTGTCCTTGTCAGAGAACATCAGAGATAATTCACAGAAAAAATATACTTGCTTCAAAACATAGCATTTCACAAAAGATTTCTATATATGTACAGCATTTGACATGTATTAGTCATCGCATGTTTAGAATTCACATCAAAGTATAGGAAAACCCTTGAGACAAATACATAATTCATATTTAAAGGGTATGTATTGTATGTATTGTATGTATTTTATGCATTTTTACTTATTTTTGTTTATGAAATATATGCAAAATTCATAACATTCTCAAGATTATTATATATTCTATTTTTTTATCTCATTAATTTCTTCAGAGCCTACCTCTAAAATGGTGACATTATTGTCTATTTGTTCACCTTAACTTGTCTTATACTGTTTATTTTACAGATTGGTAAATTACATAGGGGCGTGGGACTTTTTGAAACACACATTTGAATATATGTCCAATTTGTTTAAGTGATGTCTTTGTTCACTGACTTCAAGACTTTCGCAACTAGTAAATAACATGCAGTTTTCAAGAACATATCTGAAATATTAATTTATTCAAAACTATATTTTTATTATTGTTTCTCATGTTAAAATAAGCACACAGCACAGGTTTATGAAAAAATAACACAGCAGTCCTTTGACCATATTTAATTGGCTTGAATTTGTAACCAAATTTATTATCTGCAAAATGCTCTTAACATTGCTAATTTAGTTTTGCTGGAGTGGTTGTAAGGTCACTGTGTACAGCAAAGCATAAAGTTACCTTAATATGCACTTCCCTTCTCTATGTGCGCTAACAATTTCCTTGAAACAGAGCCACAAACTGGTAAAAATTAGACAGAATAGCAAAGTATTACTAATTTTTATTATTTTAAGATTAGAAAGAAGAATGAATAGTAATTATGTTCCTGTCCTTCATAAAAAACTTTGGGACATACATCCTCTCCCTCATTTCAATTTTGGGAAAATTAAATTTAAAATTTTACTTTCTGTTGTTTACAAATAGCTTTTCCATTCACTTCTAATATCATCAATACTTTGTTCACAATTGTTGGTTGTACAAAATGTAAGCACTCAGTACTTGTTGGACAGTATAGTACAAGCACTGTAGATTCATCCTAAGAGATTAGGCATAAAGGCTGTAGGTGGGGAATTAAGCTATGTTCCCCTGTAAGACTTCACCTCAATAATGTGGTCTAAAGCAATTGCTTTCATTCTTCTTTGTACTCTTGATGCAGTCTGTGGTGATAATCCAATACTATCATGCAACGAAAGCGATAATGTTGGTTCAATTTTGAACCCGATTTACATCAATTTCTTAGATTGTTGCTAAAATCATTAGGGTTACTTCAACCTGTCATGCCTATTGTGTTACAATACAGATTGGCAATATAGTCAAAATTTAGTGGGTTGCATAATTAGCATTTAAGATGTTTTTTACAACTAAGAATCCCTTTCTAAAGTGGATAGGTCCTCTTTCTTAAGGTGCAGAACAGGACAGAATATATAAATCAGAGCTTTGATTTTGTTTAATGTACAACGATATACCTTTAGCAGCTCCACTGCATTTTGGTTCTATTCCATTTACCCCATGCTTAATGACTGAAGTTTAGTGTTTTAGAACAATATAATGAGCTGTTGTCTCAGGCAACTGCTATTGACTACTTGTGCTTTGGCACCATGACTGCTTTTGCTACTGGGTATAACATTCAACCATGCATCATATCCATAGTCATTTAAAGCATATGCAAATACTGAGTGTTTTATCAGCTCACACCTGACCTTCCCTTAAGCATGGAAAATGTTCACTAGTTTTATACAGAGCAAAAGTAATTTTTAGCTTGTTAAAAAAGATATAGCTTTTCATCTCCAGCCCATTCCACACCTTCTCAGAATTTGTGATTCTCCTATTCAACTTTCACTGCCCTCTCACATTTTTAATATTTGTTTTATAACTAGGGATTTTGTTTAATGCTTGCAATATGGGAATTACAGATTTGTCTGTATGTATTGTTCGCCTGTCATTGTCACTATTTGGTACAGTACTTTCCATTAAGATGTTTTTATAGGTGATGACAAAAATATTTTACAATAAAAGCACTGTCAACATGACTGAATTGGAAATTCTGAGAGATCAGTTGTACCTCTAGTAGATTACACTGTAAATAGGGGATGCTATAGAAAGGTGACTTGAAAAGGAATCAAAAAGTTGACTATAAAGTAAAGTAAAATTTCAGACAATGTTCTGGAAGCCTTCTTTGGAAAAAAATAATCTATGCATAAATCTGAGGATAAGATAAAACCTTCAGCCTTTACAGGAAATCAACAAAATCTTTTCTATGGTTCAAAGCCACCATAATAGAGCCTAGCTTACTTGAATTAGATTTACTGAGCTTTGAAATATGCTCTAATAATAAAACTTGACTAATTATGAAGTAACAATTAATCACAGGAATAAATTACTTAACACGAAGATACCATTTTATGAAAGTTGATAGAATTGGGGCTTCAACAAAAATCTTCCCACTTTTCATTTAAAAATATCTGAGAATCCATTTTCAGGTAAAATTTGTAATCTTGATTTCTGAAATATATCTAGAATATATATGAGATCATAGTTTGAGCATATCATAACCCTATTCAGTGGGGAGAAAGAGGAGTGGGCTGGAATTTGAATTACCTCTGCCCTTCGTTTTTGAGGTATTACAATGCATTTTTCTATTCATATAAGTATTAGGATAATTGTGTTTTAGAACCATAGTTTGATGGAAGAATGTGGCCTGTAGGAAGAAAAGTGAGATAGATACATGAGCTGAAGAATGAGGATTTGCAGCTCAGTTGTGTAAATTGAAAATAAAAAACTTCTGAAGAAAATAAAAATTATCTAAGAATAGGCTATATCTCAATCATCCTAAGTAGTAATAAATATAGTGTATATAGTGTGAATTATGTGTAAGTCAGACATCTCTAACTGAGAGGACATTAGTCCAGGTAGAATCAGTTGCTTCTTTCACATTATCTGTTAGATTATGAGATCCTTACTGCTGAAAAATTCCCTCTTATTTGTTTATAGAGCAACTAAAAAGTAAGAAAAGAAACTCTAAAGCATAATTATTTCCTATCATAACACTAACAAAAATTGGTATTTTTTTACATAAAAATATCTATATAAATATATATATACAAAAATATATACCTAGACATGGCAGGCAGGGAGATGAAGGGAGAGAGAACATATATTTTCAATATTTTGAAATTCAGGGAAGATATTTTTATAATGATTTAACTCACAACTGGAACATACAATATTAATAAAATTAAGACTATACAATGTCTTTATCTGTGGTATAACTTCATAGAAGTTAACAGAACTATTGGATACAGGATTTAAACTTAGTTCAGTCATGACTCCAGAAGTTCTGAAGACAAAATTTTCATATAATTTCACCAATTCACAAAAAAAGCCCACTTTTTCTGTACAATCTATTCTCCAAAATGGTCACTGAAAGACTTTCTGTAGACGCTTATGGCTCAGATGCAGTACAACAGAGAAGACAACAAAGATGTACAAATTACAGTGCATAAGTCTTCAGGTCATTCTGGTAGTTCCACATGCATCTCAGCATTCACCACATATCAAAAGAAATATCTATATCTAAGGAAAAATATTCTGTGACTGCAATGTTGCACATTACTTTGGCCTTATAACTTGTCCTTGTAACTATTTGTTCTTTGAAGATGCCATAACCACATTAGAGTAATTGACTGTTTTAGCATTTCATATTTAGAGGGAGAAAGGCACAATGAACAGTGAAGAGTGTTGCATCTCAGCCTTACCTTGCACACCAAAACATCATAATTGAACTTGTTTATTTAATTGCACTTGTCCAAAGACAGCCCGATCTAACCTGTAATAATTGGCAGAACCCACCCTGACCCAACAGGTACAGCTCAGAGATCTAGTATAGTAAGCTAGAAATTTTTTGGCGGAAGCCTATGGTATGGTGAAGAGGAGCATCAGTAAAAATCTTATTAAGTTATATATGTGTAGTGTTTTTTGAAAGGTGGATGTGTGGATGTTCCTTCCTTCATAACCATCCCTCATTACTCACAGTTTAATTATCTTCTAGGTTGTCACTAGTTTCAAGTCATTCTCATCAATTTCCATACGAGCAAGCGCAGGATTTTAGAAGACTTCAGTTTTATCTTGCCCATTTTTTAAGTAAAGTATTTTCAATGGATGCAGCTAAAATGGTAGTATCTGTATTGACAGAAATCTAAGGATGGTTTTTTTTTTAAAAAAAAAAAAGCTCATTTCATATCTTAGCCAACTTATTTTTCACACTCAAGCTGCCAAGGATTGCTGTGCAAAATCTGTCAATTTTTAAATGCTAACTACTGCACATTCAAAGCCTCTTCAAAGGATATTTCCTTGGGTTACATCACACGTAACACCCAACCCCCACTCAAATCTTGCCTACACATTCAAAGAGTTCAGATAGCAGGGTTACAGAGGAGCATTAACCTATCACATCTGAAGTGTTATTTAGGCTTTTATTTTGATTGGGGTTTTTTAAGACAAAATGGGAACACAAAGCTTGCCATTTTCAACCTTAACCTTCCACATATCTATATTCTTGCTCAAAGATTACTTCTCTTAATAATGAGTGTTGGCTGCTAGAGGCCCTCTAAGTAATGATTTTTGCAGGAAGTTTTGTTAATCAAAAATCTCACTGAAATAGCTTATAAGTCTCACCTACCCAAACTCCATGTTGTGAACATTTGTAAAACATAATTTCAGCAAGGATCCCATTTTGCCACTTCAACTCCATAGAGCAGTACTTGGGTCAAGATGAGCAGTTCTCTTGAGTTGAAAGGATTGGTTCAGGCAGGGAAGGATCATTCTCCTTGAGTAAGAATAGCATAATTCACCCAGACTAGCCAGGGAAGCCTTTGCAATGTCAAGCCAACACTTTATTTTAAAACATCTGAGNAGAAAACAGGTATTTATAAAAAAAAAAAAAAAAAAAGGAAAAAAAAGAAGGGCTATAAAGAAGGAACAAATGCTGTCTTAATTTAAGAAGAGATGCTTTTTTTAAGTCATCTAGTTGTGTTAAACTGCTAATAGGCTAATTTGAAGGGCCCAGAACATTCAAGGGGCTTGTATTTAATTAACAAAATCACACCTCAGACAAGGGGTCAATCCTTGAAAGAGGAGCTCCCTGGAGGGGAAAAAGCATGATTAATGCTGCTGAAATTTCTCATTTGTTCTTTTGCTGCTAAATGTCATTGATTGGGAAGGACACTATTGTTTCTTAGTTATTTCATTTGGCATTGCTTTCCCTCTTTTCCTATGCTATCTGATCCCTACATGCTCCCTTAGCTATATTTTGACCCTCATCTGGCTTTATGCATTTCAAATTATATTTGTAAATTCAAATAGGGCTGGACTCTGTCAGTGTTGTTCACGTAGAACTTGTGCATTAGCAAGAGTTGTTTCACTGATGCCAATTTAGCACCCCTCTAAAAGTTTCAGCTCGATGTCAGGAAAATGGTTGCACCTGGCTTTGAAGGATTTTACTTGCCACTAATAAGGGTGGGCTAACTTTAAAGGATTCATATAAATGCCCAAAGTTCAGCTACTATCCCAGTCAACTCAAATGTCTTATCTTTAGGATGAGACCTTGTGAGAGCTGATTACCTCAGGTCAATTTTGTTTCAAAAGATTACTCAGAATGAATAAAAGCACCAGAATTCAGCCCTCATTTGGACAGCATGCACACACACACATCACTTAAGAAGTGAGGAGCTATAAGGAATATTGATGAACGTGGAGAAGAGATTGTTTGAACAAAAGGCATTTTAACAAGCAAAGAGAGACTACTTGGTGAACATATTTGAGTCATGGTAGGCAAGATTTCATAGGTAGAATTCAGAATAATTTTCAGTCAGGCAAGTTTCTTCCTTGCTTCTTATCCCACGACAATATATATATAAGTTTACTACTGCTCAACTGAGGCAACAACCAAGAGAATATCTGTAAATATAGGTGAGGATCCTTAAAGACAGTTTTTGTCAGTGGCAAGATTCTTTCACATTTTGCAATTTTAAAGCTATGTCTGGGCCTTTACTAACCACAACAGCCTTGTGTCAACAGCCAGACTTTTCAGTTTGCAGTAAGAGTTGCTTCTGGCTCACTACTTTCCATAGCTAATACTGTACTTGTTATCTTCAAGTATTTTAAAGTTAAGATTAGTGACCTGCTATTTATCGCATGACGGTTACTTGATGTTGACAAAAGCCTCAAAGGGGCATATTATTTTAAATGCATGTGAACATACATGCAAAGACTGCAACCTTCTCTTTCTGGCATTTGTAGTTCTTACAGAATTTTGTTTACAATGTTAAAGAATTATAAAAGTATAACATCCTTTCATTTAAAGAAATGGGGACAATTTCACAACATATGTGGAATATATTATTCGTCCCCGCAATTCAATCCATGCACAATATTTGATTTGTGCAAATGATCAAGTGTAACATATTTTGAAAGAAAAAAAAAATTAAGAACCGATAAAAAAAATAGCAGTAGGGCAATGGTGAATATGTGAGCCTAGTATTTTAGCCCTTGGTAATAGTTTATCAGCAAATTGGATGATCAAAAATATTTATACATTGGACACAACCTAATTTCTTGTAAATTTCAATAGTAACTAGCAATATTTCTCCTCACTTCACAACCAAAATAATAGTTTTAGTTACTTCACAGTTTTGGAAACAATTCCTTTGAAAAATGTCTCTTCTTTACTCTTGTACCTAGTGTATTTGTACAATTCACTATGAATGCTCAGCAATCTCGAGCATATTTAAAGCTTCAGTTAGATCAATTCAACAATAGGAAAAGCAGTTTTATGGTATATGCTGGGGAAAAAACACTTATCAAGAATATGAACATGATTTCCCTTGGACTCATCTATGATCTAACTGTAAGAACTATGAAAATTCTTCACCATCATTTGTGAATATTAACTATGTTCCCATTTATGAATATTAACCATATTCCCATTACTATGAGAATAATATCAAGTGGAAATTTTATTAAATCACTTTAGAACAATCACATGCTCCCAAAATAAATCCTTTATAGACCTGTGTATCTTTAATATGTTTAAATAGAATAAATATCTGAATCAGAGGATAAACTTTTTTTTTGCAGGTAAGCAATACCTTAAAACCAAAGATTATTTATTGGACTTTTCATTTTAAATAAGCTTTCTGCATCTGTTCTACCCTCTAATTGCAAATACAAAAAGAACATGATCCTGAATTACACGTTTAAAAGTTAGATTAAGTGATTTAAATGCATGTGTATGATCCTTGTTCAGTGCAGCATGGATTAGCACTGTTTTTCTTGTAGCTTAATTAAAAATCAAGAAATATGTTCTTCCTGGAGTGCATGATGCTCCTTCAATTGTTAAATGGCAATTCATCATAATCCAAAGCCCCTCTTTGATGCACTCGCATAAGCAATGGTAGCAGAGCTTTACTGCACTTACTTATCTTACTTGTGACATCACTATCAGGTAGCGTTTCAAACTTCATTCTAAGACAACTTTTTACCGAACTAGTCTGCAGTGTGCAAGCAGACAAACATAAAGAATGCTGCAATAAATTTAACTTACAGTACAGCGGTAGCCACTAACTGGCTAAGTTTCTAACTTTAATCTTCAAAATGCCACTAAACAACATTAAAAAGAAAAATATTAGAAAAACAATAGAAGACATTCTCCTTATAGTGCAGATAAAAAAAAGTCTACATTCTTCTATATGTAGCTCCTGTTTATGCAATAAGCATTCGCAGTGAATAGCTTCTGCATAGAAATTTCTTGGGCTTTCAATATCTTTCTTGCCCCTTTTGTCTTATTTATCTCTCACCTTATTTCTCTTTGCATAGCGTCACATGTGAGGGCTTCCTAATAAACCTGAAGTCCTAAATTTGTTATTGTCCTTACACTTTTACAGCTAGTTAATGGTCTGTGTTAAATAATTCTCCAAATATTTCCTTAGAGAGTATGCTTGTCATGCCTAACAGCCTAAGGAGCCAGCAGTAAGTGAAGCCCATGATCACAGAGGGAAAAAAATGTCTTTCTATTCATCAGATTTGAGATTTTCATTTAAGATAAGACCTACTGAATAAAAGGCCAGAATTAGTAAAAACTAAGTAACCAAAGAATATGTTCAATATAAACTTACACCTGCTTCACTTGGAAGCACTTTAGAAGAAAGCATAGTTAGAAAAGAGAGAGCATAAGGGCAATCTGAGGATTAGTTATATGCTTATTACATTAAAAAGTATACATCTTCAGGCCTCAGAAACCACTCTGAAGTCAATGATCAGAATACTAACAGGAAACAATAATTTCACATGGTGTTTCAGAACAAAGCAGAAATACATATAGTTTTTTAATCTGAATGTCTAAGAAATGACCCTTCATAAAAAAGAAATAAAGATGTACTTATGCTAATCCCTGAGATGAAAGGCTTTTAAAACTGGGATCGGAGGATGTGTTTAAATGTAGCTTAGAGTAAGGATTTCTCTCTGTTCAGGATATGCATCGGCCTTTGTCTTGATAATATATCACATACCAGCACAGGGCTCTACAGCAACTCTGTGAGCAGAAAACTTACAACAATGTCATGATCCAAGGGGCCTGGACTGGTTTAAATGCATGCAAAATATTTTGCCTGGTTAACTTTGTAGACAATTCTTAGCCTCTGTGTGGAATGGCATTATATTCAATTTTCCATAGCTAACTTTCAAGGTTTTTTTTGGAAACCATTCTTCACTTCCTTTCCAATCGTCAATGTTATTGTGCATTCTTGAATAAACTCTCCAAGGCAATTTCTCTGTTTCCTTTTTGCACAGCCACCAGCATTTTTACAGCTGCCCAGATTTGGGGTGGAGCAAAGCCAACTTTGTGTTTAGAGAGAGAGAGGCTCTTGGTTATACTTGTTGCTGGGGCAACCAGGGTCAGATGACTTGGTTGTTTACCCCCAGGAGGGGCTGCACCTGTGGGGAGGTGTGGATAGGTCAGGTGACCCAAACCAACCAATAGGGTATTCCAGTCTATCTGCATGCTCAGTATAAAAGTTGAGGGACCAAAATAGGTGAAGGTGATCTTCTTTAATGGTGGTGTTTTCC
The DNA here is from genome assembly GCA_013400055.1 of Nycticryphes semicollaris. NCBI lineage: Eukaryota > Metazoa > Chordata > Aves > Charadriiformes > Rostratulidae > Nycticryphes > Nycticryphes semicollaris. The sequence goes on along the minus strand of VXBJ01000740.1, from coordinate 314,321 downwards.
TGTTTTATTGAAGACTGGTGTCTAAGGAGGACCTTGTCAGTTTATTTGCCTTTGATCTTGCTCCATGTGTTCCTGAAGCTAGATCTGGAGTCTGGTTCTTATCTGTTTCTGAGTCCAGTCTGGAACTTTCCAAGTGCCTGCCTGTGACACCTCCCTGGGAGCTTGATACAATTTTGTATGTATTTATATATATTGTATCTCTTTTATTACTTTTTTATTTTATTATTAATATGTCTTTAGTTTAGGCTTTTTCTAAACTCATAGGTCTCTTTATCGCTCTTCTGCCTCTCCTTGGAGCAAGAGGTGAGGGATCTGTTGCTTTGTCATTGGCCAACCTGACCCAACCTATGACAATAGTCATCCTGTCATGTGTAAAGGTAATCCAAATTGAGGGATGGACATCTTAACCAAAACCATTTAACCACTTAATGCTCTTACCTTGTTTCTAAAACTGTATTAACAAAACTGGAAATAAATTATTATGGGACCCTGAGCCATCAAGAGATTTAAGATGGGTCTGCCTTGGGTTTTTCTCATATTTTGTGTCTTGTGAAGACTGACAAGTCTTGTAAACTCAGAAGCCAGTGTTTACTAGACTATAAGCTTTTCCTTTTCCTTTTTTTTTTCCTGAGAGAAATAAAACTGTGTCAAAGGAGAAATAAAGGATATATTCTGTGATCTTACAAGCAAGTGTCTTTACACGCAAGTTTGAGACTTCGTTTCAGTCACTTTGTGAATCAGTTACAACTTCCCAGACTACTACAGTGCTTCAGAGGGATGGTTTTATTTCCTCTGTGACTTGACTGCTTGCTTTTCACTGTTGTCACCAGTTGCTTTGCAAGCCATCAATGTTCCGCTTCCTGTTTTCTCCTTCTGCCTCATGTTGAATCTAGAAGCTCTTCTCTCCAGCAGTGAATTATTTTGCTTACAAGGAATTTTCACCCCTCTTTAAGGCATTCCTTACTCCTTCAATAAAGATGTCATTTTCCTTTTGTAATTTTCAACGGCAAACCAAGAAAAAATGTAACAGATGTTGTCTTTCACAGCATTACCAACATTACCTGGTTCAATTTCTCTTTTGTGATCAAGAGGAATCAGTTGTTTTGGAAAACTAATACAAAAAATTCAGAGTCAGCACTCTAGTCTCACAGTCAGGAAGGAAACTATTAAGCATGCATGAGTGCTATATAATGTGGAATGACAGTTCTTTTGGTGAAAGCATTAGTCTGGGACCTCAGAGACCAAACGTTTACTGTGATCATGGCAAAGCCATTTAATCCTTTTGGCCTCTGTATTGTACCCTGAGGCTAATAACATGCTCTAGTTTATATGGCTGGTCTGAGGATGAGAACCGAGATGCTCAAATATAGTAATTGTGTACATATTAGTAGCAATGGTCAGATAAGAATCTGAAAGACGCAGTTTATCATTGACCAAATATGAAAAGAAAAGAGCAAAGTCTGAACAGCTGTAGGCTTAAACTAGACACAATATTTAGCAGAATAGCTCTGCAACTAATTCTTTCACCTACATAGGACCTTGGAAGTGCAGGAGAACCAAGAGTATGACATCACTCTAGAGTTACAAAAGAAAGATTCTCATATGAGTGACTGATATGGAGGATACAAAACAGAAACACACAATATTGTGGAAGCATAATTGACTCTTAGGATTATAGGCAGTAGATTGATGTATCAAGATACTCTTCAGAATTAATGACCACTTATTTGTAAGCAAAATTTTGCCTGCACTGTATGGAGGTCTAGTCAAGCCTGTAGTACCGATTTCTCCATGACCCAATAATTTCATTTTTACGTATAGTTTTCAGGACCTCCAGTCTTTTGCTTCTCTTGCTACTGGCACCAGTTAAGAGGATTGAATGTCACTTAAGTTTATTACCTTCCAGGAAAGTGCTTCTTACCTAACATCCTACCTGATAATGAGACAGACATAGAACTTCTAGTATACCAGGTCAGTGCAAGAGAGCTACATTTATTTTTTCAGTTCAGTTTAGCTGAAAGGCTCATCCTGAGCCTAATAATGACCAGCTTCATGCCAGACTGTAAGCATAACACAGCAGTCTCTGCTATGTAAAATGCAACAGGTGGTTTACTATTTTTTCTTCAAGGAAGAGAAAAAGAATATTTTATGAGCACTAAGAATTGTATTGGTGTCAAAGTCTTGCTTTTTCTTGTGCAGCTATACTGGAAATGAAAGAGAATGGAGAGAGCCATGGATTTTGTCACCACAAATGGTATAGGAGGATCTCTCTGTATATAGCATTCAGAGATATGACCTTAGCTGATGTAAGGTAGGCCTACTTATTCTAAGTCTTCTACAGGTTGCTGTAGTAAGTGACCACAAGTGCATGCTTGGTTTTTTTTTTTTTTTACCAAGAACCAAACTGTATCTTCAGTACTTCCCCAAAGCTTGCTCTTACAGAACAATTATTATGACTGGTTGTCACATTCCATTCAGCATCTCTGGGTACACTTCAGGTTTATCTTTACAAAGTTATTTATAAATTCTATAAAATGTATAAACATTTTTAGTCTTGCTGTTTTGTCAAAAGCTATTTTCATTATCTTTTCACAGTGAGATACCATTATGCTCACATACAGCACTTAACATTAGGTAGTTCAGTTACAAAAAACAAGCACCAAAATCTATTTAGTCCCATGCAAATCATTTGGAATGAGAAAGTGAGTCAGCTCCACTGCAACAATCTGCAACTAAACGTGTCATGCTGCAGGTACAGCAACCTGCAGAACACAGAGCAAAATCATAGTGGTACAGACCATAAAATTAACATATACAAATTGCCGTTCCATTAAATAAGTACAAACACTTCATCTATTTGCTGAAAAAATATGGCAGATAAAATAATAAATGTTTAAAGTATCAAGTATATGAAATTTTGATGTCTACATTTTTACAAGTTTTAAGACTACATGCAAAAATATTAGCCAACACTGATACCAATATTTCCTGCTAGGAAAAGACATAGTGGAAACCAGTTTATAGGTTGAGTGATACATGTAAGATGCACACCATGGCTTCTCCCTCTTCCCACTAGTAACCATGAAATGTAAATTAGCTCTGTCATCCTTAGATGGAGTGTGAATATTGAGGTGAATAGGTGTCAGTGAGAGATTTGCTGTAATTAACTAAACATTATGGCATCTAGATAATGATACAACTACCTGCTCAAGTAGAAGAGAGATTATTGCATCCTCCTGCACAATAAATGTTTTCCTTTTGGGATCATGATAATATGTGAATTTTATTTACTTATTCAGCATTTTCTTGCCATTCTGATGCAATAATAAGCACTGTAGAATACGGCATTTTCTGCTGCCTGCTTCAGCAACAGTAAAATGAAAAATAATTTTAAGCTTCTCAATACTTTTATCACACAAAAAATGAGAGAACAGTCAACTTCTCTGTAGAATGGTGCACCTTATCAATATAAAACTGTCATAGAACAAGCAAAGAAAAGGAAGAAAAATAAAGTTGTGCTGTCATTGCATAAACTAACAACATAAAAATAAATGTAGCAAAGAAATACTCTTAAAAAGGTGAGATTTCTCTGGTAACCTACAGCTTTCAGTATATGTAAGATATATTACAGTACTAATGAGGAAAACCGGTGTTTCATTTAGAGAACAGTGGAGCAATAAGAGTAGATTCCATCACAAAAAGATACACATGTGAGCATTGAAAAGATACAAGATTGTATAATGCAGGTGTTCAATAAAAAAAGATTCCACACAGATTTACATTGTTGTAGCTGAGAAAAGAGTCAAAATTCCTGTCCAAAAATTTCTTTCTGTTCCTAAAAAGCATATTTGGATTCTTTGAATGCACATTGTAGTCTAGCTATTTTAATTGAAGTTGTCCTGTTTATGTCAAAATGTTGAACAAACTGCAACCAACAGGAACAACAGACAAGTCAGATAAGGGACCAAATACAGTCATTAAATCCAGCAAGTAATGAAAAGGGATGGGAAAAACAGATTTAAAATATGAAGGAGAGTGAGTAATGGTAAAAGAAAGAGAAAATCTATCTAGAGATTTAGTATTAGTGAAGAAATTGCTTATTTCAAGAAAAAAAGGTTAAGTAGGATATAATAGGTAGCTAATGAGAAGTTTCTGCAATATTAATGCAAAGGAATGAAAACAGTCCAAATGATGTCTCCTGGGAAAGAATACAATGCAAAATTTAATCCTAGATTTTAAAATCTATGGAAATGAAATACATTGCTCATACCCATATCCTGAAACGTCTCTACTTCTTGGCTTCAAAATCATAATATTTCATGACAATGCTAGTGAGAATGCTCTCATTGGATTTCGTATTGTTATTATTCAACGATTCTGTAAATGTGGGGAGTTTGGAATGGAATTGTGTTATTTAACCATTTTAAGTCTTCTGTGAGACTTTAGAAGTTAGAGTATATTTAGATAAATTACATGTATGTTTAATATTTTATGTTTTCACTAATTCATGATAGCCTACTATTAAAGTGGTTCCTTTATCACAACTTGACATTTTTGTGTCATAAGAGTATTTTCCACATAGTTAAGAATACAACAGACAACCAACAAGTCAGATAAGTGACCAAATACAATAATTAAATCCAGCAAGTAATGAAAAGGGATGGGAAAAACAGATTTAAAATATGAAGGAGAGTGAATAATGGGAAAAGAAAGAGAAAATCTATCTAGAGATTTGGTATTAGTGAAGAAATTGCTTATTTCAAGAAAAAAAAGGTTAAGTAGGATATCATAGGTAGCTAATGAGAAATTACACTCTTCATGTATTTATAGCCACCCTGGTATATCGCCACTCTGACAACTCTTAGATGGTATGTGAAATTTGGAGTAATAAACAGGATACCTTAATACACCCTGAAATGAATGCATACCTGTGCTAGCTCACTACAGTATGCATTAATATATGTCATCTCAAAGACATAGTTTGTTCCAGTTCTGTAAATTCTGTGCAACACTAAAATATTTAAGTAAATTTAATGATGCATACAAAAAGAATTGGGGTTTGGTATCTGAGGTTTTATCAGGTTTTTTCAGCTGTTTAACAGCTCCAGATATATAAAAGAGACAAATTTTTACTTTAAATATATATATGTGTTTAGTTTCTTAGAAGTTCTGGTGCATAACATTAAAACTTGCTACATAGTACTGATGACTTTCAACTTTTTCTTTCTTTATATGTTAGAATACTTGAAATAAAAAAAGAGAATAAAGATAAATATACATAAATATACATAGACAGGTGCATATGCATATGTGTGGAAATACAAGTACACATTTTCATATATTGTGATTTAATTCAAAGGATCATTAAATGCTGAGAATTTTAACTGAATCTCAGCAGAGAAGTATGCTTCAGATGACTATTACAGAAGTAATAAAATAACTCTGAGGCTGTTCTTCACTAATTTAAGCTCTCACACTTCAACTGGCTGAGTGCCCTATGGAAATTTATGCCAGCATATCCAGAGTTGTGCTGTTGAGTTTCTTGACCTTATTTCTTTTCCAGTTTCTGCTTTGGCTGTGACCATTTAAATATTCTTGTTTACATTGCGGTCTATCAGCATTCACTCACTATGTTCTATTATATTCCTAAACCTTAATAGATTGACTCTATAAGATTGACTTACTACAAACTCACAAAGAACAAACCGAAGCCAAACCAACCCCACCCCCTGCCAAAAAAAAAAAAAAAAGACAAAAACTAGAAGATCTTAAAAAAGACTATATGTTACATTAGTTAAAAAAGTTGGCATATGCATATTAATATAAAATTAGATATTTTATTCATACAGTACCAATTTCTGGCTTCCTTGATACATGTGCTATCATACTGTCTGTTACTTTTTTGATCATATTAAAGATTTTACCTACTGCCTCACAAAGAACAATCTTATATTGTAAATATGCCTTTAATATAAAGAGGGAAGTTGTATTGAGAGCTTTTTCTGCTTCAGCAGATTACTTGGAGGTAAACTATTTTAGCATACAGAAGTGAAAGCTTGATTTCTTAGAGAAACTTTTGCTTATATGTCCACCTCTGAGCCTGTGCTTTCTCTCCCTCTTTGTCTTAACAGTCACAGAAAACAGGGAATTTAAATTGCTGCATGTAGGCATCTTTGAGAAACTCCTTCCATGCTCAGAGGAATGGGAGTTTTAGATAGCCTTTATCACAAATTCACAAATTTCACTTTGAGATTGGGCCTTTCATATATGCAGCTTACTTTTGTGTCTCATTAGACAAAAAGAGAGAATAAAACTACAATGTCTGTAAACAAGTAATCCTGATTCAGTGAAAAAGATTGGATCTGGATGACAAGAGGAAGCATGTAGCTTAGAAGGGAATGTTTGGCATAGGTGCAGCCACAACAGTCACCTGTACGACAGTAATTGAAACACAAATGACTGATGGCTGATGAGATAATATTTGTCTGGCTTCAACAAGATTCATTATTCAGGAATTATTTTTTTTTTCCTTCTCTACATTTCCTTTTCATTGAAACCTATGTTCTAATTAGGTATATTGGACACTAACAAAATAAGTTTAGCATATCGTAATTATTCAGGTATACTTCCCCACACATTACTAGGAGCAAATCATAACATCTATCAATTTCCCTTCAACAAAGGAGTCAGAATCAATATCCGTTACTACACATTTCAGCTTTAGATATAGTATCTTCCAGTAGCATCCTTACAGGCTCAGCAGTGCTTCCTGTGTGTGTTGAATATTACCAGTACTGTATTTGGTTTGTTTAATGCTACCTTTCATACTCTAGTAGAATTATTTTAGATTTTCAATTGGCATCGCTCCTGGTGAATTGAGCATTTTTAAACAAAGTATTTTAATGATTGTGGTCTTCAAGTAACAGGTTTTGGTGCCCTCATCTGAAAGTAACAGGTAATTAGTGAACTCAGTACATTATATGTGTTATTGCCATGAATCCTGAAACTGTCTACCTTTAAAGAAACGTGGAAATAATTTTATGGGAGAAAATACTTCTTAACATGATGTCCCTGACACTACAGATGGATGAAGATGAAAGTTCAGAATAAACTTAATACGTAATAAACTTGACTATCTTTGAGGACTGGTCAGCACCATCTCCCAGAGCTTTACATCTTCAAGACCTTTGTAGAGAATGGTTCCCATAACAAGGGTTTACAGTTATGACAAAAATATTTTAGTTTACTGGGACAAGATATTCTAGAACAAAAAATAGTCATGAAAAAACCTGTAGTCATATGTGCAAGCCTAAAGGCATTACACTTAAACTGTATTTGAAGGAAGGGAAGGGAAGGGAAGGGAAGGGAAGGNAAACGGGAAGGAAAAAGGGAAGGGAAGGGAAGGGAAGGGAAAGGAGGGGGAGGGAAGGGAAGGGAAGGGAAAGGAGGGGGAGGGGGGAAGGATGGGTCCTGGTTGTAAACAATGTAAATGCTTTTATTCTGGCCTTTGAAACATACAGAAAAGGAATCTTTATTTTTTATTTCCACACACACACTGAAGCACTCATGAAAACTTACTTCCTCTTTTAACCGTGGATGTTTTGGGACTAAGATATTATGCTAAGCAGTATACAGAAATAGGTAAAGTAAAATAGCTAGCATTTCACAGAAGCCTCCCAGTCCTTTTTTTTTTTCCTAAGTAGACCACTCACGCCAGGAGTGACACTGCTAACGCTTTTTTCCAATGAAAGCAGCATGACATTATGTAACCTGGTATGAAATTCTCATACTGCTGAAGCAAGACAATTGGGAAGTTGTTAAAAACTTCCATGCATTAATTCAAATTAATTGCCTCCTACTTTGAGGGCAAGAGGTGAAAGAAGGCTTTTTCATACATGCATTTTTTTCCCGAGAAATCTTTGGTATAGCGATGCAAATATGTGCAAGGGGGATCAACTTACTGTCTTTAAGTCACTTTATTCAAGATAGAAAGTAGATTGAGAAAGCTGGATCCAGCCAAGAAGGGCTATAAGCTAGAACCACATGTTAGCAAAGCACCAGTAGCTGTAAGGAAAAAAAATTTTTCTTTCTTGTCAAGAGCAATCAGCTGTGTGGGTACATGTTCAGGCAGTAGTATTCCACAGAAAGTAATGTTACTCAGAGAAAATGAAATATATTAATGCACCACCTAGCCAGTGATGGGCACTCTTTTTTCTTTCTACTCCTTTTGGAGAAATCTTTCATTTTGCTATTTTCTCCAACACATTTATCATTATTCCTAGTTATTGAAGCAACAGAGAGAGAAGTCAGTGTTTTTGAATAACAGACTGAAAGTCACTGGCTTTTGGTCTATATTCATCAGGAACTGCACTGCATACCATTTTTCTAGTGCTGGAGGTGAGGAGAAGAGTTGGGGATTAACAGTTCAGAGCTTTTGAGTCCTTTCATGACAAGTGATTTACTGGACTGACCTTGACTTTTTGGGGAACATTCATGAGAGTGTGACAAGAAAGAAAACACCTTAGAAATTTCTGTATGAATAGGGGCCTTCCACAAGGCTTGTGTAGTACTGACATAATTGAAATGGATTTAATTAGTGTCAACTGATGTGTTTTCACTCTGCAGAAGGTAAATTTCACCATCAAAATCATATATAAAGCATACAAGCCATATACAAAGGAAAATTTGTAAAATATAAAAGCAGTTGTTGGCTTAGTTTTACAGCTCCAATTAAAATCAATATTGGACAGTGCTAGTAAGACAGTGAATTAGAACTCTGTTTTAACACCAATACCAACGTCACCACCCATGTTCTAGAATAAAAGAAAAAAAAAAGAAAGAAAAAGAAAAAAAGTGAACAACAATGGAAGACTTTTTCTTCTTGATCTGATTTACAAATTAGTAGCATCGTGCAAGTCCTGCACTAGTCAGCGGCACTGGGAAAAAGTCCAGCATTACTGCTGGCACCAAATGCAGTTGTAAGGGGTGCACAGGTTTGGCACCCACAAGATGACTATCTGTGATTGCTTCTGGTCAGTTCTGGAAGACTCACAAGCAGAGTGAAAACTTATTCTCTAAAGTGTTTTACTGTTGTGTTCCTTCCTGGGAAGTTCTACGGAGAATCCCCAAATCACCTTTTCTCTCTTTATAGATTTCTCTCTTGGAATATTCCTTGGAATCTACATTTGATGGGTCCCATGAAAAAACATCCTAAATTTCTCCCCAAAGTTTTGAGAGTTTCTTCTCTTCTGGATCTTGGAGTGTTTTAGCTCTCCTGCAAGTTTCTTTACTTAAACTATCTCACTTTAGCAATGCCAACTACCTTCACATTTCACTGTCACATAGATATCGCACAGAAAGTATACAATTACAGCTATGCGCCCTGTGTACATTGCAGAACTGAAGCCAGAAAAGCACAAGCAAGCAATTGTCAATAAAGAGGTATAAACATTTCTCTAAATAATAATTTCATCCTCAAGCCACGTTTCCTGTTTTTAAGTAATACATACAGAAGGAGCCAATATTGTACTAAAATCCTTGTGCTTGTTATTGCAGCAGGTTCTTGGAACTGTTATTTGAAAGTCAGCTGTTGAAATCTGGTACTGAGAGCTGTCATCTGCTGCCTGCCTACAAGCTGCCAATAGATTTTCATTTCTATTGCCATGGAAACATAGGTTAGTGTAACTCAGAGAAAAAGAAAGAAAAGCGTTTCAAATAGCCAGAGTTTTCAAACTTTGACCCAAGATGGAATTTGCCTTTATTAGCCATAAAGGTCACACTGAGAGAGTCAGGCAGGAATAGTGTATGGCATTGCCCCTTGTTCCAATCTCCCAGCTGTCAAACCTGTGAACCTAGCTGGGTTATGCCATGGATACCTTCTGGACAAGGTAGCTGCCCTCCCAAGGAAATCAGGCATGTGAGAGGAGTATGAAAACCTGAGCTCTGTCTCACCTGGAGGCAAGATAGAGCTGGAGTCCTGGAAAGGGCTTAGGAAAGACCACAGTTTAATGATTACTTCAGGCCCTGCCTCATATACTGTAAGTGTATTAAACTGTATGAGCTGCATTTCCCATTGCAATATTGCAAGCATAGAGAATTTCTGAACTATTGCAAAAATAAACTCTTTCAATGTCCTTTGTATATATCCTTACATAATTCTTCACTTACGATATCTTAATAGAGTAATAAATAATAAAAGTCAGTTTAAAAAGATGGAAACACCCCACCCAGATTTAGTAGCCTGTCAGGTACTGAAACATCCATGTAGCTGTTTTTATTGCGCCTCACAATGATGTACTAGAAATATAGTTTCTGTAAACATTTGCTAGCTTTCTGCTATCCAGTTTATCTCTCCAATACTTTGAAAATTCATCAATATAACTTTGTACACAGCAAGATGTCACTAACTGAGGAAGTTATCCCAACATTCCCATTTTTTTCCCAGGTTCTGTTCATAGTTTTCAGCAATCATTTGAATTTTAAAATTAGCATAAGGGAAACTACAGTTTAATTACTTATTTCAATCTGCTACCAATGGTAGCTTAGTTAGCTGGTATATTAATGAGCTCTTTATTAACAGAATATCATGGTGTCTTGTTACTGACTACTTGGGTCCTCTGTCTATTATAGCTCCATCTACAGTTTTTCACAGATTTATGCTGAGTTTTTTTATTTTTTCATTTCTTTAATGTATCTGAGCTTTTCTTTCCTCCCTCTTATTTTGAAGAACACTAATATAGACCTGTTGGTGTTTCTCCTTGATCAGTGAAATGTTCCCTATCCTACCCACAATTTCTAAGTCAGCCTTTGTAAGAGGCTTAAGCTCTTGGAAGCTTCTTTAACAGTACTTTTCTTCATTTCATCATGACCAGAGAACATGCAGAATTAAATAGATTCCGTGCCCAGGTATCATGTCAGCTTTCTCAAAACAGTGAAACATAACATGACTCACAAGAGAGTGCAAAAGCTGACAAGTGGCAGTGTCACTCCTCTGCCAGCTCACAGGACTTGGGAAAACAATTAGTGTCTGATGACCTGTGGACATTTACCCTATCATTTCAAAGTAAGCCTAAGAAAAGCCCTTGGATGAAGCAGCTTTGTTCTGCTTTGGCAGTCCTCCTGAGTACATTCGGTGACCAGAAGAACCTCAAGGGGATTGCAGGTACTCTGAGAAGAGAAGGAAATTAAGTAAGGGAGGTTAAGAATTATGAAGGTGGAGAGAGCAAACAGAGGCAAAGACAGAAGTGACATTCAGAGAATTAGGAGATGGAAGAAAGTGTTCAGGGTAAAAGGAGGTGAAGAAAGACATGGTATCTTCTGTCCAGTGGAAGCAATCATGTCAAGATGCTGCTAAAAAGAGGGAGCAAGGACACAAAGAGAAAGTTTAAAGAAAAAAGTGGATTCATTAAATTACCACACAAACATCCCTCATAAAACTATGGCTAAAATGTCTTTGATCAACTACTGCAATGATTGAGAAGCATAGCCATTGGCACTTGCACGTTCAGTAGCTTATTTCCTTTCAGAGTGTTGTCATGGCATCCTAAAGCATGCTTCCTTTCCCAAATTGAGCAAGCCACGTTTAGGGCTATTTATTTCAAGCACTACAATCTCAGACTTGTTTACCATTACTACTGTCTCTTGAAATACTAAGCATTAGCCACACGCAGTTTTCTGTTTCTCAAGAGGCTACTTTAAAAAGTAGCTTGAACTTTTAAGTCATCTCAGAAAGTTTAGGTCTTCTAAGGCAAACGAATGTTTCCATTGCTACTATTTTATGTGTGTTTTTAATGGTTAGTTCAAGCATTGCGCCACAATTTTCCGTTATATGGCGAAGAAGTCTTTCTTGTAAGTCAGTGCGTTTTGAGATGGACTGAATACAGAAACAGAAAGAGGCATGCTTTCAGGCATCCTGCTGACACCCTGCCATAAAAAACACACGCAGAGCAAGCATGGAGTGAAGCATTGTTTGATGCTCCTTTCTGACTCATTTGTCAAGACCAAGAGTTCCAAACTCAGAAACTTACTGAACGAAAAATACAGGGATATATTGAAACCTCTACCAGAAATACCTAGCAAAGCCAAAGCATCATTATTTTTCTGAGCATTTCTGAAGGGCTTTTCTGAATCTCTGGACTCCAGTTATGGGGAGTTCTGGCTGGACTTAACAGTCTGTAGCTGAAGAAAACATAGAAACAACTGTAAGAAAACCAACATGGACTCAGTGCAAAGAGAGGGGAATTTTTCTCGGCCTGTCTCCAAATACAGTAACTAGTGACTAAGTTGTGCAATTTAGTAGGACATTTTTTTTGTTTTATTTTTTCAAAACCTATCTATTAATTCAGGACTACTGACAAACTTGTGGCTTCCCAAAGGCCTAGTAAGCCCAGCAGCATAGATTAACTTCCCCTCTCTGAGTCAGGCTCTCCAAAATAGTTCTCCTTTAATTCTGTCAATCTCTTTTTCTTTAAGCTTCAAGAGCCAGTTATATGAAGTGTCAATTAGAGAGAGGAGTTGTCTTTGACAAGTGTTTCTAGAGTCACTTTGGCATGTCACACACCAGCAGTGAGATTGCTCCATGCAGTGGTCCTCCCAGAAGTTGACATTTATTTATATTCTGTGCTTCTGCACAAAATGTGTCTGATATCATTATTTCAGGCACTAGCTACCCATTTAATTTTATTCGCCAGTAGCACCACATGAACAAAACTGTGAAAACAAAGATTTGCAGAAATGAGTCTTTGGTGCAAACGTGGCCACTGCATACTTTGTATTTAGAAGTTGCTGAAGAATGAATGATTTTTGCTCCTCAGAGAATTCCACACACGAAGTTACCGCTTGACAGAGCCCAGTGCAACAGCGTCTGTTCTCTAGTGAGCATCTCTTATAGTGCCAATGACAGTTCTTTCATCAGTGCTTTGTCTCAAAAGGAACATGTAACTAAATTCTTGTCACATTTTTAGACTTTTTTGCCATCATGAAAAGTGGGACAGAATTCTCCATTTATAAGAAAATGCAATTACTTTCTCAAGAGGAGTTATTTAAAAGAAAGAGTCATATTTTGCTATGTCAGAGTGTGCAAACTAAGTGGGCTTGAGAAGTCACTGTGAAGTATTAAAGAAGAACAAAGATCCTTCCCTGTTGGTGAGGTCTGGAGTAATGGTAATGAAAGTGAAGGGCAAATTTATTGTAGAAAGGCAGCATTATGGCTTAGTTTTTGTATATTTATTTATCATTGGCAGTCTGCAAAACCATGCTAATTCTAGTCATGCCTTTTTTATAAACCAGACAGCCAATCAAGTTAAAATCTGTGGAAAGTTTATGATAAGGAATTAATAATTTTTAAAGCATTATATAATCATTTCTGTGGAACATTGATCGGGCTAGAGGGTATTTTATCTATCTGTTAGAGTGTATATAAATCAGTAGTTTCAACATATTGCTACAGTACAGAATATTTTCAACTGTATGAGAATGTAAGACATCTCCATTCTCCAAAATAATCTATTGGCAACCAGGCAAATAAATGTTGGAAAGATAAGTACATTAGCACTTAAAGTGCCCAGAACAAAAGATGTTAAGGGAAAATCTATGATATTAGGCAGTAAATATTATCTTGCCAATGCTTTTACAGGGAGTTTTAATTGGCTGCATAGCAAGTGCAAATTACCATTTGTGATTTGTTGCCACTACTACTATGTTTCATTACGGTAAAGTAGTTTTTTGCAAAAATACGTAACAGATCTGCTTTATTTTCTATATCCTAGTGCAGAAACTCTATGACAAAAGGTGATTGCTGTATCAAAAAGGTCTAGCTGATTCTCAGTGTTCCTCATTCATGCTGCTATGCCACTTCAAAGAAATTGATAAGGTTTTTTATTTTTTTTTACAGTATTGCATTGAAAAATAACAAATAAAGATATCTCTCTCAATTTTCACTGACAGAGGTGGGAGAAGTGAGGGGGGAAAGGTTGTTTTAATCTTTCACTGCTGGTTGATGCTGGAAGTGACACTTCTCTTTTTCTTGAATATGTGGTTTCAGGGGGAAAATGCTGTGGAGAACCAGCCAGAAATTCCAGCCCAGAGACGTCATTGTAAAAATAGCTGAAGTATATATCCCTGTATATTGAGAGAATGTCTTGATTATATTTTCTCAGCCTTATGTTGATTGCTGTTTCAATCCAACCTCCTGTCTTCTGTTAGTCAGCTACGGTGATTTTACTCTTCACTTGGACCTCTTCTTATCTTCTTCCTCAGTCTTGTCACACTCTCCCTTTTTCCTTACAAATATCTCACTCCATTTTTACAATATCATCTCCTAACTAGAGCTGCCTGGTGAAAGTATGTTGATTCTTTGTAAAAAGTTTACTGTGCTTCACTCTATTACTTTAACTCCAACATGTCAGCTTTGCCTTAAAGACTGGAGATGTCCTCTGTTCCAAAAAGCTTACTTCTCCAAACTTGCATAAAGCACTACAATTGGGAGGTTGGGTTCTTGTTTACTCTCTAACAAGCACCAGTATGCTGAGCACCCTAATTCTTCTTTGGTATCAACAGTAGAATCTTAACAAGGGATTTGAAACACATCAGCTAGAAGACAGTACAGAAATTAAAAGGTTCAGAGTTCTACAAATTCTGTCCAAAAGGGAACATAGTCTATGCAGATTATGTTGCCAAAGAACACAAAACATGGTTATAAATAGCCCTCAAAATTTGGTTACCAGAGTAAGAGAAAAACTTTTTCATTATATCTAGCAGATGCTTTGACATGATATATCATCTTATTCATCTAAATAATATATAGAAAAGATCAATAATGGTGTTACGAAACATAAACATAGAATATTCTTTCCTCACAGCATGATCAGTTTCTGAATTGAATGATATCAAAGAAAACTATCTGGAAAAAAAAACCATCTCTTTTTGTATATGATTAAGAAAAAAAAAAAACCACAACAAATCAAACAAAACAAAACAAAAAAAAACCACAAACACTTATGTTTGCCTGTTTTGCTAAAAGCAGGTTAAAATATCTCTATTCACTTCCTTTGTACAGGCTTCATTTACTTGAACTTTGCTATAACCTTATCTCCCTCTGTTCATCATCAGCCATCATTAAGCTCTCTTGAACTCTAAAGGTTAATTAGAACATAATTGTTCTCCTTTACAGTGACTGATACATACACTCCAGAGATCCGGAGGCATCTTCCAGTAAAAATGTGAACTCTTGCTATTGAAATTATGAGATAAGGAACATGTGGAATACACAATAACTTTTTATTTGGATGGAAAATGAGGAAAGTGGAACCAGCAAAAACTGCCAGAGACTTAACATGACCTTAAAAAACTTGCTTACCGTGAGGGAGCATCCCACACCAAGCCTCATCCATCATCTCCTTTCTTTCTTTCCCTCCAAACAATATTACAAAGATATTCAGACACCTCTAATATTACCAGGTTTCCCCTTTTAATAAATAAATAGATAGATAGATAGATAGATAGATAGATAGATAGATAGATAGATAGATAGAACTCAACCATTATAATTTAGGATCTGTTCTGAAAGAACTGATTTGAATATTGATGAATAGTTTCTATGGCAGGATTAAATAAACTCTAACCAGTAACTAAATAGCTGACATTAAACAGTGGGGTGTCCTGAGAAAAAGTTTAAAGGAATTGTGGGGAGGGGTAAAAAAGTGCCCTTATGATTCATATTTTTCACATCATATGAAAAATGCAGCAGTAATTGTCAAACTGTAGTTGTAGCAGCTGAGCAGTTTATTGCATTTGTAACTAGGGTTGCAACTTTGTTTCTCACACAAGTATACTCAGCTTTTGTCTTAGACTTACCACTCTGCTCATCTTCATATCAGTCAGGTACATAAAAGTACAAGTAAGTCATAACAGAAACAGAAAAACATCTTTTTATATGTACGTCTTCAGAATTCTAGACTCTCTGTTTTCTGGCTTTAGATTTACTTTCCTGCTGCAAGAGACCACAGGTTCAGAAGATTCAGTAGATCAGTGTTACAAGTATTTAGACTAGTTGACTATATATACTCTATGTGTAGTTAAAACTTTTGAATTATTTAATTCTAATATTAAGTCATTTTTATTATATTTCTGTTTTGTTTTCATAGTAAGTGGCATGTATGACCAATTTGACTTTCAGTCTTAACAGAGGCAGTTTTCTGACAAAAACAAGTTTTCTTACAGAGCAAGTGCAAAACGTCTACTCCTTTTGGAGAATAGGTATCAAAAAATAAACTATTTTTAATCAGGAAAGTGTAATATCATATCTCTATATTTTGTTTTAATAACAAATGCATGGATTCATAGAACCAAAGAATGGTTAGAATTGGAAGGGACCTTAAAGATGATCCAGCTCTGACTCCCCTGCCCCGGGCAGGGACAACGTTCCACCAGACCAGGTTGCTCAAAGCCCCATCCAGCCTGCTCTTGAACCATTCCAGGGATGGGGAATCCACAGCTTCTCTGGACAACCTGTTCTGCTTTCTCCCCACCGTCACAGTAAAGAATTTCTTCCTAATATCTAATCTAAATCTCCCCTCTTTTCGTTTAAAACCATTACCCCTCATCCCTATATGCTATATCCTATCCCTCCTCATCTTTTCTGTAGGCCCCCTTTATATATTGGAAGGCCTCAATATGGACTCTCCAGATCTTTCTCTTCCAGGCTGAGCAACCCCAACTCTCTCAGCCTGTATTCATAGGAGAGGTGCTCCAGTCCTCTGATTATCTTTGTGGGACTCCTCTGCATTTGCTCTAACAGGTCTATGTCCTTCTTATGTTGGGGGATCCAGAGCTGGACACAGTACTGCAGGTGGGATCTCACCAGAGTAAAGTAAAGGGGCAGAATCACCTCCCTTGACATGCTGGCCATGCTTCTTTGGATGCAGCCCAGGATGTGCTTGGTCTTCTGGGCTGCAAACACACATTGCGGGCTCATGTTGAGCTTCTCATCCACCAACATTGCCAAGTCCTTCTCCACAGTACTGCTCTTCAGCTATTCTCTGCCCAGCCTGTACTGGAATTGCCCCAATCCAGGCACAAGACCTTGCACTTGGCCTTGTTGACCTTCATGAGGTTTGCATGGGCCCACCCCTCAAGCCTGTCTGGGTCCCTCTGGATGGCATCCCTTCCCTCCAGTGTGTCAATCGCGCCACACAGCTTGGTGTCATCAGCAAACTTGCTGAGGGTGCACTCAATCCCACTGTCCATGTCATCAACAAAGATGTTAAACAGCACCTGTCCCATTACTGACCCCTGAGGAATGCCACTCGTCACCACTTGTACATCAAGCAGTTGATTGCAACTCTTTGGAGTGTGAACATCCAGACAATCCCTTACCTACCAAGCAGTCCATCTGCCAAATCTATGACTCTCCAATTTATGCAGGACAGTGTCCAATGCAAAATTCAACTAGATAAGGACCAACAAATATAGGAACTATAGGAATTATATAGGAATTATAGGAATTATATAGGAATAAACTCAAATGTTTCTAAACTCAAGCTTGCGAGTAAAAACATCGTTTAAGGTTGAGTTTGCTAGTCAAACAAAAAGCACATCTTGGTAGCTTTAAAAGCAAGGTATCAGAGAGAAAGGACACACTCACCATAGCAGTAATAGACTTCACTGGTCCAGGGAAGTCCAGTTTCTCAGTATGCAAAATCTGGTCAAAGTAATACTCCAAAATATTGAATGTTCAAGTATTAAGTCTTATCTGATGCAATTATAGACATGAAATCCTAAATGCAATCAGATTTTATATTTACATGTGTTTAGTTTAGACAGAGGCAACAAAAAAATTAAAATTGACCAGACAGAGATCTAGAGTAGAGTGCAAGTCACCAATTTAGCAACAATAGTTCAATCTGTGTTCATGGATAAAATTCCATATTAGGGAAAAATCTATAGAAGAAAGACTCTTGTATTCTTCGCTTGGCAAATGTGCTCTAAGGGAAGGATTGAATGGATATGAGGGAGGTGGCAAAAGGGGAAGGAATCATTGGAAAGGAAAGGAAGCTGGGAAAGAAACATGTCATATGGTATTTTTGTCAAATTTTCTCCCAAATATGAAATCCTGTGCAGGAAACAAAGAGGAAGCTGAGAATGAGGAAGGAATAACAGACAAGAAGGAAGCAGCTGAAAGTGTTTTGAATAAATTTTTTGGTAGGAAGATGCTATCATAGATACTTTACAATGGGACAGTAGGAGAAGAGGAGCAGATACTCAGATGAAGCTAGAGGTTGCTTTAGCAATCTTAAAATTCAGCAAGAGGACCAAAGAACCAGAAACAAGAAGCTGCTAAAGAGTCAGAAAACAGATGAACCAAAGCAAGGGCAAAAAGAGATTAATTAATATGTAGTGTTCATGCACCACAATACTAGAAAGGCTATGTGACAGGAGACTTGAAGAGGCTGATAGACGATACCCAGTAAGACCAGCTGATTTATAAAACAGGGAGCAGGAGCCGTGCTTAGTGTAGCCAAATATCTCTTTTTGATCCTGTAAAATCAAATAATCATATTAAAACAGAGCTTGAGATTCAATGACAGTATGGACACTTAGTCAAAAGTTCATCTGTGTGGACCAAATTGACAGAGGATGAATATGAGCTAGTTATGACCAAAAAAAGTATCACTGATAAGTCAGTGGGAGAGTTTCTGTTGTATTAAGTGTATTAAGTCAGTAGACAGGCAGTTGTTGGTGCCAGATGTGATGACAGCATGGATAATAATCACCATTTTAGAGACATAATGTGCATTCCACACACAGCAAGGGAAAAGGAAAGTCTGATGATGAGAGAGGCATGAAAGGTAGAGAAAGTGGTGAGAGACAGGGGTGAGAGGAAAACAGAAGGTACAAATATGAGAGATAAATTTGTGTAGTAGGTTGGAAAGGGAAAGAAATAAAGGTCACAGTATAAAGAAGCTGAACAACTGGACTAAAAATAGACATCCCAATGCAGAGCAAGAGTGTTGTGAAAGGCATGTATGAGTACAATACAGATAATTGTTGTAAAATGTGTTGCCCCAAAGAAAAATAACAAAAACATCTCTTAGACAAGTGGATAGGGAGAAGGAGATGAGATTTTGGGGAAAAATGTTTTACTGTCAGCAAGCATTTTTAACAGTTGGTAAATCTGAATTAACTTAGATTCATTTGTACCATTTGTGGGAGGTGAAATTTCCATTGGAGGTTCAAAATCTATGAAAATCTGATTTCAGATAAATGGCATTTCTAAATATCTATATCCTGAATTATAGATTGTAGCATATGTCCAGTTGGACATTAGCCCTGAATATTGCCAGTGTAGCAGTATAGGTTGGGAAATGACCTGTTGAAGAGCAGCATAGGGATCCTGGTAGACAGCAGGATGGCCATGAGCCAGCACTGTGCCCTGGTGGCCAAGAAGGCCAATGGCATCCTGGGGTGTATTAGAAGAGGGGTGGTTAGTAGGTCGAAATAGGTTCTCCCCCCCTCTACTCTGCCCTGGTGAGACCCCATCTGGAATAGTGTGTCCAGTTCTGGGATACTCAGTTCAAGAAGGACAAGGAACTGCTTGAGAGAGTCCAGTGCAGAGCCACAAGGATGATTAAGGGAGTTGAGTGTCTCCCATATGAGGAAAGGCTGAGGGAGCTGGGTCTGTTTAGCTTGGAGAAGAGGAGACTGAGGGGTGACCTCATTAATGTTTATAAATATGTAAAGGGTGAGTGTCAGGAGGATGGAGCCAGGCTCTTCTCAGTGACAGGCAATGATAAGACAAGGGGCAATAGGTGCAAGCTGGAACACTTAAATATGAGGAAAAGCTTCTTCACAGTGAGGGTGATGGAACACTGGAACGGGCTGCCCAGAGAGATTGTGGAGTCTCCTTCTCGGAGGTATTCAAAACCTGGCTGGATGTGTTCCTGTGTGACCTGATCTAAGTGTTCCTGCTCCGGCAGGGGGATTGGACTAGATGATCTTTCAAGGCTCCTTCCAATCCCTGTTATTCTGTGATTCTATGTAACTAAATACTTCAGAAAATAAGATCTCAAGCTCCAAAAGCCTGTACATTCCAAGAGAAAAGATAATCCAACAAAAATATCTAGAAAACTATTACCTCTGGTAGTCTTTTTCTTTTCTAAGTAAAAGAAAATTTTGGTCCCCAGAGATAGGTTTTCTTTTTCATTTCCTTGCTAAATTATTAAAGGCTATTGCCTGTCCTTGTAATTCCTGAGCTCAGTTAAAGGATAGAGTTCAAATAGTCAAACTATGCATGTAAGCAGTGAGTGTTTAGATTCAAGTTTCTGACAGAAACCAGGTCAATTCTGGGTGCTCATGGTTCTTTTCGAAAGGTGTTCAAAAATTTCACTAATGTTACAAAAGATGTCAAAAAATACAGATAAAAGCATGGCACTTCAAAGAAAAAAAAATCATTCAGTTATAGGAAAGAAAAAAATAATCAGAACATATTGTTCTCACTCTTTTCTGAAGAGCCTTGATCAGTGTTACAGTCATTTTCTCTTCACTTCTCAAAAAGGAACACCTTTTGAGCACCCATTTCATGCTATGTATTTAAAAATCTGATTAATGTAACGTTATATTTATTGAGAAAGCTTATCCTCATCTCTAAAACTGTTTTCAAAATAAGCATAAAGTTTGCTTCTACAAAATTTAGACATAGTGTTCTGTGTTGCATTGCCAAACCTAGCAATATGCTAGGTTTTTATTATTTGTTCATAAACAAATATTCTTGTTGGCATAACACTCTCTCAAGAATCTTGATAAACATTTCAGTTGGATATCTATTAAAACTTCTGACTGCTTACAATTATTTCCTATTATGGTAACATGTGTCAAGCATCAAAAAAGTTATTGCTTGTTTATTTCCCGTGTCAATCTGCTTAGATAAGCAATTTTCATTTTCCATCTACTACTCCTAAAAATAAAAATATAGAGTAAGAGTGGTAGAGAAATTTAACACTAATTAGTAGCAAAACCCGCATCATCATTTAAAATCACACTATGCCATTAAACTTTTTTATAATAAACTACTGGGTTCATTTAGTTTGTAAATCACTTAGACCTTTCACATTAGATGAAGAAATGACAAAGGTGGAGTTCATGCAATCAGGTAGTAATACATAAAATTTAACTAGTCACCAGCTGTTCCACCATAGTTAATGGAAAGGTGGAATACATATTTCCTTTTAAGCAAAATGAGATTATACACTTGGGAATATGTTTAATCTCACTAGGACAAGGTGGTGCAATTACAGCAATGAAGTGTAAAATTATTGAAAACCCAAAAGTTACTGCATTTCTTCCACCACCATTAGCATGCTTTATAGGCTACTCTTACATTAATTAAGGAATTCTCTGGGTATCTTGCTAGAGCTAAATAGGGACATCTCTTCACAAATGAGAGAAATGAAAACCAAGTCCAAATCCCTGTTCAGTTACTGGCTGTAATCAAACTCCATTCAAGTCATCACACTTTACATAGAAGTAAGAGCACACAACTGAATTTTTGATGGCCAGTGATGTACCGTGCAATAGAAGTTCAGAAACTAATGGTTTTGGAAAGCTTGTTAAAACCATGCATATATAATTACCAAAAAAAAAAAAATAACCATCAGAAATAAAAATTCAAAATTCACAAATAAACTAGTAATTCCCACCAACCTGATCCCTGGCTGGAGGCGGTGGGACAGGCCCTGGCTCACAAGCTCTGCCCTGATCATGACCAGGGGCGCCCGCACTGTTGCTTCTGGCACCCCAACCCACAGGGAGCTGTCAGCCCTCACTGCACACCAACAGTCAGATAAAATCAAGGGCTTTTTCTCCAACTTTGTCCTCTTCTCTTACCTACATACTGAACATTTAAGATAGAGCGTGTGCTTACTCTAGCTTTATTTCTTATTGCTAAAAGACTGTTTTATCAGGTCCTCTAATCAGTATAATCAAGAATACACATTACTTTCTAAGCACGTATTGCAGTTCCAATTGTTAGTATAACAAATAAAAAAAGAGAACAGTAAACCCCTCTGCTAGTAGTTTTCAATATTCATTCATTTCACTGTAGTATTTTTAGCTTGCTGCTTACTGTTATTCAGTTATTCCAGAGCCAAGACTTGTCAAAGCTTTCAAGAATGGTGGGTGAAAAATTACTTTCAAGACCTTCAGCTGGGAACAATGACAATTCTGGGTTTGCATTTCTTTTGCAAAACACCTCTCAGGAGAAGCACAATGTATTTGTAACAATTGAAGTAAAACTGTTCTGCGGTAACTTGTTTTATTATTGTATGAAACATCATTGTCTGTAGTTTCAGAAAGAGCTCAAAAATGCAGTTCACTACAATAATCTTATTCACAATGTATCCATTCTTCTTTTTCATTTACATTTGAAAGTGCCGCTCCTAGACTTCACTGCAGAATAGTATTCATAAGATTGAGTGCTTCTGCTCATTGAAAGGATACTTTTGAAAAAGTGGAAACTGGTTCTAATTGAAGAGAACTTAATTTCTTCAGCAAGCCCTGTTATCTTCCTTTATAAACTCTAACAGCCCTGATTAGTTACCTTTTCTGTCTAGTTTTTCTTTATTGAGTAATTATAAGACAAGTCACTCAGTACTAGAAAATATATCATGTAAGGGAAAAAAACCCCAAGATTTAGGCTTGGGAATAAGTCTAGCTGTACAACAATTGGGAAACTAAAAAAGAATGACAAAAACCATTATGTTTAGAGACAAAAGAATGATGTATGGAAGTTGAATAAATCAATAACTAATTGTAAAATATGTATGCAATTCTAGAGTTTATCCAATAATTGAAACCTGCTGCTGGTCACCTGAGTCCTATTTAGCAGGGTCAGCTCGTAATTCATGTGACTTTTGTACTTCTCATTGATTTTGATTAGCAGCAGATTTGTGGTTCAGATAAGACTACTCATTTCTCAGCACCGATCCAGACTCAATAAGTGCAATTACATGTGATTAATACTTTTGTATTTAATCTGTAAAGCTTGTGAATATATTGTCATATATTAATAACAACTCTTTGTGCAGATAAAAACTGCTAGTTTTATTTTCCTCATTAAGCTCACAAAACTCTTTTAACTTGCATTTTTTTATGCATTCATACTAGAATACATACAACTAATTCTACGTAATCACATTTTTCAGGGAATATCATAGTTATCAGACCCATGGACAGTTGGAGCAGTATGAGATGCAAGTGCAAAAAGAACAAATCTTTAGAAATTGGAGAAGTTGTTTCAATTACGGAAGAAAAAGATTACTATCTTGCTCTTTTTCCATCATCAAAATAACACAATATTCCTATAAACTAGAGCAGGAGACTTTTCCACACCAGTTACAAATCTTGCAAAGACAATCCAGTTATG
Source organism: Nycticryphes semicollaris (assembly GCA_013400055.1). Taxonomy (NCBI): domain Eukaryota; kingdom Metazoa; phylum Chordata; class Aves; order Charadriiformes; family Rostratulidae; genus Nycticryphes; species Nycticryphes semicollaris. The sequence continues at coordinate 290,905 of VXBJ01000740.1, read as the reverse complement.
GTGTTTAAGATGAATGTCAAAAAACCCCAATATATGTAATAGTAGTTCTTGATTCTAGATTTCATTAATAAGACCACCCTGCTGTTTCAAAAAACCTGAAAACACCACCACAAATCAGGATCATCATTGTATGTTCATCCCTACCCTAATCTATATCACCTAATAGCCCATTTGCTATGTACTTCCTTGGAGATTTGCCTCATTTATTGTCTAAATCTCTTGTTAGCATAGAGAAAGAATAACCAGAGTTATTCTTCAGTCTTGTTAAATGGACCTTCCTTGCACATAACAAGCCTCGTTTCTCAGCCTATCATGCTGAATCCAGAAGCACAGATGTGTGTGGGGAGCAACTCAACAGAGAAGATGCTCAAGGTAGGTCAGAATGGCTTCAGAAATTATCTACTTTATTTTTGTTTCACATGCAGCACCGGAAGAAAAAGGATAGGTGGAATAAATCTGTTATGTCTGTGACCCAACCATATTTGGTCAACAGGCCTAAGTCAAACTATGTATTGGCTTCAGATAAACCTTGACTAGATGTGATTTCCCAGGGTCAGCTTGTATAGGCAAGTGCAGTCCCAGAATTGAGCACAGTACAGAACCAAAACACTACAACTGGAACTCTAAATCTCTTCAGTGCTTCACTGTGTGTCTGGAATATAAACTTTTAAAGTATCAGGGCCATACTGTAGGGAAAATTATTGACAAGATTTATACACACATTTTGTAGAAAGAAGGTATTTCACTTTTCACTCATATTATGAGAAGTCAGTTTGTGGTAGTTCAGTAGTGCCAACTGATGTTCCCTTTCCCTGTCCCTATACTTCCTGTTTCCACATTTTCAGCTATAAAAGCTTTGATTTGTTTCTGTGTGTCTGTGTCTCTTTGCCTGCCTGCATACATATAGTTGTAGTTGTTCCTTATGCAGTGCTTGACTTGACTGCTCTTTATAGCTCTGTATCAGCAAGAGAGAGCAGTGTCATGTTTGGGAATTCAGATACCATGTTTGATTTCTGTACAGGGATTCACAACCCAGTCTCAATTAGTTTTACCATTTGAGCTAACACAGCAAAATAAACTCAACTCTCAGATGGATTTTTTTACTGGTACAGGTCTGTCCGGTGTCAGGTCTGATCCTTTGCCTATTTCCTCATTAAAGTCGCGGTTTCACAGCCCATTTGACCTAACATTTAGTACCTGTGATGTATATTCTCAGAGATCTCCCAGGTGTTCATTCATTAAGTGGGGACACAGGAAAAAGCAGAAGAAGACTTTCAGATGCTCAAAGACATTGTGACACACTCCAGCACAGACAGGTTCTTTCTGCCTTTCTCTTCTGCTTTCCTGGATAACTCCAGCAAGGAGCCAAGCTCAAAGCAGCTAATGTTGGAAACACCTGCAACAGCCACCAGGAGGTGAAGAACCAGGATGCTAAGGCACAGACAGCAAAGATCAGAGAGGGAAACGGAAAATTGTATTCCAACGCACAGGCTGCCAGCACTTCTCGGGAGTCCTAGCAGTCAAATGCAACAGGAAAAAAGGAACGTTGCAACAAAGTTGTAGTCTGAGACGCAACCAAGGATGAGAGATAATAGGAACATAATAGTGACTTTTTACACCACTCAGCCTGTGACATATGCAGTTCAGGCAACTGAAAATACCTGAACCCAAATATTTTTTTTGCCTGTTCTAAACAGCTGAATTATATCCTGATAGTACTTATTATTTTTCTTGTTTTTCTCTCACTTTTATTGTTTCAGGCTGAAGATTTCTGTGATGTTCTGGTCTAATTTGCTATTCCCTAGACAGCATGTGCAACAGATACAAATAGAGAGGAATAAGTACTAGTTCTACATCTTCAGACCTACAGAAGCTTGTGGGATCAGTGTAAGCTTTGTGTTTAACAGGAAACTAAGCAAATTATATGAAAGTTGAAAGATTTTGATTTAGAAGCAAAAATAAGTCTGACTATTTGTTTAACAAATTTCCCATTGAGAACCTATTGTAGAAAACTCCCAGAACTGCATCTCTTGGAGGTCTTCTTGTCTGAACCAGCAACTCTAGCAACAAAGGGAAAATCTATACCTGATCCTGAAGAAAAGTGGCTTCCTGATGAATATGGATAGCAGATTATGAAATCTAGTCCTATGTCCTGAGTAGAAGCTGTTGAACAGGAAAAAAACCCCAGATATTTATTTCTCATGTAAGCAGAACATAAAAAGCACCCCTTCTTCTGGTACATATAAGTAAGCAGTTCTAACACAATATCTGTTTGTGCAGGCAGGGAAGTGCTTTTTGACTCCTGCCTAACAGAGTACAGGATTTCTATCGGCACAGTTACACTCTGACAGGTAAATTGCAGAAAACAGTTTGGAATTATGCTGATATAAAAGAAAAGATACAAAGAAAAGATCAGCAAGCGTTAGCATACTGCAGGCCTGCTGCCAGCCCTCTGAGCTCTGCAATTATGAGGGGTTTGAGGTTTTAGTATAGAAAGCACAAATGTTCCCTACCCTCCAAATAATTTGCAAAGTGTTGCATCTACAATAACAAAATTTCTGTTTAAATGTGGTATTTTCTGTGTACACAAGATCTTCATTAAATGACACTGTGAGCTAAATGAACTATTACTCTAGAATTCCTTGCTTCAGGACTTTTTGGTCAAATTCTGTCATGCTAATTGATGTCAATAATAAGGGACATTACAGCTGTATCTATACAAACAACTTTACTTACTCTAAAATCCCAAAAGATACTTCCAAATGGTTGTGCCCATCAATGAAGTCTCTTAGTTCACTTAAAACTTAATTCCGGTGCTTAGAAATTAAGACCCTTTGGGCTATCATACAATGCAACTGTGAAAATACCCAGGTCTCAAATCCTGAGTTAGAGAGTATTTAGACTTTTCCACATAAAAAGTCAATGATGTAACTTATGCTGTGACCTCCTGTTTCTTCAAAACAGTTAATTTAAGTGCTTGCAACTCTCATGCTGTCCACCTGAGGCATAGTGGTGGCACTTTTGCAGAGTATCATTTCACATCAAGGGAATAACTTTTTTGAATAGTGCTTCAGAATATATATATTTTTCCCCTTAAGGACTGTTACTTTAAAATATTTGGTACATATATGGTCCCTTCTGCTCTTCAAAGCTTTTGAAAAGACCGGTAGAAAGACTTACCAGTCATTTACTCTGGATATAGAAGGGACAGAGGAAAGTGATTGTTAATCTAGAAAATCCCCTGCCATCTGTGCTTGTTTGATGAAACAGAAGATGCAAGGCTTGGATGCAAATTTCTGGTACTTGATTTCATGCTAAGGCAAGTGCTTGATCTCAGCTTCTTAAGGGTATATCAGTGCAACCATAATGCCACATCTTTAAAATGATTGGGATACTGCAGCATGAGATATACTCAATACTTGAGGAAGGGAGTAAATGCAAACTTTTGTTTCAGTATTGTGCCTTTTAAGAAAACTCATGCAATTGATCAGCTTCTATACTAGACAAGGTTCTGTTCATTACTGTCCACATAAACTATCAGTACCAAACAAAACTCCTCCAGATACATACCACATCTTTAGACATCACAAACATGGTTTAAACTTCAACATGAGTTCCAAGATTAGTCTCTGAATAGCCTAATACCCTGGTGATATTTGACATTTGTCAAAATACTGTACACAAATAACCTTTATATATTTTTAAGGCAAAGATTATCACTTTAATTATTTTTTAACTGTAAGACCTTCAAACTCAGCCTGAACTCTGATTGTCACTAAGTCTAGTGTGACTCTACCACCATATTATCCCCTCATTTACATCTAGTAGAATTCTTTTTTTGAAAATACTGTATAATCAAAGCATGTCTCTACATTTATACCATACTCTTAATAGTCATATGTGGAAAAAGAATCAACCATACTTTTTTGTTTTAGCTTATCTTTTTTAGAGACAAAAGCCCTAAAAACAGGCCAGGGAAGAGAAACATATATGCTTCTAATGACATATGTTTCTATCAATAAGTCTCTTATGATCAGCATGGCAAATGAGAGACAAAATGTCATCTGTAGAATTAAGAATACAACACAATGTTGTTCACATTGCTATGTGCTATTGAAAGTACTATGCAGCGTTTTGGCACTTTTCATTGTCAGTCCTAAAGATCTTATATGGAAGATTTAATTAATGTCTTCATGTGGCAAACCTGCATATAGACAGCTTCCATTCTGATTTACCAGCAAGTTTATGTCAGAGCCCATAGAATATACCAAGTGACAATTTCTGCATTCACTATTTTCTGTAGCTCAATGGAATTACTTTTAATAGTCAACTTTCAGGCTGCATTCCACTTTTCTTTATATATGATGACTATCCAGGTTCTTTTATCTTACCTTTCATTTCTAAGAGTACAAATGCTAAAATTCAAAACACAGAATAATTATGTACAACTCCCACAACATTTCAGGCAATTTAGATGGTCACATAAAGAAAAGTATTGTAATTACTAATCCTGAGAATCACTGAATAACAAGTGAATGGAAGTTACACCACTTCACTGTTTGGACCCATTCTTTGACATGTTTCCTTTACAGTGCTGTTTATATTGTTGGTGGATTTGACAAAATGTGATATAATTCAAAACAAAATGTTAATTAAATTGTATTGCAAACATCTGCAATTTTCACCACATATTCTTCATTAGCATAGTGACAGTCTTGGAAATACAGCTTAATCTAAAAGATCTTCTAAATTTCCTGTCACCTTTGAATCTTCTCCTGCCTGGCAATCTAATTTTGAGCTCAGACTCAAAATTGTTCCCATAAATAGTCCTACAGCTGCCATTGTCCAGTGAGAAACACTGGTCGTACTGCAGTGAGAAAACAAATCAATCAAATATTAAAAGAAATAATTATATTTTATATACATTAAAAGAATTTGATTCAGGTGTTATCTAGGAATAAAAGGTAATTATGTGTTCATATACTGCTGTGTTAATATCTATAGTTAAATGAAAATTTTACATATCTTGAGAAGTGATGAAAATGTGATGGCATGTGACTTTAAATTCACGTTAAATGCTTCATTTAACAGTTTTAATCAACTGCTATGCAAGACTCATCTACAGAATAGAAGATGGGAATTTTAAACAGTTTGTTAAAATTAAGATGGTAAAACATTAATGCATAATTCAATAAAAAAATAGTGAAAGTATGAAGCCTAACTTCATACATGTAGCTAGATAATTAAAATTAAAATATATAATTCAATATAAACACAACAAAATTACATATAGACACATAATCTGCTGATAGCAACATCTTATCTCCTTGGTGAAATGATGCTCAATTATGATTACTAATACAGTATAACAGTGCTACTTTGATACCTTAAGGTTACAAGAAAGAATCAGCTTGGACCATCTTTTGAAAAATCACTGTAGAATTTGCAACAATCAGAAGTCATGCTGCCAAGCTAATAGAATGTGTTAGATGCAAATCTGTCTTTTTTAAAGACGGAGTGCAAGGCCAAAGATGGTGATGTTTAGAGTCATTTTTGTAATTTGGTACCTGCAAAGTAGCAGCTTTTGAAAAGAATTAACTACATCGTACATCACCGCAGAGTTGTTTGCTTGTTCTAAACAAAATAAATTCCCCTAATTATTTATGTATGTCAGTTTATTGCTGATTCACAGCTTCTTTAATTTCGACTGTGTTTGGCATTGGATTTTCTTTAGATCTCTATCATTTTTCTTTGCAATGGAGCAATCCTTTCCTTGGCAAAAGATGTGACACTTATTGTGAGATACTAAGTAGCCAAGTGGTTGTTCCTTAAAGACAAGGGGGAAATATGTTTCAAATAAAGAAGATTTTAAAGAAAATGGAGTAAGTGTCAGGGGTTTAAGATGAATATTCTAGTTCACAGAGGGATATTACTGATATTGCACCATTTGTTTTCTACGAATAGGAAGTAGTCCAAGAAGTTGTTTATTTTCCCACAATACAATAATGAATGTTTCTGGGATTTAATCTAGATGTAGATGACAGCAAATCCAGACACTGACAAGGACACTAAACAAAAAGGGGAGGGAAGAAAGAGTCTTGAAATAAAAAGAAGCCTTTAAAATAAAAAGGCCAGTGGGATAGGTTAACTAGGGCCATTGTAGGAGATTTTCGGTTACTGACACACTGAATTCAAGGCTGGATGTAATTTTGTGAGAATATTCTCTTCCTAAACCAGAAAAACTGCATAGAAACCCACAGGTCTTGCTCATAGGTAACAGGGTAAAATTTTACAGGTCTGTCGGTAAACNAAAAAAAAAAAACACCAAACTGATCAAAATTTGTGTAGGGTTGAATAACTATATTGCAGGGAATTCTATACAGGTGTCCAGAGCCTGTAGAGCTGTAGAGTGATATATTAACACACATTCACCAGTGTTGCCTAAAGGACACTATACTAGCATAGATTTTTTAGATACATCTTTGCTCTGAATTATTAGAAGTTTGAGGTTGTTACAGCCGGGGAATAATTACGGGTCTGCTTGGTGGACTTGTGAACTAATATGTTATTTTAATTTACCCAAAATAGCCTTTTTGCCCATATCTACCAGCAGGCATTTAAAAAGCAAGATATTCCATGATTGTGTTTATGCATGTTATACACAAACTTTAGAACTGATGTAAACAATGAAAGCAAGAAACAAAACAATAATAGAATAGGATAGAATTATTAGGGGCAATAATTTAAAATATAATCATCTCAGACATGTCTCTTGCTTGAACTGATTTTATTCTTTGTTGTTAAACACATTTGTAATAGGGTTCTGGCCAAGACCTGTGCATAAATCAGATGGCTGCCAGTGAATAAATCAAAGTTGTAAGCCCAAGATCCACCAAATACCACTCCCAGGAGCCACAGCAAATGGAAGAATTTCAGAGAAATTTCTGGGAGTGGTGATAGGGGGAGGTGATCTTGAAGTATTATGTTGTGGAGACTTTGTGGACTGAGTTCAGTAAATTGCTTTATCACTGAATATCCCAATTTCTAGTGAGGCAGACATACAGTATATTTAGGCATAACCCCAACAAGGATAAATAACTACCAATATGGATCAGCTTAAAAAACACATTTTGGGATACTGGTGACATTGTAGAAAAAAACAGTTTCTTTCTATTGCTTTGCACAAGATTTGGCAGTAGGAATAAACATCTGAACATAAAAATGACAGGCTAATCCTCAGATTTTGAATGCTGCAGTGCCTGTATAACTCTGGACAAGTCATTACAAGTAAAAGAACTGCTAGGCAGTTCCTTTAAAAAAATCAATAAATCCTTAAAAAAAAAAAAAAATAGGCAGCACAATATGTTGTCTATAGTCAAACAAGGCTGCTTATTTCCAAGACCTACCAATGGACATTCCAAAGTGATGCAGCAAGGAGGCTGTTTGCTGAGGAAAGATGGACTTGTCTGTGGCCTTCACCTAAAAGTGAGACACATAAGGGTAATTATTTCTTCAATGTTCATTGTAATTTATAACATATTGTGATAAAAACAACTAGTATTAATTTAATATTTTTTTTAAATTATTTCCTGCTATTAACAGCAAAATACCACTACATGCAGAAATATTTCTTTACCCTTCCTCCTCTTTCTTGCTCTTTCCCTGTGGCAGCCAGAGGTACCCTGAGGACTGCACCATGGGCCCCACTGAGGAGCAGAGAGGTGGGTAGCAGGTGCCTGGGGATGGCCTTCCCAAGGGCTCCTTTACCCTGCCCAGGGTCCAAGGCACCATATCAGCCCCCCAGGGCTCTCAGCCCCTGCCCAGCAACATGGCAGCAGGGAGAGTCTCCAGCTCCCCACAGCCCTGCCCAGACATGGGCCCTGCTGAATCAGCCCCACCACCGGCCCACAGCCCAGCTTGGCCTCGGCCTGTCCCCAGAGAGGTATCTGATGCCCAGGGCTGGGGCTGCCCCAGTGCTCCCATCTGCCCCGTTCCCTGACAGGGGTCCTGGCTGTCAAGCCTTGTCCAGCCACCCACTGGAAGACCCTGGGCACCGTGGCTCCCCAAGGCAGGAGTGACTGCTTGTTGACCATGCCCTGCCTAGCTGTTGGCACCAGTGAGGCAGCTCTCTACAGGGACACCAAGGCATGAGTCCCTCCTCCATGGGGGCCGTCACCAGTCATGATAGTGCCCAGCTCCTCATATCAAGGTAAGTTTGAAATGCAGAGCAGAAGGAGATTCAGGCCAGGTCTGTGGAACTGAGACCATTTAGTCTCTGGACTTTATTCTAAAACAACCCTTCCCCAAAGTTCTTGAAATTTCAGACAGAATTTAGGGGTTGCCTCTGATATACAGGTCTCCTCAAAACACTCAGTCCTGGCCCATTGAGTGTTTTATGTCTTGAAACAGATGGCATTTTCCCCTCCTCAGAGCTAACGCTACCCCCGAGTAATTTGCACCTATAGACTAATTGTCAAGATTGAAAAAACAGCACTTTAAATCATATCACAGCCATAGGAAGGAGGATGAAGCTACAGGTTAATGTTTTCTTCAATGCTGATTAGTCACTGTGAATATATGCAAGCAATTGTGCTTCAGTGTAGAGGGAAAATGACTTTTTTTCTCATGGGAGCCATACAGCTATGAAACAACTTTATAGTATGAGATAAACTTGCGAAACACCAGTCACAGAAGAGGTTTTGACATTTAGGCACTTTCCTTTCTTCTGGATATCATGTTAAATAGAATTTTCTCTGATGAAATAGGGCTGTAAGGCCAAAATATGCTGCACATTGCATAAACAGGGAGGATCATTTTTTTCAGGCCTTGTAAAAAGGGAGACGTGGCTACGAGACTCCTATGACACAAATTGGGATTACACATCCAGGTACTTTATCCCTTCTTCAGTAACTAGTTCATGCCTACCGGTACATGACATCTAACAAATTTAATTTTTTTAAATCTTCTGTTTAAACTGGTTGTAGTGGTTCCTTTTTCACACAGCCCATGTGGATGAGCAGCATCTAGAACAAAATAGCTACTAGTTAATATTTACCAATATTTCCCTTGCTTTTGGGTATAGATCAGTCTGTCATTAATAAACACCTATGACACTGTCCAATAAGCATTACAGGAGTTTTGAGGAATTATTTGTCTCCTTTCCTGCATCATGTTGTGAAGGCATACACCTGGCAGAGTGTGCAAATTCCTGCACAGTGTGTTGGGAGACATTTCATCCTTCATTACCTTAAGCTGTCACTAGGGCCTGATCACCAAAATGAGCAATATTTCCAGGTAGTAGCAGAATACTGTACACCATTTTTTCCTGTGCTCTGTCAGGGAATCAAGTAGTCAATATAAATCTCTTGCTGCCTCAGAGTCCATTACAGTGTTTGGATTCTCCTTTCAGAAACAGAGTTATAGAAAACAGATTCTCTATGAAGTAGTCTTCAAGAAGGTGGATGCAAAGGATAATAGGATAATGATATAATTAAGCCTATAAGGGTGATGCTACTAAAAAGAAGTACAGAACAAGCTTCACAAAAGTTTCTGGGGCATTCATACTGCTGTTACAGAAGCTATGCTAAGATACCTGTTCAATTCTTTTGAACTTCAGAATTGTTGAAATCTAGATAAACTTCTTCAAACTGCTGTTGGTTTATAATCTGATTATTTAACACTCAGCCCTCCACATCAGTTAATCATAGGCATATACTGAATGCAAAAATACCAGTGTCATAAATAAGAAGCCATGAAAATTCAATACAATGTACTATTTCAATATAATTCAATAAGATAGTTTCAACAGTGTTGTAACCATCAAAACAATTAATAGGCATGAATAATTAAAACCTTGTTGTAGCTAGTTCCTAATTACATTTAAGCTTTTTTAGCTTTATTTAACAATAGATACGATACACTTTTGAGACATGGCAAGTTTCTTACATCTTGAGGACTGGAAATCTTCTATGGTTTTGTAATAGCATTCAGCAAATCTGTTTCCATAGTTTCCATATTGTAGTCAGATAGTGGATGGAGACTGAAGTGTATCTAAAAAAGTTTCTGCAAATGTAACAATGCATTCGATATTGCAATATATATAGAGTGGTAGTGATTTCTTGCCTGATACTCTGCATCTAGCAACTCTCAGAAACAGTGCTTTAGCACCTAAACAAATCACAGCTGTTACGCCTTCATCTTCACACTATAGTATCACCCCAGTTATAAGATCTGGTTTGGGTTCAATAAGAAAGTTGTTGGAAACCATACCTTTCCTGCTCCCTTCAGAAAGATACTAATTTCTATTTCTAATGGAATCAAACATGAAAAATCTGAATACTTTAAAAATACTTGATTCTGACTACAGAAAGACAAAACCAAACCTATACTAAAGTTTTGCTAAAGTAAAAACATCATGAAAAAGAAGAATTAGGCCTCTTCTTTTTTTTTTTT
>VXBJ01000740.1:246168-280426 GCA_013400055.1 Nycticryphes semicollaris | reverse complement strand
TTTTTTTGGAATTACTGTGATACCTATAGAGGCCTTAAAATATGAAGGTCTGGCTTAACTGACATAATTTATACAGAAAAAACTCTCTTCCTGGAGCATCTTCTTGGAATCCATATGTCCATCACTATCATTATTTGCACCTGTCAGTAGATATTAAACATATTAATCTCATAGGGCCTTCTTCCAAGTCCTCTATTTCCCTTGAGACATACAGAGTTCTTAGCATAACCTTTGATTATAAGTGACTTTTTATTTTGTCCACTCTGCTGAGTATTTTCTCAATCTGTACTCTCCAGATTACTTGTCTTCTGTGGTCCTACTGGTTCCTTTTATCTTCTGTTTTACAGAATCACAGAATATCAGGGATTGGAAGGGACCCTGAAAAATCATCTAATCCAATCCCCCTGCCAGAGCGGGAACACCTAGATCAGGTCACAGTAGTCCTAAATTGCTGAGTAGTTTAACCCTTGCCTTGCTATAAGGAGCTTATCCTAGCAATGGGATACACTGATATTGTTTGAAATGGTAGACTGCAGCTTGACAAACACTGTATATCAGTTCCAACAGCAGCTAATTGGTGAAAACAAGCTTTTAATATCAATCCTAATCACGAACTCTTTAAGCATTGCTGCAGTAAAAAATGAAGGGGAATCAAAGCTTGGAAATGGTGTGTGGGTTTAATACCTGCAGGCATATGTCAAGTCTTCTTTCGTTTCACAGCTCTCAGTGTATCAATCTGAGAGCATTTTGTGTGACTCAGTGTAGGTAGGTGTTATCAGACATTGCCTCTTCTTTTCACCTTTCTGCAGTTTGACCAGATTAGAATATCTTGGCTGTCATGAAAAGCTAGAATACTTTGCCTGGCAAAGAAAAAAAAAAAAAAAAAAAGGAAGTAGCAGCATACAGCTGCAAAAGAAGTATCATTTTGTGAAAGTAACTAAACAGCAAAGGTTTTACATTCTAGCTCCCACTCAATTTAAGCAGTTTTTCAAATAAAGTTATTAGAACAGGGTATTGGTGTAACTAAATGCTGAAATGAACTCATTTTGTGACCTTAATAAAAAAAAAAAAATTACACATTTTCCCAGCTGCAGCACCAGTGAATCAATCGAGGTCAATACTTATTCTAGTAGAAACATTAAACTTTATATTACAGTCATTAACAATAGCCACTGTGGAAATGATCTATCTTTCTACTGCTGTCTTTTGCACAGACGTCTTGTGGAGAGCATCTCTTGTTCTTCCAGGGTGTTCGGGTTTTCAGTTTGCCATTCAGGGAAGTGAATGTGCAAACCTTTATGGCAGGTCTAAAATCTTGGCGTTCTAAATCAGTGATGAATTTGTAATTGTTGTGGACTTGGTCAATCCTTTACTTTTTCCCAGCTTTGCCTCTGGAGTCACTATTTTTGGCATGTTTTATGGTACAACTGTGCAAGATGCAGACATGCTTAACATTATGACAAAGGCCTTGGAGGATGCTTGGCATTTTCAGAAGCATATGTGGTATCAGTGGTGCTAGTTCACCACATGTTGTCTGGGTCCAGATTGTGCTCCTGGGTGGATAATGATGTTCCATTTCAGTCCTTCAGAAGCTTTTATCGAGAACAACTGTTAGCTTATTGAGATGCTGACTTAATATGCGGTCTGCAGTTCCTGAAGTCCTTGAAGTAATTCCAGCAAACAGCCTTCCTGTCTTCCAAATTTGACCAAACTTCACTTCAGTTGACCATTTAGGCTTTATGATGGGAACAAAAATGAATATAGAGCAAAAAAAAATTAAATACAGCCACATTGAACATTAGTTTCTTTTTAAAAAAGTCTGGAACAGACAGATATATATTAAATGGGCTTTAAATGAGAAAAAAAATTACTTAGCACCAGTTAAAACTCTTAAACAATAATTATATCTGTGTTGTTCAAGATTCTACTGGATTGCCAAAGAAATAGGCATTGTTATTTTTGTAACCAAAAAGTCTTTGCTCACGGAAACAAAACAGAAAATAACCTTCAACAACACATTTCATATTAAGACCATTGTAAAGATTTTTTCCACCACTTTTGCCAGTAATTGCCTGTTCGGTGTGGCACAGATGAAGAGTCATTGCTCTTTAGAAGCCATTTTGTATATTAAATGTTACTTGCTTTGTGTTTCTTTATTCCATTTAATTAATGCTAATTCTATTTTCCTTCTCTTTTCTGTCTGTCTAATGCCTGCTAATGCCTTTTGGAAAAAAATTTATTTAAACACTAAAAGTCCAAATATAAGTTAAGTTCCATGACAATGTATATACATCTGTAGGAAGCAGACAGAAGGAAGCCACTTCTTTCAAATCAATTTGGTCATGTAGAAGCTGAAAATGCCCATCCAGATGGAACTGAGATTCTCTAAAGGTTTTGTGTTTTCAAATAGAATAAACGCTTATGGTTTTTCCAGTCAGTCTTTTCAGAAGGATATATATTCTGTGTAGTGGCAAAACTCAAATCTGTACAAGAAAAGATAAAGAAGGCAATAAACTACTGCCATAAACTCAAAAGGTGATAAATGTTTTTAGAAGTTCTGTATAAATAAAACTTATTCTATCAGTTTGGTGGTAAAAGTTGCAGGCATGTGTTTTTTACTTCATGTACTGTCTGAATGAAAACTAAAAAATCTCTTAGGCCACATTTTGATGACTAGACTACGTTTCTCCTGAGACTTTTAATCTGGGCAAACGTGTGTCCATCTTCATTTTACTGAAGCTGAACATTAACTATTCATTGTGGTTCATCTACATACATGAAATCTAAGATGAACAAGTCCTATAGTTGACTGAAATATGCAACATAGTTATTGTACAGTAAAATACATCTACTTCAGAATGGCTTAAGTCTAAACTCATAGTGAATTTTGTTCCATCACTGTCTGAAATGTGAGACTTTCTCCCATCCTGACACAGAGACAGATGGAGATTTGTTGTATTTTATTTCAGGGCATGAGACATCATTATGTCTCTTTTGCAGGCATACTTCGATGTTTCTTTAATTAAATAAAACAACTTTCTACTTTCTTATGGCAGAGGTAAGAAGAACAAGGAACTATATGTGGAAATCTAAGTCTACCATAACCACAAGCTCATCTTCAAAGGAACATTACAGAAATGGAATTAACTGCTTCCTATGAAAGCTTTCTCCTTTTTGTTATACAAACTGATAAAGGCTGCAACACTTAATGCTCTGTTCTGTTTTCTGTCCATTTCTTTTTTAATTTCTTTCCTATATTCAACAGAATTTTCCCTTGAATTACAGAAGCTTTATTTGCTTTAACTTTCTTACATTCATTTCCACCTTTGATTTTTAAGCTGAAAGCCTATAATGTAGACCAGAATGAAAGTTTCTGTGCCGTTGGAACATGGGTGAGTATCTTTGTGACCAAGAACGTTGCCTCAGCCTGATGACTGGTGTAAAACTAAGATGTACTCAGTCCTACAGGCTACAGACAGAGTGGTTCTATTACAGCGTCTCTATAGACAGGCACTCTGAAGGGGAACAGATTGAGCAGCGTGCACTAAGCTGTAGTCCTGGTGGAAAGTCAGTTCATCTAAGTTTCATATCCTACTGTCTTACCCTGAAGGTGAACAGATTTATTAAAGTGAAGTTACGTGGTTCTACAGGAACTTTCCACATTTCAAAGGACTGTGGATAGGATGGGTGGTGTCATTTATGGGGTAGATAGTCTAGATATAGCATCAAAACAGAAGACTGAGAAGCTAGGGTTAGTTCCTCTAAGGCATTGAACATTCTCAGTTGCATAATGAGACTCAGTAATCAATAACTTTTGGTGTGCAATTTATAATGTCCAACATTAGCAGAGATTGGAGACCCTTGCAAATGTCACCAATTACCTATAGGAAGGCTAAATCCTCTAGGGATAAAATCAGAAAACAGATAAGTTTACGACACTGCATGGTCTTTATGAATTCTGATCATATTTTCCTATAACTTCAATGATATATGAGTGGACTTGAAAATTATGTAGCTCAAGGAATAAAAACAGAATATAGAAGAAAATTTAAAATGTATCCCTTCAGCTGACGTTAATAAGATGGATAATAGCCTAAATACTTATGCTTTTGCTATGCTTTCTCTTTCAGTCTATCTAAAGGATTGCAATGTGGGATTGAAAATTTTGTATGTGTGTCATATTCTGAATTTACAAATTAGTTACTCCCTAAACTACCCTATATCTTCCAATTCCTAGATGGGGCAGGTGTCAGTCTTGATCAAAGCCTGGAATGCGCAGAGCTCATTTCTTACAGTGCAAAGATGTAATGAGTTGTAATCCATATTATATACAGAGGGGGAAATGTATCTTAGTTGAGAGAATTGTTGAAGGTCACATAAAAAACTTTATATTGAAACCAGTTGCAAAGCTTCCATCACAGTTTTTTGGCCATTGACTCTTTCCTGGTTTTAAGATTAACAACAGCTTGTCCAGCTAACAAGGCTGAAGAAATTGCTTTATACATTTTAATAGCATCATTTAGAAAAATGCTGCTTTAATAGAATGCCTTTCTAGTAGACCGCATTGTAGCATAAAAGAAATGTGTAGACCAGGTAACATAAGAAATGTGTTCAACCGTAAGGGGTAAATTCAATATGTTGTTGTATTTGATAGAAAGCAATCAAATCCATACCCTGAGATACTGCAATAGGTGTGTGGCCCCTCGAATGTAACAGTCTTCTCTAGGTTTAGGCTTAGATGGTTTGCTAAAAATAGCCACTTCTTTCAGACTTTGATCATTTTTCCAGTAAGCCTCTTGCCACAAGTAACAACTTTATTTATTACAACACGGTCTTGTGTTGACATATTAAATTATCTTATTTTCTAAAGGCAAAGGGGAAAAAAAAAAGAAAAAAGAAAAAAATCTCTTCCTTTTTATTTGATATTCCAGTACAAGGTGAAGATGAAGATTTCACAGAGCAAGCTTTGTGAATAAGCAGCATCAGGGCCTGGCCAAAGTGTTTCCTCTTTGTGGTTCAATTCTTTGTAGTCTAACATAAGCTAGTGGTGGGGAAGAGTGGAAACACAGGAGAAGTGCAATAGTCAGCACAGATGCCATTATCATCATATATGTAAAGAAAAACTTTGAACATAGGTGGAGTGAGAGAAAAACAGAGACAGTATGTGAGAAAACAAGCAGCACTTCTTTTATAATGATTGGATAAGTTAAATGGGCTGTGAGGTGTGACAGAAGGGATATATCCTTTCTCATAAAATCTGTAACTGAAAATGTCTTATCATGAAAAGGGTTCAGGGTAGCAAGCTCATTCACCTCAGAAGTTAAGAAAGTACTAGAATGTGTATGTGGATATCTTCAATAAGAAATAGTGCTGACTAATTGCATGCACATTTTAGGGCTACAAAGATGATTAAGGGAGTGGAGCATCTGCCATAGGAGGAAAGGCTGAGGGAGCTGGACCTCTTTAGCTTGGAGAAAAGAGACTGAGGGGTGACCTCATTAATGTTTATAAATATGTAAAGGGTGAGTGTCAGGAGGATGGAGCCAGGCTCTTCTCAGTGACAGGCAGTGATAGGACAAGGGGCAATGGGTGCAAGCTGGAACATAGGAGGTTCCACTTAAATATGAGGAAAAACTTCTTCACAGTGAGGGTAACAGAACACTGGAAGGGGCTGCCCAGAGAGGTTGTGGAGTCTCCTTCTCTGGAGATATTCAAAACCCGCCTGGACGCGTTCCTGTGTGACCTGATCTAGGTGTTCCTGCTCTGTCAGGGGGATTGGACTACATGATCTTTCAAGGTCCCTTCCAATCCCTGATATTCTGTGATTCTGTGATTCTATACCCAAGTATTTTTTCATACTCCTGTTTTAAGAGGTTTCAATGAAATTACATAGCTTCCCATGGTTTACCTTTGAAGACTTCATTTGGAGACATTCTAAACCCAGAAACCTTCATTGTTACTAGGGTTTGGGATGCGACTGGTTGTCTCTTTCTCCCCCTGAATCTAAACTATAGAAGAAAAAGTGGTAGATAAAGACCATTGGAGGAAGTAAAATTACAATCTTCCCTGTTAAGCAAAAACTCTTTGTTTGGTGTCTCAGAAAAGAGAGTTCATCTGATCGAATACTGAATTTAAACTCCGGTCTTCTGCACTTAAATAAAAGCATTGCACATAATATGCTCCCCATAGGGAAGTAAGTCAGAATAAGTTTATTTTATGCCTGCATTTTTGGGGGGATGCACCTATAAATCAGTCAATTGGCTCAACTTCAATGAAAATATCTTTACTCAGATCTCTGCAATGTCTTTTGTGATTTGCTCTTGCTATTGTTCTCACCAGGAGATGATAAAACCTGTTATGGGGAATTGGGAAATCAGTGTTCTTACAGTTAAGAGATTCTTCAAAATTTTTTAAAATGTGCTCTATTCTACCAAATTATTTCACTGGATATCTGTTCATGACAGGGTTATGATCTCAAGCAGGCAAAGGCAAGGTATAGTGGACTGGAGGAGATGCAGTGCAGTGAATGCTAAAAGCTTGACATTTTGGTAGTAGCACGATGAAAGTGGAGTACATTGTGTGGCAGACTGCTCTTATGAAGTGGTGTATGTCTGTGCATTGAAGAGCAGACCAGGTTTTTCTAAATGGTATCATTATCTTCTTGTAGATTTTGTGGTTTTCCTCAACATGCTTTGCAAGACATCTTACCTGGTTTACATATGTTATTTTTCCTACCTTCATAGAGTGGTATTACAAAATGATTGTCAGATGGACCGTGTTTAATTATTGTCATAGTTTAAGCAGGTCTAACCACTAAATGAATGACAGATGCTCTCCTTTAATCTCTCTCCCTTCCCAAAAAGAGAAGGGAGACAGAGTAAGGGAGAGAGACTTATGGACTGAAAATAAACTAAAACAATTTTAATGAAATATGAAGGTAAAACTCTTAACAACAAAAAGAAAATATAATAATATTATCAAGAAAATAATTAACAATATACACAAATATACACAAAACCAGTATGAAGCTCCCAGGATGGCAATCACATCACCAACAGGTGGTGGGAAAGTCCCAAACTGGACTCAGCAAAGGACAGGAACTGGATTTGAGAATGTACAGATAGGGATCAAAGGCAGACAGAGAGAATCCTCCTCAAACACCAGCCATTGAAGAAAAAGGCTAACCTCTTTGATCCCTCAGCCTTATAGTGAGCATGAGGCAGATGGGATGGAAAACCTCATTGGTCAGTTTTGGATCACCTGCCCTGTCTCCTCACCCCCACAGGTGGGACCCCACTGGGGTCTTCCATTTCTGACCCTCCAATGTGACACGTAATAAAGTTAGCTGACCTTGATTGTTATAGCAATAAATATAAGCAAGAGCCTCTCTGCATACCTTTCCTTGATATTAACTATAAACAACAGACACTATCTGCAAGAAGCAGACACTGTCTGAAAAATAAGCCATTAGTTTCAGAGAGTGCAGTCAGTTAGAAGAGATTTCACTGAAAAGTAAAATTACTGAAAATTGGTTCTGTTCTGTCTCAAACCAGGACAATTATAAATGTAGTATATTAAGAATGTTTGAATTCCTGTAAAGAATTGTTGTCCTTCACTTGCTCTTCATTTTTGTGACACAAACTGTTTTTTATATATCCATGACATAGCTGCATTACATCTTTAAGGGATGGAAAATCCTCTACTGCAATTATTTTCTCAATTATTTTACAAACTAGAATGAGATTTTCTTCCAGTTTTGCTGTGTAACTCAAGTCCTGGTTTTGTATGTGTTCACTTACTTTAAAGGATAGTAGTTAATACAGCCCTCATTTGAAAGCATACGTATATTTGGACTTGCATTCTGTGATTGAAAATTACCAGAGGAAACACAGACAGTAACACAGAACTTCTAGGGAAATTGAGAAGTAGTTTTAGTTCCAATATTTTCATTGTCTATATGAAATACATCCATGTATAACATACAGATGCGTACAGATGCCTCCAAGCCAACCTCTCGTGCATTCTTCAGCTTATCACTAAAACTTCCAGATTAAATATCTATGGCTCATTAAACAGGAAGGGAGGAGTTTATTGCCTTAGAAATATTACAGATTGTCAGGATTGCCTTGCCCCAGAGTGAAAACTTATCTGTAAAACCTGCACACAATTACTTTTTAATGATTTTATCCTGGCTCATTAGGAGAGCAGCTACCACTGAGACTTAAGAGTAATCATGCAGCTGTACTGCATGATACAGCTACTGTGCATCTTGGAGTCTTGGAGAAGCACATCATCACTCAACTAGCTTTAAAAGACTAGAAACTGTAAATGAGATGGAAAAGGGATAATACAAAGCTTGCAAAATATGTTCATGATGTATGTTATAACAACAGCAAGGATTTCCCTGGTGGAATTTCCTTCCCGTTCTTTGCATATAATTTATTATATAAATATGTTGGATACTCTTTATAACAATATACTTTTAAAATTTTTTATTTTAAGTGTATTGTAGGTCTGTGCTAGAGTTAAAAAGGAACATAATGAGTTATAACTTTGCTGAATATATCTGGACTTCCTTCTTGGAACATAAATTAAGTTTTATTTTTCTAGTCACCCATAAGAATTTGTTTTCATACAGTTTATCTGACTAAAGAGCAAACTTTTAGAATTTCTGGTGAGATACATGTGATACGGCAATTGCATACACATCACTTATAGATAGTGATTTAAATTAATTCTCCTTCTGGTGCATAAGGGTAGCAAGATTTTTTCCATTAACTGCTCTTTAGCTAGCAGGTAGCTTAATCTTGCTCAATTCCTTCAGGGTCTTGCGGGACCCGTAATCTTGCTCACTATTTGAATAGCTGTTGCATTTTGAGGTACCCTGTATCATCTCTGACTGCAACTGAAGAAAAGTTGTTAGAAAATTATACTTTTTAGAGGATGTTAATTCATTATGTGAACTGTGTTTAACAGTTCGCATCAGTACGTGCTCACGTATGCATATGTGCACAAACTCACATACACATAAAATCCTGACAGCAATAGAGGATATTATCCTACATCTTAAAAAATCAGAGACCAAATTGTTGGAAAAATTAAAAGTTCAAGGTGATGGCTTCTTCATGATGCTGCATTTTGAGACTAGTTTTCAGATTATGTTTGGCACTGGGAAAAGCTGAAACCTTCAAAATAACTTGAAGTCTTTTTGGAAGTAAAAAGCAACGCTAAGTTTTGAGAAACACAAGAGGAAAAATGCAAGAATTGGACCATAGCAATTAGTTTAAACAAACTATCTTGTTATTTTCTTTTTATTTAAAAAGAGAACACTGTCATAATTTCGTCCTTAAGTAACTCAAACTGTAAATGAGCTATGAGTAAACCACTGCAATTATACTTGTAAATTTTACTAGGCACACAATTAATCTGGTTGTTCGTGTAGAATATATTAACTGCACACTGAAAGATGCTGAAGTTTGAGACTGCTTTATACAATAAAGAGTAAATAGTTGTACCAAATATTACTCTTTACACATTATTTAATATAGAAAACTATCTGCAATTTTACCGAAGGTCCTACAGATTTAATAGGGCTGATAGTTAAACCACACATTTTATATGAGCAAAAATGATAATTTGGTTCTTGTTGTAGTGAGATGACCAGACTAATGGGTGGGGAAAAGTAGTTTTCCCTATGAACAGTTCACGTTTTTTACTAACATAGGAAGAATAGACCAAACAGTGCTCTGAAAGCAGTTGAGTGGTGAACAGAATTTCTGTTTTAAAATGTCAGAGAAGACTTATATACAATTTGCCTCCACCATTTCAAACCGCCTTCTAACAAGTGCAACAATTAAATTCTTATATTTGTAGAAAGGTCATGTCTTGCCTATAAGCTCTTACTTGCTTACTTGATTTTGTATGCTTTTTGTAGTGCATAGAACTTGTGTGACTATAGTGAAAACTCCTCGCCTCGTTCATCCATCTTCAAAGTACATCCCCAAATAACTTTGCATCATTTGATGCTGTCATGATCATTCTTGAGATACATCATGAACTGATGGGGCAAAGTAGGCAAAGAGCAGCAGCCAAGTGATACTGAACATTTGGGTCTCCCACTGAGAAAATGCTTATACTTTTTTTCGGCAAACTATGCTAGAAGAAGGAGGGTTTTCTGACTAGAAAAATGGATACCTAGTACTACTGATTGTTATTGTTCTATCTGCTAGTTCAAATCCTTGATTTGTTTCCTAAGATGCATATAGCTATATATAGCTGAATGGTAATGACTGCTCTGCTCATCAACCAGCACAGGGCAGGTGCTGCCACTGGACTGGATTTAGATGAAGTCTGTCTTCTATCTTCACCACAAGGGATGAGTTACTTCAATTGCCTCAGGGAGCCAGCCTAGGCATTAACATTCAGCATTTAATTTGGTTGTGCTGCATCGCTCTTAATATTCCATGCAACATGAATATTTTTGTATATGAGGTAGAAGCATGTTTAGATTTAGATCCTTGAAAATCATTTTAGGAAGACAGTTTGTTTTGCTTATTCAAGTAAAACTTTATCAACAGCAACCACTTTCCTATGACTCGAATACCCATGGGTACGTTTGATCAACTAAAGAAAGTCAAATCCCTAAATAGGACTAAAATTTAACAAGGTGAACCATCCCATTCACCTTTCTTGCTTGTTATTTCAGCCAACTAATAATCAATCCTTATGTTTGTTTTATTGGCAGCTTAAATATTCATGCATGTTTATATGTTTACATATGGTATTTTGAAGACCATATGATACTACATATTATATTGTACGTTACAGAATGCTTTCTTCTTAGATTGATGTTAGTAATGCATTCAGTGGAGATTACTATTTCTCTCCCAAGTCTATGTATAACTCAATGTTAGATTGGACTAGAAATTAAGAGAACACTAGGCCTTTTCTGTAATTTTGTCCCCTACTGTTCATACTTATATGTATAGCAATAAGATTTTCTCGGGAAATGTTGCATTTTTATTTGAAGATCATATTTAAGAAAATATTTATTTGAAAATTATGTTTAAAGTTTCTCTTCAGTTGGAGAACTGCACTTTGACAGTACTAACAATTCAGAATAGTTATAGGTAAACTAAGTGGTAGCTGTAAAATTTATAACTGTATGTCCACTTAGAGTGATTTAATTACTGGCACTGTAGAACTCTGCTGACTTGACAGGGCTATTGATAGTCAGAATATCTGACTGCAGCTATATTATTTCATTTATGGGTTGAACACCTCTCCAGGGTAGAATATCCATCATATAGAAGGTTTCAGATCTTCTTCCTTTCTTATCACAGAATACCAGGGATTGGAAGGAAACTTGAAAGATCATCTAGTCCAATCCCCCTGCTGGAGCAGGAACACCTAGATCAGATCACACAGGAATGCATCCAGGCGGGTTTTGAATATCTCCAGAGAAGGAGACTCCACAACCTCTCTGGGCAGCCCGCTCCAGTGTTCCGTCACCCTCACTGTGAAGAAGTTTTTCCTTGTATTTAAGTGGAACCTCCTATGTTCCAGCTTGCACCCATTGCCCCTTGTCCATTTCTTGATACTCTCTTACTTAAATTCATGCTGTGCTTTTGTTTCATATATCAGTTTGATGGACTTTCTTGAGGACCATACCATGGCTTTGAGGATATGTGCAAATTAAAATGTTCCCTTTAAATAATTTGTCTACGTTCACCAGGTCAAATAGCAGGGACCAGAAAGTAGTTGTCTGAGGTCTCAGGACAGGGACTGAGCTGAGGCAGCAACGGATGTGCAAGAGCTACCATGGTCTGGGGACTGAAGTCTGTGAGAGAAGCTTGCCCAGCATCAACGTCAGTTCTTATAGAAGAATGCACAAATGCAGCTTCCACAGGCTGAGCATTCCAGCCTCACAACACATGAGTATTACCAGAAAGAACAGCAGTAATTTCTGCTTTGGGAGGTATTTGATTTGTTTGTCAAATACAGAAAGCACTGATTTTATCACCAATTGCAGGTTGGTAGCAGAAATTGCAAGGAAGCACAGACAACACTTGAATCCTTGAAAGTGATCTCTTTCAAACTGAACTTGAGAAAATATTTTAAATATTACAAAACTTAGATTTAGCCGTACAAATTTATCATTCAAATCCACTGTTGCTTTATTGAGTGTGCCATTCATAACTATGAAGACAGATTTTGTAGACACGTAGATCTAGTATACAGATGAACGAGTCTTAGGAAAAGACATGAAGGAAATACTTCCTTCTCAAAAATACCACTAAAAGACATCAACTAGCAAGAAGAAAAGAGGAGAATTTTATAAAATAAAGGACTAAGTAACACAAAGAAATAATTGGAGACACATAGTGTCAAAGAAGGTGGAGCAGCTCTGAGAGAGGTGATAATAACTCAAGAGATTTACTGAGCAGTGCTTTAGTTGGCAATCCTAAAGTTTATGCTAGCAATGGGACCTGATGAAAAATAATCAAGAAAAGAGCAATGACGACTACATTCCAAATAGGTTATATAGAGGAGAGCTTAGAATATTATTGACTGAAAAAATAGTCATTCACAATTGGGCCTTGTAATATCCACTCTGTCTAGAAGTAACAAACAGGAAGATCAAATTAAATCTCTGGAAGCTATAAGTAGAGACAATTTTTCCCATAAGTAACACAAAAGAAAATCAGAATGCATTAAAAATCACAGTGTTAGAATACCAAAGAAAAATGGGAATAAATTTCTGGTGGAAAAGTAAGAGGTTATGTACCTTTGGAAGAAAGCATAATGTGTGCTCCAGAGAAAAATAAAGGAAAATCCACAAGCAAAGATAAACAAAGCAAAGGCTAGATACTCCCTTTGATAAAAATGGTACTTGACCTATTTTGATCTGAGAATAAGCATTGCCTTTCAGATTTCAGAGGTTTGAAGTAACTACTTGACATCCTTATTCCAATTTACCTTGGTGTATTTAAGATTTTAATAACATAATTGACACAAGGGTGCAGGTTGCACACTTAAAGTAAGTGAGGAATTGAATTAGCATAGGTTGATGTCAAACTAGAGTTTATCCTCACTCCTGTTTACTATGACCACTCACTTAAGAAAATCCTTGTATTATGCATGCATCTTGTGGCTGGTATTTGTTCCTTGGACGTTGTTCAACACTGATGAAAAGATTCAAGTTCAGATGTACCAGGTGGAAGGGAATGTTCAAGGCCACGTGTGAATTAAGGGGAAGAACGGCTCTGTGTTAGGAGTCAAATACTTTCTTAGAAAAGACACAGAAAAATCTTGCCCTCTAGTGGCTAGAAAATTGGGAAGTGCGTAAATCCTATTTTCACCCGTTCAGATTTACTTGTACCTTGAATAGATTAGCTGATTTGAATAACTGAAGTTTCCCTTAGTATCAGATCTGCAAGAAGAAAGACAATCACTAAGTTACTTACTATTTGAATTCATTTTTCACTAGGAGAAAAAAAAAAAAAGTTGAAATAGTAATTGAAAGTAAATGGAAATGAGTTCTTAGAACAAGCTGAAGCTGGTTTCACTAGAAGCCATTTCTGATTAGGAATAACTGTATCTGGATATCTTTCTGCAATGTGCAGCATGTTTACTTTTCAAATTTTTTATTCTGGAAAAGCAGAATGTAGACATAATTTCATAAACCATATAATCTACTTTGCAATTAATAAGGAAAATCTGATGTAAATCAATAATTTTCCATTTAAAATACAATTACTTAATAAATAAAATAGCAGCATTAATGGAAGTCCTTTTTTAAAGACCACTAGTCCTGCATTTATAGAAATTATTTATCTTCTTGGTATCCAATCTGTATATATCAGAGCAGGAATTATGAACATTGATGCTGATTTCTGCTCATTACCCTCCTGCAACCCACTGACTTTCAAGATGGTTACTCTGCATTGGTCTAGCTTAAATGGAGAATCGGGGCATGCCAGATATAACTCAAACAGAAGAATTAGATATTGAAATAAACATAAGATTGTGAGAACCACAGTTAATTACATTCTTAAAAGCATGGAATGAGTAATCTTGCCTGTAAATTGTCTACTTGATATTCAGATAAATAGTCCATTACTATATTGACTTCATAGCTGTTAAACTGTGTGTTAAATAGGGTATTTATCTCTTGTGAGAGCAAGGTATTCGCTTTTTTTTTTTACTATGGGATGGTCTGTTATGCCAGAAGATTATCCCTAGCAAATGCTGAATAGCCAGAGCCCATATGGGTCAGCAGAAGTCCAAGTTTGTTTTATCCTTTCTGTTATGCAGACAGTCTGTTAGTTTGTTTTTCCAATGGATGGGTAAGTATTGTTTCCTTGGCCAAATCATATTTGCCTTATTTAAAAAATTTTATTCCCTAAAGTTTATTGGATCTAACCTTAATAAAGTAATATTTTTCCATGTTTAGTTGGAAATCATCCAAGCTTTATATTTGTCATGTTTTCACAAAGACTGAAACAGGAAAGAAAGTTTATCATTATTTTTTTCAGTATATCTTTTCCTTTACTTTAAAAAGAATCAAACAATCTCCTTTTGGAATATATTTTTTTATTAGCTTGTGCAAATTGCACACTAATTTTCATAAGAGAGCTAACCACTACAGTCAGTTACTGTTATGTAAATAAAACAGTCAATTAAAAGACAATTATTTTAAAGTATAATCAAAATCTCTGACATGTTGTAGCAAATTAAATGTCAAATATGGAAAGTTTCATATTCTTGGAATGACAATGATTTCATTGTTTCAATAAAAAAAAAAAACTTAGACCTGTTTACTTCCTGCCTTTTTGCTCACTCTTGTCTTTTCCTTTCTTACACTACTATAAAGTTTCTTTAGCCTTGTCTACCAGTCACTGGGGAAGCTCATGTAACCAATGTCAACCTTCAATAAATTACATTATTTTCACTGGATTGCATAAAATTTGACAGAATAATGCAAATTACAATTTCATAGGAAATAAATTATTCAAGGCAAAATGTTCAACTGATGTAAATAATTTACAGTCTTAAAATGGTGTCATAGGCAAACTTTAATGGAAAAAATAAAATATTGCAGTATATCCTGAATACTTAATCATGGTATACTTAAAAAATCAAAGTCTCTCATCAAACTACGCTCATACATGTTATCCTTTCAACAATTTATTTTCTTTTTAAAAAGATAATAATGTATAATAAATCAAATTACTACTGTATATGATGAGAGAGTACTGTTTTCTAGAAATTTAGGAAGTCTGTTACCTATTACAGATTGAAATTGCAATTTTCTAAGTTATAATTAATTTCTATTTAATTAATAAAAGCTCTAAGTGGGAAATAACACTGAGAATATATGGCTGTGAATTTCATTACCTTTGAACCTCACAGCAGTTTTTGTGAAACTCTGAAGATATTACATAAAGTAATATAAGATAGTACTAGAAATAAGATAATGCATAAATGTAATTGTCCAACAATAGAATATATACTATGTAAATTTAAAATATATATTTAAAACAAATGCATTTTTGGCAGGCAGTTTGCCTTTATACATGGCAGAAGATGGATATCGCCATAAAACAAATTGAATGGAATTTTAAGAATGGAATTTTGCCCAATATCATATATAGCACACGTCCATGGAAAACCATGTTGTGTTCCATTGTGAGAAGGCATAATTAAAGTTGGACATTCTCATTGCAGGACTTAAGCAACCTGTGAGCAAGGAAATTAAGCTTAATATGGTCTGGTTTTAGGGTATGAAAATGTAGATATTTTTTTTCCCTGAAGACACTTAAAAGGCTCTTTAGCTACAAGCAGGATATCAAGGAGTTTCATATTGCTAACAATTCTGTTCTCTTCAGTTATATAGCTTTTTATCGTTGCCACACTTGAGATATTGTGGCTTAGATTTGCAAATATAGGAAATTTTAGAAAATCCCAGCATTTGACATAATTCTTGCATATGCTGTCTGCAGCTCAAAAGATGTTCTTCAGTGCGCTCTGTATCAGCTGCAATAAAAAAACCTATTTATTTTTACAATTTTGTGTTCAAGCTCCACGGCTTCTGGAAGTTTTTAAGGTATAAAACCTAATGTGGATGATGGGCACAGCTAAAGGAAGAGACAAAATATTTTCCCAAATACACCACCCCCTCTTAGACCCCATCTATAGGAATCAGTCTGTAACATCAATATCCATGAACTGAAATTCTTTGCTGTTCATATTTAGATCATCTTCAAAAATAGAAATATTCTGTTTAAAACAAACAAACAAAACCAAACCCAAAACCAACCCAACCAACAAAAACAAAACAAAGAAAAATCTGTATCTTAAAAAACAATGTGTTCATTATAAAATAAAGCATCAATGTGCATTATTCAAGGGACAACCAACCCTAATTACAGGTGTAGACTGTGGTTCTCCTATATGCAATGCAAAACACAAACCAATATGCCCTGCCTTCCACCCCACCTCACAAACCTGTGGCATCACAAAACAAATTCTGAGCTGAAAAATTTGCATTCTAGAAGTCCAGAAATTCTGATTATTTCTTATTGCTAGTTCAGACATCTTCTGGTGTGTTACTTGTTGTGAGTTCCATTCTAAAGAGTCTCATAATTCCCATATGCATTGTAGAAAAC
This sequence comes from Nycticryphes semicollaris, assembly GCA_013400055.1. Lineage (NCBI taxonomy): Eukaryota > Metazoa > Chordata > Aves > Charadriiformes > Rostratulidae > Nycticryphes > Nycticryphes semicollaris. The sequence goes on along the minus strand of VXBJ01000740.1, from coordinate 263,756 downwards.
ATATGTACCTAAACCAAGGCTAAATTCCACTGCAGGATCTAGTCCCGAGAAGTTTTATGCTAAAATACTAAACTCATAACTCAGTGCTCAAGCTCCTAGATGTATCCAAAATATAACTGACTATAGGATCTGGTATTAACAACAAACCGTCTCTCTGATCTCACAGAAGCAAATGAGTGTATACACGAGACTCTCTTGGAGGTCAAAGCTGAAACCCTGTTATGCCCGGGAGCTGTAAATACTGTCTGTTTCCACAAAAAGCAACAGTTTGGCTGCGTGCCAGGCAAGCGGTGCCCTGTGGCTTGTAAAGCAGAGGGTTTTGTCGCTGCGTATCCTGTGGAGGATTAATGATCGTACTGTGTCTCTGTCAGTCTCTGACTTGATGGAGAATGTCTTGATAAGTGTTGCTATAGATTCCTGAAGCCAGAGGATACTCATGAGTGTATGAGTTTCCAAACAGGAAAATGCACAGCAGAAGGTGTTTTCTGACAAAAATTACAGTATCGAATAAGTAGCTTGAACACTGTGTTCATTGTTAAGAGCTCAAAAATGAAATTTGTAATGTAGATTAACAAATTTCCTATTGTCTATAAAATTTGTGCTTGTGACTTAGGTAAAAAGATTCAAAGACACTGTAAAACACTGGACAATAGAATATTGGAATAAGTCTTGGCATCACCTGAACAACTTAATTTAAGATAATACAAATGCAATTCCATATAACCTTTTGATATCCACTGTACTGTTAAAAGCAACATCCTTTCCAACAAACATCTGTTCCAGATTTAATGGGTTTTGTAACAAGGATACATCCCCACGAATGTTTAGAAATATCCATTTTAATTGAAAAAAAAATTCCCCCAAAGGAGGCTTAGTTGTTTTCATATGGTAACAAAGTTTTCATGTTAACAAGTTAGGGTCAGCAAAGTGCTCAAAGATGTCAAGCAGAACTCAAGCTAATAAATATATTAGGAAAAAGAAGGACATTTTTCATGTGAAAAATTGGCAAAGTAAATAAAAATTTACTAACCATGGAATAGCTACACCATAAAATACTTAGGAAGACAATTATGGTTTTGACAATAGATTATGTAAGTGTTGCCTTATATTATTATATCAAGAAATTTTCAGATGTCCTCGGCAGGAATCTTTCAACATCATCTTCAGAAGCCTAGCCCATCTATACACTGTCCATGGCAAGATTAGGGTTAAAATCTAAGGTCAAATCCTTATGGAAGCAATAGTCATTCGAAACACAAGTTCTGATTTCAGAAATATCAGTAGTAAAAGGCTGAGTAACAAGATGAAGGCAGTGCAAAAATAATTTCTTTGCTTTAGACCCACTACCTTTGTTAGAACTCTTTTTTTTTCATTAGCAGACTAAATGTCTAGTACTGATACTGGAATTTCAACTGCATCAGTTTTCTCCATGAAAGGAGAAGGAAACAGGGAGAAGGCCAGGAAGGGAGACAATGTGAGAGCAATTACATTCTCAGATGGAGGAAGTGGCTTGTCTTAATATGTGCTCTTAAATTCCCAATGTCAAAAACTTTTTCAGATATTCCAGATATTTCTGATATTCTGTTAAATGTTAATGCTTGTAAAAGTTAGTGCTGGTTTCGCTTTATTGATTTCATTATCTATAAGACAGAATCTAGGTTCGAAGGCTAATATTTAACTGAGTCTTTATTTCTGTTTTGTTTCTGTATGTTACGATCTCTTTGAATTTTGTTCTATAAAGAGATTTTTAAAATAACGAATGGGGAATAAGTTGAACTACTTCACTCCCACTTTTCCCACTTTACACTCCTTTAGTAACAGTCAGGTTTTAGGTAGTGTCAGATGATGCCAAAAAATGGTTGTTCCATTTAATCCACTTAAAAAATAAGCTTATATTAATTCTACATTTCGACACAGTCTCTAATTATGCAAGATGTCTATTCCTAATTCCAGGTATTTTTAACATAAAATTAAGTTAGAGTTAATATCTCTGAAATAAATGTTTCAGCAACTCCCTAAAAGCTAAAGCTGTCCAGTACTTCTTTTTGCTTTTCCTTGGATGCCCAGCGGGGTAAACTTTACTTAGGATATGCACAAAACTTTCTTAGCACTTTTTCAGTCCTTCCAAGAATTACTTCTTGTGTTAAGTGCAGCTACACCAAACAGCTAAAGAGCTCTTTAACTGGCTTGAAAAGGATGTAGCAAAGGATGTTCTGTGTAGTCCCATGTTTTTTATAGGGTGGGGGTTCTATCTAAGTAGAATAGGAAAGAGGGAAAAGGTGTACATCATGGCATGCACTGCAGCAGATGAGATCAGCTTGAAGAAACTATACTAGTGATCTTGTCAGCAGATAAAAGAGATCCATTTGCCATAGGAATTGTTGTTTCCTGGAAGATGAGCATGGGTTTATTTAAGTGTATGTTTAAATAGTACAGCATTGCATACTTCTGATGCTTGTTGAACTTAGCTACAAGCTGTTAGTAGCATGGGGCTTGAATTTACAGTGTACCGATGCTAATCATTATGGCCACTTGGCATTATGTGATATCTGAACCTTTTTTTTTCCCTACACAGGCTCCACGTGCACAATGACTGCTCCTGCCTGGAGTGCTTAGCTCTGTGAAGAATAGCATTGATAATACTTGCTTTTGCAAAAGGTGTCACTGATGACTCAAAATAACCAGATAAGCATCTTGGCTATTCCAATGGATTTTTGGAAAAGCTATGGCATAGTTAGGATAGCATTAGGAAAAACGCATTAGAAATAAGCATAATTCCAAATTTCAGAGTAGGATGCTGGAAGGGCACTGAGCGTAACCCCCTCCTGGAGGGATACAGGGAGGGATGCTGAGCTCAGAGCCAGTGCAGCTGTGGATGGACCTCCTCCTGCTGCTGGCTGCGGGGGAAGCTCTCCAAGAGCACTGTGCTGCAAGGAGGCTGCCACTGGGGCCGATTCCTGCCTGTGAGAGCTGCTTTTGGCCAAGGTTCTCATGCTGGGTCCCTGCCTGAGCTTCAGCCCCACTGCACTGCAGACCTGCACTGCCTGGCCATGGGCCTGCTGGGCCCAATGCTGACCCCAACCCAACCTGCAATCCCCATTTCCTGACTCACTCCTCTGTGAGTCAGGAAATGGTGCTACTTTTGTCTGAGTAAACCAGGATGAACAGGTAATGTAGTTTGTGGCACAGAATATTCAGTGTGTGCATGATATGGGGGTATGACTTGTTGCACACAACCCAAAATATCAGGCTGAGCAGCTTTCACTGGTGTAACCCTTAAAAGTGTCCTGATAAAGTGGTACAGAAACTGAGATTGGTATTCAAAGCATCCTGCTACATTTTAGAAAATAACACCTTCCTAGGACACTCTTTTATCCCATGTGGTTAGATAATCAAGCATGAAAACATAAGCTGGAGCATATATAAATGTGAACCCAAAGTTCTAAAAGACTGGAATTATTCAAGTAAATTCTCACTTCAAGATGTTCAATAAAGATAAAAAATAATATTTCACCTCAATAGAAACCATTTTTAATAAATGATTTTTTAAACATGATTTTAATACAGTCTGAATTTAGTTAAGGTCTGAGTTTATATCGGTAATATTCTTATGCCAGACCTTATGTAGTTCTTCCTTACCTGGTCACTCTCAAATGATGATTGGTTTCATACCCTTTTTGATTCTTATAATGATATTCAAAACCTGAAAATGTAATAGAAGTGGAAATATTACAAGACACAGTTAGTGGATGTATTTCCACCCTGCCTTGCTATTTTGAAAAAATAATCTGAATTTGTCAGACTGTAGACCTGTCATTTAATCCTCTTTTAGTAAATCAGGAACTAGCAGCTAGAATAAGATTATACAGGGAAAAATGCATAATAACCATTGGAGACAGTGTAGGAGTTTTGTATATGAGAGAGCTATTACAGGCAGCAAAAATCAACTTATCTTTCCAAGCTAACTGAATGTTACATGCTCAGGAAGTACATGAGATGTGAGGTAAAGGTGAGTGATGACTTTTTATGGACCAAAGGTTAGAAGAAACCACTTGAGTGCCCAGTAGCCAATAAATATATATTATAGTATTCAGATTAGGGTGCAATGATACAGTCATATCAAATGACAGTATATGTATTAAGATTTTTGGAGTTTTGATTGTGCATTGTGACCACATTCCTATGCCAGCTTTAATTTAGAGATTCCCATTTGCAGATTCTCAAGATTTTCTTGTACTTTCTTGTACTTTTCTTGTACTTTCATTGGCAAAATAAATCAGACGCAATTGCTTTCCTAAAAGCAACTGCACTGCTGAGGAAATGGTAGCAATTTTTATTCTTATTTTTACATGTCTGTCTTTTTTAAATATTGTTTTTATCTTTTTTGGATTCATGTAATCACCATAGTACAGAACTTGCCATGTTGTATGCTTCTTGCATGCTACCATGCGTATCTGGAAACTTCTTCCGGGAAAGCTTTACGTACGTTGTTGATTTAATCAAAATGTGTGCGGGAGCACACAGCCAAACCTGTTTCAGAGAACAACAGGTGAGATGCAGGGAGTTGCCATCCAACTCAGCTTCCTCTCCACCTGCCTTGTCTATGCAGAGATAACTTGGGGGAAGCTGCAAAAACGGCTCAGCCCGGAGTTGTCTCAAGATTGCATCACAAAAAGAACCAAAACTGAATCAAGCCTTAACAAACTCCCTCAGGAAACAAAATGCCCTGAATCCCATCCCCTCACTATTCCTGTGACTTTGATTGCTAGACATCACAAAATTAGCAACAGAAACTTAGGAGCTATCACACTACCAGAGGTAAATATTCCAGATAGTGTAATCCACTCAGGCATAGTCCTGCACCCTCATCGAATCAAGAAATATAAACTGTAAGGTTTGGGGATAAAAATGGGGAATCTTCCAATGATACAGCTGGCCTGTAGGAGATTCATCCCCACCTTGTCCAGGACGCTGTACCTGGTAACTTCCCAGGGATTGAGCGACTTTACCTGAGAGAAAGGGTAAGTGATTAAGACATGTATGTATGGTGTATTGCATGCTATTAAGATCATGATTGGTGCAGTCTTCTAAGATATTAATATCTAGTGCACTTGTGGTTTGTGTTGTTACTTTTCAGGGTCACTTGTAGGTTGTAATAGCATATTCCACGAATTGCTTTTAAATTGCAATAGTGTGTTCGCCATTTTACCCATAGAACCTGCAATAGTGGAGTATTGGACCTGTGAGTGAAGTCCAAAATAAATTGTTAATTTGAACCTCTCGGTGAAGTCCTTTTCCCCTTTTTGTCACAAAATGTTCTAGATTAAGTTTAACAGGATTTTTCTTTTCATTGTTTTTCTTTCCATGGAGCGTGGTAAGGTCAGAGATCTACTTAATTTAATGCTCTATTGTCAAACTTGCGATTGTCCTTATAAGAATTAACAGAAAAAACACACACACATACACAAAATAATACATCTGTCATTAGGTATTTCATGAGTAAAAAATAATTTAAATAAAACCGTGGTAAAAAATATTAAGAGGAGATAATTATACAAATCCAAACTTTAATCAAATTAGCAATATTTTTTCTGAGTTGTTCTGTTCCATTTTAAGGACCACATGTTAAATTTTTCTGCATTCTTATCTAACAATGTTTTGTATACTGATTCTAATATTTTGTTTCTTGTAATATCTTACTCTCTCACTAATACAAAAAAAAAACCCCAAACCCTCAAGTCTTTACCATTTGACTCAGTCTGAAAACAAGAACGTATTATTTAAAGGCACTAGGTAACACACATTTTTGTGCAATACAACATCGCTTTCAAATTTGTGTTGGAAAGTTTTAAAGGTGTTTCTTTTTCTGCCAGAAATATTTTTCTAGATATATTAAACAAAGCTTGAATCAACTGGAAAAGTAATAGAAAGAGATGATGATACTTTCAGCGTTGAATTAGATCCAGCCATTTCAGTTGTGCAAAATTATCACTGTCTTAAATAACTCAGTCGTGTCTGGCATTTCAGAACACTGATTTTGAAGTGCACTTTTATAAAATTGATAAGGTTAAACTTCGATTTGCTATAACCCTTCAATGATCAAAGCAAACAGTCCCATGAAATGTGTTTCTCATGAATTTATATTGTTACCCACTTTCTATCTGCTAATATAAATTGGGGCATTGTCTGGAATAAATATGAAGTCAACTATCAATGTATTTTAACCACACTTTGAATTTTTCAGCAGGCAATTACACAAGTATCTTTTTTATGCCGTAGTTTGGCTACACACTTTACCACAAATTTATTTCTTACAGCAATACAATGTTTCTCTTCTTGAACTAATGTTGCATATTTTACTTCCTGAAACAGATGTGTAGAAAAACTTGAAAGGACAGAAATATCTTTTTACAGCAGTTCAAGTGCTCATTTTATAAATACAGGGTGGAAAATTCCTTATCCTATTTTAGTAGCTTACTCATGTGGTACAGCTAGATCACTGTAAAGACCTCTTCTCAAAATTCATTTTAAAATTCTTCAATCCTTTCGCCTCATCGAATATTCATTGTCTATACAGATGAGGTTTTTCTGTGAACTATGCGTACTCTTTTACATTGCCTTGCTTGCACAGAAACAAATGAACTGTTTGAATTGCACAAATTGAATTTTAATCAAGGGGAGTGAAAGTAACTCTAAAGGTACTTAAACTATATTCAGAAATCAAAATGAAGTCTATTTTTAGCTATGTGATATAGATAATCTTAAAGATACACTCCTGATATTATCTTTTAGGATGTTAATGTTACCAAAAAAATTGGAATACTGTCAAGAAAAGACAGAGATGAAAAGGCAGAGTTCTTTGTAGGTGTAATTAAAAAAAAAATAGCTATAACTACTTCTTATTCATATTTCCGTTTTTGTTAATAATTTATCCACAGTTCTGTCTGAAGCTCATGTAAGTTACTCTTGGCTGTACAAGTCCCTCTAGTGGCATCTTGTATGTAATAGATAACTATAAAAGCTTAGTTCTGTTTCTCATTCCTTATCCATTGTTGAGATACATTAGTTGTTTCCCTTAAATAAGTTTTAATTAGAATAAATTACTTAGTGTTATAATATGCTGTGATTTATACTGTTTGCTTAGCTTTACGTAGCATGAGTAGCCCGATTTGTAGAAGCCTTTGGGCCGTAATAGAGTTAATTCTCTCAGTAATTTTCCTAGCAGCTGGTACAGTGCTGTGTTTAGTCTTTCAGTATAAGAAAAATGTTGATAACGCGCTGATGTTTTGCTAGTGTTTTCCCTAAGTCTGGGATGTTTCAGTTCCCCATGTTCTGCCAGTGAGTGCAGGTGCACAAGATGCGTAAGATAAGGAGGCTACAACTGTCAGCAGAGACTGCAAATCAAGAAGATAAAAGCAATCAACAGCCTGCCTGCCCGGACACAGAAAAAGAATCCAATAAAATGTTAGAAGGCTCCAGACCAAAAATCACTATAGGACTAAAGGAGCGTTAACAGTACATGAGTATAGATCACAAAGGTATAATTGCCCAAGGATTTCTTTGTTTGAGGTCCCTCCCTTTTTGGAGGCATCCAGCCTGCTGCAGTAGCTTTCAATTAAATTATTTATTTTAATAAAGCATGGCACCTGAGACTCTGCAGCAGGAAACCTACGGCCAAGCCTGAAGAAGGAGAGAGCACGCCCAAGAGTAAAGTGTGTATGTGTGTGTGTGAGGAGTCGAAAGGCGCACCTGCGGCTCACTGGGGTCACCTGCTGTGACGGGACCCTGGTCTGAGCAGTCAAAGGTTGATGTGTGTGCTACTCCTTGAACGGTGTGTGAATGCTCAGGCAGCAGCTTCTCCTTGAACACCATATACTACTTAGAATCTGTCAATTGAACAAGCTGGAGAACATTTAGCTTTAAACTCATTTAATAGTCCCTGTAACAGTTCAACTCGTGCTCATGTTATTCATACTATGCATCCTTAACATTATTTTCTTTTCCTGAAAAATTAGGATTGTTGATATCACTGGCCTTTCAGTCTTAGAAAACAGTATTTGGAGTAAGATGCGTTAAGCTGGCTGTTAGTTCTGAAATACTAGGAAGTTAAGAACCCCATGTTCTCACCCTTTTGTGGCTTCCGACTATAAAATAATTTAAAGTGGTTTTGTATTCTGCATTTTGAAAATCCTCTCCCTTGTTCAAAGAAGTTAGAAGTGACAGAATTTAAAAAGCAGTGTCAGTGGCACTATTTTATCTTCCTCATCACCATGAGAACAATATTTACCCTAATACTTCTTAGGGCAAAAAGCATTAACTCCTGCCTACTGTTTACTTTCAATGCAGCATCAAGTAAACATTACAGAATTACCAGCAATCCACCTTGAAAGGAGGTTTTGGAAATTTATGCTTAGATTATTAAAAGCATCTTTACCAACATATTTCAAATGCTAGCTTGAGTTGTTGTGATGGACTGATTATCCCATGATCAGCAGTTCAAATAGATTTGCTCTCTTCCAAAACTCTTTTTTCGTAGAAGTAGCTACATTTCTAAATTCAAATGTCCAGCTGTATATTTATTTAATCACTATTTATTGCATTTTATGTCCAGTAATTACATATCTCTCTCAGATTCTGAAATTAAATAAAGATCACAGATCAAAAGATGGCATGATTCATACTATATAATGCTCTATAACATTATAAGATTTAAGCTACTAATTCAGTTGCTAGGTTCCCAGATATACCCGCCCGTTATTATTGTAGTTTCCCCCTATTACAGCAGCAGCTGATGACTATAACAAATATATTTAGCTATGTGTATTTACAGAAATATCTTATTCTTCATCAAAAATGATGACAGTATCCAGGTAGACTATTTTGAAGGGGTTTTTTGGAGAGCATTACAATTTAGGTTTGTTCTTACATTATCTAATAATTATTAACAAAGTTAACACAGTATTTAAGCTAATCCAAAGAAATAGATTTAAGGAGCTGAAGTGGAAACTTTTCTGGCTTATGTGAGGTAATTATTTCATTTTAAATTATCTTTTTGAGATCAAAAGCAGTCTTACTGAAAAACCATCAGTTTCCACTAATTTCAGTGATAGTGTGGTCTCAATAGGATTCTTGTTTTGCGTTGTGTGTTGGAGATAAAATGTATGGAATAGAATGTCGGCAACCTTTGCTCCTCAAAGCCTTTAAAGAAAAATGTTTGTTTACCCTCAGTCCCTCTAAGCTTTCATGGGATCTTTTTAAAGAGCCAATGTACATAGTTGGTTTTTATATAACTTTGACAGAACCACAGTAAATTTTACTATGAATTAAACCCTGATGAATAGAAGCAACCATGCATCTAGAAAGTAGGTGTTAAAATGCTGTTCCACATTATTAGAAAACACTGGGAGGATTAGTAAGAGGCAGCCAGCTGAAGTAGCAAAGGATCTTACCTAGCAAAATCAGACAGAAACTCTTCAGAAATAACGAATCATAGCAAACATAAAGAAACAGACAGCTGTGTAGAGATATTCACTGTAAGCAGAGAAGTTTCAAAGTTCAAAGCAGCCCTCGAAGAGGTTATTGGCACAAAGTTAAGTCAAGTCATGCATACCTTAGATTTTAATTTATTATTACTATTACTTGACTTTTTGCTAAAAGAAATTTAAAACATTTCCCATATAGTTTTGACAAGATATGTATTTTCTTGATTAATTTCTTCTTAGACTCATGACTTCTTTTAAAAAATGGCCAGTTTAGTGACTCTGGGGTTTTTCCCATCTATAGTGACATATTATGGGATAAATCTCACTTCATTTGTGCCAGATGTAACAGCAGTGTCATAGCTTCTTTTTGTTATTTCTGCTCGTTTGGCCCAACCTATCACACCTGCCTGGAGAGTCCTAAACAATACTATATTACAAAGGAAAGTGGCAGGGCCATAAAAAAGACCCACTCAAGGTCCAAGCAAACTTCCCACTACAAAGACTCCTTTTATATCTGTCCTTTTAATTTGGTGGAAATTGAATGAAGGAAACCTGCAATATCTGACATACCACATTGTATCATAGACTAGTTGCTAAGTGTGGGTCAAACCAGAAAATATGTAGCAATTTCTTTCTCATTTACAAAGCTTTAGTTAAGATCATAATGCTTTCAGCTTTGCAAAAATTTAGGAAAGTCTTTTGTTTCTTACTTCCCCTCAGTATCGTGTTCCATGTTTCCTTATTGTTCTCTATGATCAAATAGCCAATAAATACATTCAAAGTCTTTATGCTTATAGAAGAAAGCATATTTTAAAGTTTGTGACCTTTGGTCGCTACCTGTTTTATCCATTACTGGGAACTCCCACATATGTGATCAGTTGAGCTACCTGCAATTAACGTCAGCAACTTTAGTGTCGTAGCAAAAGGCTAAAGCAAAGGTCAGGAGAGAATTGACTTTGTCTTCCTAAAGGCTGTGTTCTAACTCATGTAACAAGTTATGTTTGTAATACTTTTGCTTTCTCATTCAATTTTATAGTCCTGAACACTACTAATCTTGTGCATTGAATGCAGGGATCAGGCACTGAAATACATTTTACACCAGCAAAATAAAAAATCTGCAATACTAATTCACAAGGAAAAAGTTTCCAATCTTTAACAATTGAGTCCTTGTCATTTCAACTGAAATCATTCATTATTTTGTTTTAAATGCAAATGGAATTTCTGAGGTTTTATAAATAAAGCTCATTAGTACATAACAACCATCTATAACAATTCTCTTAATTCTTTATCATGAATAGCATTTGGATCCTTTCCCTGCTACCCTAACTTCATTTCCTAAGAAGTTTGTGTGACTGTAGTCTAAGGGAGAAAGAAGAGAGTAGAACATAAATTTTGTAGATCTTGCAGGCATTTTCCAGGTGCCGCGACTGTCCACTCAAAACATTAAGCCTAAGAACTTGCCTTGTAGTCCAGTCTAGTGCAGTCCCACTTTATGTGCTTTATTTGTAGACAGATACGGGGTACCTTCAATCAGATTAAGTTTGAAGGGGACATGTCTCTAGGAATACAGCTGTATCCACAGATACATAAAAGGGCCTGCAGATCACAATGTCACAACTCAGCACCTAATGATGTAAATATATCATTTATAAAAATGGTAAGAATGTAGAAAGCTGCAAAATTCACATATGAAAATTGTGGAAGTAACTAGATTTTAAGAACGTTCTTATAGTAGTTAATACCAGTGTGCAATTTGTTATCAATTTTATCATCTTAAAAGTTTAAAAATCTTTAAAAAGTAAACAATCCCTAAATGTTTATTTGCCAAAGGCATAGTTAGAATTTCAAATCAGTAACAGTTAAAATATATTTACGTAGAATGTAAGACTAAGTGATTGCACTAGATTAATTTGGTGGTGGTACAAAGGACCGTTGCCTATAACTGAAAATAATTTGGCTCATCATTTCTGGGAGCAGTTGAGATTATATCAGCTACGTTGCCACTCATATCTCTCTTATGATATAGTTACTACATTCTATTGCTAGTTTTTCATGGGAACAATTGCTTTGCGCAGAGGAGATTAGCTCAACTTGATGTGCAGAAATGTATACATCACATCACACCAGTTACTAAGATAATGTAAGCATGAATAGGAGTTACTGTTCAAACAGAACATTAATCTGTGGGAATGATAAACATGTCTGCTCCAGTGCCTAAAGCAATTTCTGCATTAAGCTGTAGTTGGATAAGGGCAAAAAGATATGTCTTTATAATAAGTCTGGTTGTTTGCCTTTATTGTTATTTGTACTAAGCCAACCTTGGAGTTTTCTCATTTTAATCTACAAGGCAGCAGTACCAAAAGGGAAAAACAATCAGAAAGATTCAAATCTTTAAGTAGATACAGTATTAGTTCAAGTAAAATAGTATATACCCACAGGGTTTGATTTCAGAAGCAACATATATTAAAGCATATGAATTTTTTTTCTAAAGTATTATAAAACTCCAAGTATTTAGATACAGACAGCTCCAATTTGTCCATAGCTGACATCATTCAAAAGCCAGTTTTATCACCACCAACAATATGAATTAATCTTTTTGACTTCACTTTTGGTTTCACAATTTTTATGAGTATGGTGTGAAAGTTAAGTTCTTGCCTCTTCATCAAAGGGTGAAAATTTAAATATATTTTAAAACTGTAATATGTTTTGTAAAGTTTTAGAAGTAATATTTCAATGGCAATTTGAAACATAGGTCATTAAAACTGGGCACATAATATTAATTCTAAATCTGGGTTAATATGACCCAGAATGTTTATAGCATTACCGTTATACATTCACTTATGGCTGTATTTACTATTACATCTAATTATTAAAGGAATACCTCACTACGATCATTACTTCGTTCTAATTATTCTTACAAAATAATCTAAGAAGCTTTATGTGCTGTCAAGAGTGCAATGTAGGTCTCCTAACCTCCAGGAGATAAGGAGTTTAGTCTTGAAGTATTCCTTCACTTCATCGCTCTTAGTTATGTCAAGGGGACTGTTTGAGTAGTGTGAATAGAAACTGGTTCACTCTCTAGTAACTACAGATTTTTTCTCTCTTTTTCCAAAGCACTTTGTTTGTGAATAAAATTCTTTTATCCTTCTGAGATCAAACTCAATTTGCAATTAATTCACCTCAAGTTACTTAATTGACTGGGATGGATAAAGGCCTATATAAAAGCTTACATGTTTTGGACTCCTAAGTACAAATATTTAGTAATTATTATGTAATCCTGCTCTCGTACATTTTAATTCAGATGCTCTACTAAACCACAGTCATCTCTGTACATCTCTGACATACCTCTGCCAATACTATAAGGAAAATTTTGGTTCCTCTATCATCAGTGAGACCACAATATTTATTTTTGTAGTCTGGATGTTCCGTTCCACTTCTTCAGGACCTGTGATTTAATTCATTCTGCTGCCTTTGTCTGGAATCCCTTTGCCTCGTTGCAGTAAGATTCAACTCACTAAATTTAAATATTGACAATATTCACCGCCAAGCAATTTGTTATTCTTGAAAGATTACAAGGACAATTCTATTATTATACATATATGAATATATTCTCTATATTATTACCTTTCTGCAAAACATAAAGTTCTTAGACAGTATCTTCTCTTTCGCCTATTAATCCAAATAATTAGATTTGTTTGAAGAAACTGAAAGGGAAAAACATGGCAACTAATTTGCCTGTATCACCACTTTAAAATTTGGATATTTTGTTTATTTTATAAATGAATAAGGAAATGCAAAAGGAAATACTGGTGATGAAGAAAGAGTTGTTATATAGGCTCTTCTGTGACTCCAATGTGTAAAAGTTTGAAAATGTGTAATGTTTTGGGTAACGTAACTTTGAAAAATGTGTAGCATTTTACAATCTTGTACATCGTATAATCTTATAATCGTGATTCAGTGGTTTTAGTGTAAAAATAATTTGAGGCAATTCAAAGCTTGAGCATGTAACAAGAAGGGGATGAAACTACTATACTGCACATTTTGTCAGTAATTTCCCTAAAACATTGTTCAGTATAATTGGTTCATTGTCACTTAATTAAATTGCACCTTCTTGCATGGTGCAAAGCACTAGAATTAGTGTGCTCAGAATATGTCCACGCTATATACAAGTCTATTGAGAAGAAAAATTTGATCTGGTAACATAACTTACATAATTAAGAGGCAGGACTTGGCAAATTACTTTCCTGGTTCCAGTAAGTGTAGGAATCATTGCCTATAACAGAATATTCTGCAGCAGAGTAAATTCATTACTAAAGCGTTGATGTTAGTTCTGTAATTCAAATAATATTCTTAACGTCAGAATCCAAATACTTATTCAGCCTAGTACCAGTATGTTTATATTTCTAACAGACTTCTTTGAATTTAAACTTTTCTTTTTGATTATCATCTGTGGTTTTTTCATTGCCTTTTCCTGTATCAAAAATAGACGAGGTAATACGCTTGAAACTTTATGAACCTTCTATTTTTTTCCCTTGATGCTGGGGATGTGTATAACTTTTGAGCACGGAAAACTGACAAAATCTGACAAAACTGACAAAACAGTGCAAATCGCTGCACATACAATAAGCATATTTGTAGACGACGGTAGGAAGGAGGAAAAGCGTCAGTAGTGATCTAGTGCCAACCTGTCATAACTGTGTTAAAGATGGTAGTAAACAAAAAAATTATGTGTGTAATTCTGCAGAAATAAGAATACCGTGTATAGCAAAATGGAATTAACTTTCAATTTTATGAGAAAGTGTAATTTATAACCCTGAATAACAGACATACTATTAAAAAGGTTAATTTCTGGTTAGATTGCCAAATCAGCGGTTTATTTATTCACTAAAAAAGATATTGGCTCAGATTTTAAGGAATCAATATTATATTGTATTTTTTCTTAAGATACATGTTATAGTTTAGGTCAATACGCACAAGTGTTACTCTTCTAAAAATCCCTATGTAGGTGTCTTGGTCCAAATATTACACTAATTTTAAAATCAGTGATTCCTACTGAGTGTGGCATGGAAAATGTGTTTTAAATTTATTGTAAATCTGTTCTTTGTCAGTGTCTTAATTAAAATGTTTACTTTAATCACAGTAAATCATATACAGTTATGAATGACAGTTCAAAGGACTAAAACAAAACACTATATTATGGGGAATTTTAATTTAAAAAAAGGAATGCCTTTTCTTTTTTACAGGAAGTTGTAGTTTTATTATAAGTAACGCAATGGCGGTATACTAAAGACAAGGTACGTATACATAACTACCCAAAGGAAAAAGGTCAGTCTATTACCTGTAAATCTATGCCTAGGAAATAGGCTATAATTCCTTTCCTTTTTGTTTGTTTGTTTGTTTGTTTTTAATAGAAAGACCTTCCCTTTATTTAAGAAAATGACAATGAAAATAAAGTAAGCATTTTTTTTTCCCCAGGACAGAACAAATTTTGGCTTGTTTTATGAACAAGGATAGACTTCCTTACATCTACAAAACCATACTCGCTAGAAATCTGACTATGAAGGTTCTCAAACTGTGGTTCCTCTTCTTTGTTTTTCTTGGTGCAATTATCCCTTACAAAATTTATTGCTGCATTGTTTGCCATACTAAGTGGCTTTAAATTTCAGAAAAAAAAATGGGTATATAAATAGGACTCTACCTTTTTTATATTTAATATTTTTGCTTTCCTCCATTACCTTTACCATGTTTGCATACATCTGAAAGATTAAAGCCTAGTGGTTAAGATTTAATTTGGAATTCATGGTATTACACAAGGTTATAAAAATTTAATCTGTGTGTAGATGAATGAGCGGTGTTTTTTCAAAATTGTTCCCCCGGAAATTCTGTAGCCAGTTAAAAGTTGGTGAAGAGACACTTTAGAGAAGATGCCACCCCTTTTAGCTCTTTTGTTACCTTACAGTTTCCTGTGGGTTGTGGAGATCAAGGTTACGAGGAGGCAAAGCTGTGCTTTGCATGTGAGAGGAAACACAAAAACGATTTTGTCTATGCTCTATTCACATCTTCCACTGCCTCCTTTTTGTATTCAGCTACAGTCTGACATGACATGCAAAAGCCAAAGAAGTGGTAAGCCAGACCTTCTAAGCTCCTTGAAGAAGTCTAATTTGACTTCATTAATGGCAAGTAAGGATGCATAATGTGCAGTGTGCCTATATGACGTGTATGCAAGTGTATACGGAGATGTACAAGAGCATTTAAGTATATGGAGAGTGCACACACACTTATAAACATAAATATACATGTGTTACTAGGGCTGTCTAAGGAAAGCCTATTATAAAAAGCCCAAATCTGTTATCATGCAACAGCAGACCTGAGGGAAGGAATGTCAGTTTACTTTAGCTGTGCAAATTAACACATGAGAAGTCATTTTTAGAAGCTGGAGCCAAGCAGTGGTATTGATATTGCATGGGGCCCAATTGACTCATCTTAATACGGGGGGCCTTTATATATGATGTCCCGCTCTAATTTTTTTTTGTCAGTCTGTTTGGGAAGCACCTTACTACTGAATCGAGAATTGGAGCAGAAGAAAAATCTGAATTCTCACCCATTACCCCAAAAAGCTAACCTTGTAATGTCAGTGCTACTTTCCTTATGACCGTGTTAATTCTAAAACAGGACAGTATTAAGACGTGGGCACACAGCAAAATACTAATGACTATTTCACTATTGATAAATATTTTCCTGAAGCTATTCCTGTTAAACTTCTTTTTGAATAAAGGTTCGTTTCAGTACTGAACTTCGTTAATACAGCTAAATATGGGAAATACTGCATTATTGTAGGCCTGCTGTAATCTAAAAAAATCCCTCTTAAAAATCACAAATATTTATTTCTGTGTTGGCTTTGCTCGTTGAACAACTTGTTTGAAAATAATCCTTAAATTAATATTTTTTAAAAAAAATATTCGTTATTTTTGCATTACAAAGTAACTGTTTCCATATATAGCTTCTCTGAACACCTGTCTAGGCACCTCAACCTGAACTATGACATTCTCTGTTGCAGGATCTTGTAGCTGCACTACCCATTGCCTACAATGGGATTTGGGGACACTAAGAAGCTTCGGGAATCAAGACAGCATTTTTTCTTCGACGTGTGGATTTAGACACTTGGTTTTAGGAACTCATATTCAGGAATACGGACATGAGGATCTTCCTATGGGGTAGGACTAGCGTGTTGGGTTGGTTTGGGTTTTTTTTCTCCCTTTGTACAAATCCAGAAATTGAAACGTTCGGTGAATTACACAACCGAAAGAGGTCCAGGAGCCTGGGGTGCGCTCCAGGTGCGGCACTTCCACTGCCAGCGCGTCCCGTCTCAGCCGCCAGCGCTGCTTCTCGCCGCCCGCTTTCGCGGTGGCCCGGGGAAGGGAGTCGGTGACAGGGCCGGCAGATCTCACCGGGACACGCACCTTCCTGCCCGAGCCCAGCCGCCTTCCCCACCACCAACCCAGCACAGCACCCTATTACATGACTGAGAAATTAATAAACAAATTAAAAGGGGAGAAAAAAAAAAGCCAAAAAGGAGTGAAAGTTCCGGGGATGCCCCAACGCAGTCGCCTCTTACTTGCCGGTCTCCTCTGCTCCCCCAGCGCAACTTTAGAAAGCGGCGCCCAGCCGGCAGCCGATTACTGAGGCCCTGGGCGGGTCCCCCTCGGGTTCCCCCCGCTCCTGCGAGAGCCTCACGCCGCTACTAGCGGGTGGAGGCCCCGGCCGGCGCCGCGAGGGCTGGGCTCAGCCCCCGCCCCGCAGCCCGCCCGCCTTTAAACGGCGGCAGCGGCAAACCCCCGCCGCCGCGGCCCTTCTCGAGCCGGTTGTTTTTCACCCCCTTCCCTTGTCAACTAACCCCCTCTAGCGCCGAACCGGCCGCATTTGACCTGCGGGCTGCCGGCAGCGGCGAGGCGAGGGGGCGCTTCTCTTCGCCTGCCTCACGGCCGGCACCGCACCGCGCNAAAAAAAAGAACTGCAGCCGGCTGGGCGGCACGCAAACCGGGAGGGAGCAGCGAACATCACACCAGAGCCGCCTGGTTTCTGATTGCTCCGCGGCAGAGAGGGGGG
>VXBJ01000740.1:193064-245846 GCA_013400055.1 Nycticryphes semicollaris | reverse complement strand
CCCTCGCCCTCCCAGCCGCTGCCGTGCCCCGGACCCTGCTGGTGGATGCGCCCGCCTCGGCCCGGGCAGCCCCCGGCGGCAGTGCAGGCAGCGCAGCCCGCCGGGCCGCACCGGACTCCGCGGGGTCGGCGGGCGGGAGAACAGCGGCGGCGTTTCCCGCTGGCCTGAAGAAGGACGGGGAGCCTCGGCCGGCCGAGGACGCGGGGCGCTCGGAGGGCACCAGCCATGGGGTATTGTGAGGTGAGGGGATTGCTCTGGAGAGTCGGCCTCTTCCTCCCCCTGCTGACAGCGCGCCCCGCCGCTGCCGGTCACGTCGCCAGCAACCAAGGTAAGGGCGGGCGCGGGGCTTGCGAGNCCTCCCGCCCGCCTCAGGAGCAAGGTGGCCGTGGCGAAGCACTTCGCCGTGGCAAACTGAAGCCCCTTCAGTGCTGCCTCCGGCCGGGCATGCGGTGGACCGTGTGGCGCGGACGGGGGAGGAGGCTGCTCCCGCGGAGGAGGCTGCTAAAGCTGCCGCGGGCGCTTCTGCGGGGCTGAAGGTGCCACCGGCCGGAGCCGGCAGAGAGANAACAGCGGCGGCGTTTCTCGCTGGCCTGAAGAAGGACGGGGAGCCTCGGCCGGCCGAGGACGCGGGGCGCTCGGAGGGCACCAGCCATGGGGTATTGTGAGGTGAGGGGATTGCTCTGGAGAGTCGGCCTCTTCCTCCCCCTGCTGACAGCGCGCCCCGCCGCTGCCGGTCACGTCGCCAGCAACCAAGGTAAGGGCGGGCGCGGGGCTTGCGAGTGCGGTGCGGGCGGCCTCCCGACAACTTTTCGGCGGCCGCAGGGTGCGCGAGGGGCCGGCGGGGAGGCGGGTCCGAACCCGCTCCCGGCCCGGGGCAGCAGGGTGGTGGCCGTGGCAGGCGTCGGGGCTTTGGAGTGCCCGCCTGCCCGGCACAGTGTTCCCGCCGGCCCCTCTCGGTAGCTCGGTGCGCTGAGGAGTCAGAGAGGGGCGCCGGGCCGGGCGCGGCGGCCGGTCACCGCCCGGCGACCACCTGCTTCTGCCGCCTGTGCCCGCGGCTCCATCAAAGTTGGGTGTCGGGCGAGAGGGAAGCCGTGGGGCTCTGCTGTCAACGTCCCTCTCCGAGCTGCGTCCCCCGAAGGGGCGAGGTGCCGTCCCCCGCCGAGCGACGCCGGGGGCAGGGAGATAACGGTGGGGCTGACGGAACGGCTGCGGGCTCTCCACAGTCACCCCGAGCCGGCGGGGTTGGTGGCTGAGCTGATGAACAGCAGGTGACGGAAAGTTACCTCCCGGTGAGATGGAGCGGTGGCATCTTTTTAACTTGAAATGTGGTTTTAATGTTTGCTCTACTCCTGCCGAACTCAAAGCGCCTTCAGAATGGGTTTGAGAGAGCTCACCGCATGTTAAGAGAAATTGCTGCTCGTCAGCGAACTGTTCAAAGGTGCCTGACTGTCCTTAATACTTAAATTTTAGGTGCTACGGTCTGATTGTCCGAAAAAAAATCCCATTTAAAGTCTTTGTCACAGGTGCATGTTCATCAAGTCTTACCGAAGACCATAGTTTAATTCTTTAGGCTGTAATGTGTGCATTGAAGAAAAATGCCTCTGGATTAATAAAGGAATCATCCTGTTTAGGAAAATAAAAATAAAAATGCATAGCACACCCAGAGGATATTGAATTTTTTTAGGAAGAACTGAAAAAAAAGCCCATAACTGATTGCAAAACATCACATGTTATATGTTATTGAACATCTGGATAGATGCTTAACTTCAGCATTCAGAATTTCCTGCTTAGTATACATCTCTCCACTTAAGTTGTGGAGGGTGTAGGATGTATCTATTCCTAAATTAGGAGAGTCTTCCCTACTTTTATTATTATTTTTGTACAATTTAGACTTCATCTAATGGGGTTTTAGTATGACATGAGTGGATATACGGCAACTGAAGGGTAGCTCTAAATGTTGCTTCTGACAGAAATCATTTATCCACTGTTATTGAAAGGAGCTCTGAAAATGGCTATGGTGGAAACTAATGGTCAGAGAAACCAGACTGGTATTAGTTGTTGAGTACTATCAGCGCTCCACAACTCAAACTATTGTTCATATATTGTCACGCTTCTGTTTTACAATCCATTTTCAGTGTTCATTTTATCCATATGGGTAACAGTAAGAAGAGAGATAAAATATCTAGAAAATAGGAAAATATGATAGTACGGCCACAAATACACTGAACAATCAGGGTCAGTTATGATAGGGACATTCCAAGTTAGAATTTCTAGACTAAATGTGATGAATAATTTCAGTCTGCAATTCTATTACATAGTCATACCAATGCTGTATTAAAACTCACCCTTACTCAGAAGACACCAGATTTTCACAGTGGCACAACACAGTTTTCCTTTTATGCCACTCTCATTAGTGCATGCTAATGTCTGCTGCATTTCCGCAAGGCCTAACAAGACACATGAAGGTGTTTTAAAAAAATCTGTTCGTTGTGTTATAGAATAACCAACACACAGTATATGCATCAAAGGTAAAGAAATTTTGTTAGGTAATGCAAGTTAAATTAGGTGTCTAAACTAATATTTGAGATTCCTGTGATTGAATTAGAAAAGTTTAAATAGCATTTTAAAAAGCAGGTGAGAAATAGGGAAAATAGTTACTAGTTAACAATTTAGGCCGAAGACAGGTCTGTCAGGGATGAAGTGGCTTTTTGATGTTGACAGAATTTTTCCCAACAAGTTCCAGTGTTGACGTATTGGTTGCATAGAGTGCTGATGAATTACCTAACTTGTGAATAACTTCTCTTTATGCACTTTGCTTCAAACCTTTTAATAAAATGAGTGACCTCTTATCTTTGATACGGTCATTGTACCACAGAAGTCAAATAGTAGAGTGTTACTCAACATATATGAACTGAAAGTTTACTAAATTAATACAGATGCTTCAAAACGCACACCCCATCCAATTAATAAAATGCTAGCAAAAGAGTTTAATTGTAATGATGACTTTCTCTAAATCCAGGAATTGGATAAAAGAGAACACTACAGTACTACAGAACAGTACAGTAAAGAAGTTGCCTGTTGTGTGAACGCTTAAATGTGTATGTTTAAAATGCTGATTACTAACATTTGGAATCCCAACTGTAGAGTGTTTTGACTTGTGCAGTTAACCGAGGGATGGGGGGGGGGAGAAACGTTTAAACTTTCATAAGGTGATATTTTCAGAATGTGCATCTTGGAAACATGTTTGCAATAAGTGCTACTGTGCTTGCATTAATAAATAGAACGTAGCTTGCATTTACTGTCTAGTGTATGTGGTCCTCTATTTTATATTTATAAACATACTAGCATTAATAATAAATCACAAAGGAATGTTTTATTTTGGTTTCTTGATTGTTTGGGGGAATAAGGCCAAGAGGAATAAGTTTGAGTCCAACTCAGTAAATAGTCAGCTCCTCCACTTCATTCCTAATGGTTTAGTTTCTGTTATTAAAAAGGGATTTTTTGATAATTAATCTACTCCAGTCTTAAAATTATTGTCATTACTATGTTGGGATTAATCTTTTTGCTTGTTTTCCTCAAACCTAAAGAAAGATATATATTTTTTGTAGAGTTCCAAAACTCTTAGGTTGTCATTCTTTACCCAGTAAATCAATGCGTGGTGTCTTAGAGTACCTGTAGCAAGGCAAACAGAAACAGTACTACTGACAGGGAAGTGGACTTACTACTTCATCTTAATGGAGTGGTGAGTTCAAAAATGATGACCATGCCAAGGGGTAGTTTTTACAGCTAAGAAAAACCCTGTACAAGTAGGCAAGGCCATGGAGCTGCACAGGAGCAATGTACCAGTGCAGTCTGAACAGAACTGCTTGAAACATGAGCCTCAATTAGTGGTGTAGGGTGAATGCCTGCATGTTCATCTAAATTTTCATTAGTTGTCCCTGACATCCAGTTATGAAAATCTTGCATTATTATGGAGGATTTCAGACTGTGTTGTAGGTTTGTTGTTTGGTTGCCAGAACACAATGAATTGGGCAATTACTCTCAAACCTGAAACTACAGATAATAGCATCTGAGCTGTGAACTTCTGTGTGTAAAACATGTATCAGCTTTTAAGATAAAGGTTGCATCAGGTGACAGTTTGATGGTATCCTGTGTTAAGTGGGCATGCATATATCTTTCCACAGATAGGTAAACCAGAAAGAATTTTTGTACCCTGCTTTCTTTCAAACTTTATCTGCTGTTGTCAGTCACCAAACAATTAATCTCTGAAGTAAACTATAGAACTCAGAGTTTATAATGTTTATGCCTATCAGTGAACTGTAAAAGGAAGTTGTTGCTTTTTCAGTTACCAAGTGTCAATACATCTTGTCAGGTTATGCAAGGCTGGTCTTTTTATACTTCCTTTTAAAAGGCGCTTGTATTCGTTTTCTTCCTCTTGCAAAAAAATTGAGGTAAGAAATAATGTCAAATGTCAGTTCCGAAATTCGTATAGCCTTTATTTTCACAGTGATTGCACTTGATGTAAATTGGGTAGCTCAAGTTAGGTAATAAAGCTTTTTGATTCTTGTTTTAAAATCTCAGGCAGATTACTAATGACCTTGAGTTATTCATCAGCTCAAAGTAGTTAGCTTATTTCCATTCACATATTTGTTTTTATGGAAGTGTAATCCGTCACAGATAAGCACTCCTTCTGAATACAGCACTCTGAATTTTCCTGTAGCAACAAGGAGGCCAAGGACTAAGTGTCTGTAGGGACTGAACCTCTCTCTGGATGAGACTGATGTTTTACTGCTAGAGCATATCTCTTACTTTGAGGTACTTATAGGTACTTACTTACAGGTACTGTGAAGAAGGTTGTGCTGATGCCTGTTTTGTACTTGTCCTGGTGGATTATGCTGTTCAGTTGCCCAACTAGTATTTTTTGTGAGCATTTACATTATAGAAATATAAGAAAATTAAATAAACAAAACCGTTTCAGTAAAAGTGTGTCATTCCCTTGAATGAAATAATATTTTAGTCTCACGATTTAGAAGTTTTAAAAAATGTTTTTACCCACGTGTCTCCCATCCATATAGACTTGAGTGATGATGGAATCTCTGCAGTTGTAGATAGGCATGAAATGACTTTTTATCCAAAAGACTCAATTTATATTCCATAAGTATGAGATGAACAGGTGCTTCATGATGTATTCCTTGTGTTGTATTTGGCAGTACTGAGTCCTGTTTGGATATTTTGCTAACTTGTTTTTGACAAATGAAAATGATTGGTATGAAAATATTAAAAATTAAAAAAAATATGTAGTTTAAGCAGATATAGGTCAAAACCAACTTCTCATGTAATTTGAAGATGTGAAAACAACACAGAGGAACTAAAATGTTTCCAAAAGTGTACAACTTGGCCTTGTTGAGAAAGAAAGCAAGTCGAAATTTAAGCTAAGTGAATATGGAAAAATAAACTGAAGAAAGTAGTTGACAGTGAGCAATGTTTTTTCCATCTCTCATAATTTATTCAGAGATGGGTGTTTTCAGTTTCAGCTAGCATCTTGCCTGTGTTAGGAAGCAAGACAGCATAGTTCTTAGAAACCAGACTGACACCAGCACAAGAGGGGATAGTGACTGCCCTGCATCTGTCTACTCTTCTGAGGTCCTTTTCAAAGTGTCTGCTGCTGGCTGCTCTCAAGCTGGCCTTCAGTATTGGGTTGGATGTACCTTGGGTTTGATCCAGACTGACCATTCTTATCCTCCTATGAATTTAACAGTTAATTTTTTGGCCAGACAGCACTTCTTTTGGCAAGTCAAGTAGTTTACAAACAAGAGAGGGGAAATAGCATGTAGGAAATATTTTTTTTTTTTCTTATTTGTTTCCAGATACATATTTTTAGATCAAAACTGTACCTGAGGGCTTGTTTAGGGTATCTGATGTCAGACCTCTCACTCTCTCTACCATTTATTCCAGCAATCCTTGTACAAGTTCCAAGGATGCTTTCATTATCAGTCTTNTTTAATAATAATAATAATATATTATAAATATATAATAAATATAATAAAACAATAAAAATAAATAATAATAAACAATAATAGACCCAAACGACCATGCATGGGTGTTTTTTCCCCCCACTTTATGATACTTTACAAATATTTTTCTGCTTTTTAAAACCTTGTTTTACAGTATGTGATAGTATGCTGCAACCTTTAAGCCAACTGATACTATTAATTTGTTTTATGAATCAATTCACATTCTAAACACATAGAGCCTAAAAAAATTNTTTTTTTTTTTTTTTGTGTAGGTAGACTGTTGGTCTACCATGTCTAAGAACAAATCTGTTCAAAATAGGTAGGCATTAAAGAGAAGGCCCTTCAATTAATCCAGCTTCCATTTGTAATGTAAGTATTAGTTTTATAGTGATACAGAACACAGGTGAGAGACCAATCTTGGCTTTCAATCAACTGCATGTTTTATATGGATATCTGAAGTTTGCTAATCCATTGTATAAAACAAAAACAAAAAAACCCAAACCACTGAAAACATTCCAGGAAAACCAAAATTGAACATCTCTAAAGTTTTTCCTAGTTAGCAGGAAAATTTTGCTAATTTAACTGTCTCACCCCCACAACATAATAGTTCTGTATTCTGCATTTCTGTCACTTATTGTCTCAGATCTCTGCATTTGGACTAAGTTCTTTTTCCCTGTTAAAAAAAAAAAAAAAGCTGAATACAGTTTTATTAATTTTAATCAATGATGGTATTTTTATGATGCTTTAGATACTTTTATGGATAATAAATAATAAATAAAATNATTAAATGCTGTACTATTTTTGACTGACATTTCTTTTGACAGTCCAGTAGGGTTAGTTTTTTAAAATTCAAAACCATTTATTTTATAAGGAAATTATCTAGATTGAAATTGAAAATTCCTTTCTGTATAATATTATGAGGATTTAAAATTATTTCTGTCTCTATAAACATAAAAAAGTGAAATTTACATTTAAAAACAAATCTGAAATCTTGATTAAAAATCTTAGAAACATTTCATTATTAAAAAAATATTAATGATATAACGCAATATATAATAAATTGTGAATGTCAAACATAGGCTTGAAACAAGGTGAATTAAAGAACTTTATATTTGAATCCTTTCCCTGTTCTCTGAAAATCTGTAAGGAGTAGGATATTATAAAATTGTTTGTAAATTATGCCAATCTTTTCAAGCTTATTTCCCTGACTCCTCACATACACTTCTCTGCCAAACCGTACGCTTTGTTTCAAAGTGATGTGTCTCTATGCAAAGAAGGAGACAAACTGAAATTTTGAGGAAAGGCTAAATCCTGATTTTGTTTGTAGTGCCCACCAGAGAAAGTCAAGCTTCATTCACTTGGTTATCAGCTTCATGACTCTTAACGTTTCCTTAACTGTGGTGTTAATGTGGCATGAAATACTCTTCTGGAAAACAGTGGATTGAGGGGGGCTGGTGCAACAGAGAAGCCCACACACACTCTCCAGGATGCTGCTGTAGGGGCAGATGCAGGGCCAGAGCTGGCCTCTGTCTACAGATCTCTCTTCCGTGCTCCAGCTGGTACAAAACAGCTCCAGCATAAGAAACATGGAAAAGGTGTTCTCTCCATTCACTCACTTTTCCTTTTCCCCTTTTCCACTGTCCTCCATGTTGTATGTGTTAATACTTTAAGATTCTACTTAAAGAATCTAGGAAAACCCCAAAATTTAAAGGGGTAATACTCTTTATTTTAATAGAAAGTCTTGGTTTATGCTTAGGTGGGTGTTTAAGAAGCCAATAGCGTTTTTTCCTCTTAAGAGAGGTGGTTTTATTTGTTCTAAGTTGTCTGAATTCCAGACAGTCTTTGAAGGTGTCTACTGTCTGCTAACAGGCTCTCAAAAAAGAGTAGTATCAGATTAATGAGGGCTAGATGCACAGCAGCTCCTCACAGGTCAGTGCAGCCCTGTTGGATAGCACAGGCAAATACTTATATGAAAAACACTGCCATAAGCATCGCAATCCAGAGTGAACATCTCAATATACAGATACGTTAACTGCATTTATAATACGGCATTCCTTCATGCCTACAGGTTTTTGAAATTTTAGAAGTTTTAGCTTAGAATAAAATGGATGCTGTGTCTTCTATTCGTAGAAAATAAAAAAACTTCGATGCATAAAGGAAGGTGGGCAGTTGGCACCATCTCTAACAAACGACTGTGAAGGTACACACACAGAATGAGGACAGAGTAAAAGGTATATTTACTGAGAGCTCTACTGTCTCAATCCATTTAATGGCTTCTGCACCTAGAACAAAAGGGGAAAAGTCACATATAGCTAACAGTATCATTGATGCATGTAATGAGTGATTTGTCTTGGCCGGGGACCCTTGGTTAGAGTGCACTTGCTGCTGTAATTTGTATTCTCTGGCTGCTGGTTGCTTCTTAGCTTAAAATAAAGGAATGAATTAGAAAGCATTCCATAAAAAAAAAAAGCACTAGCTTTTTAATCTTGGTAAAAGTGATTATCTCTCTGAAATTTCCCAGGCCAATTTTCCCAGTGGGTTTCAGTTGCTGGTTTAAAACCATTCTATAGGAAACATTCTGCTAAAATTTAGAATTAAATTGTTCAAATATATTTTGGACATGTTAAAGTATGAAAGGAGACCTAGGGTTTTGTTTTTTTTTCTGTAGTGCTCCCCATCTTTGTGGCTGGAAATTGATTGCATGAAAAGCATTTGGATGGGGGATTCATATTTCAAAATGTGGTTTGAATCAAGCACTTTCAGCTAAGCAAAATGGGACCATATAGAATTGTGACCTTCATGCTCTGTGTCTGGCTGTGTAAGATTTTTGAAGGAGAAAGTAAGGGAAATGTAAAAACTTTTGTCTCTGTTGGATTACTTTTGTTTGTATTGCTGAAATTGCTAAATACTTACGTGCCAGCATGATACGGCAGGAATGAACACCCACTCAGAGGGTTAAGTTAGATTTAATCATTCCATTGTGGACTTTATTTCTTAGAGGAATGATTAATTGAGGTAAATATATAGTGTTAGTATTTAGGAATACAGAAATGTGATGAGAGGTGTGGCACACGTGAGCTTCTCAGCCAAACTGGCACTCAGACTGCCATTGGATGCGATGGAATCACAAACTCTGTTGCTGCTGAGACAACGGTAGAAATGTTTACCCTGTGATTTTGGTATATGATAAAAACATCATTAAATTACAGATTTCCAGATAAGAATTTTAGAAAGAATTAGCTTAATTTGCTTCTGTAAGAAATCTAAAGAAACTTCTGATGCTAAAGGGTAAGAAATACCCCTCTATTCTGTGCTTGCGAGACCCCACCTGGAGTACTGTGTCCAGCTCTGGAGTCCTCACCACAGAAAGGACATGGACCTGTTGGAACCGGTCTAGCAGAGGGCCACAAAGATGATCAGAGGGATGAAGCACCTCTCCTGTGAAGACAGGCTGAGACAGCTGGGGTTGTTCAGCCTGGAGAAGAGAAGGCTCTGGGGTGACCTTATAGCAGCCTTCCAGTGTCTGAAGGGAGCCTACAGGATTGCTGGGGAACAACTCTTTGTCAGGAAGTGCAGTGACAGGACAAGGGGTAACGGCTTTAAATTGGAAGAGGGGAGATTTAGGTTAGATACCATAAGAAAGTATTTACTGTGAGGGTGGTGAGGAACTGGAACAGATTGCCCAGGGAAGTTGTGGCTTCCCAATCCCTGGAGGTGTTCAAGATCAGGCTGGATGGGGCTTTGAGCAACCTGCTCTACTGTGAGGTGTCCCTGCCTATGGCAAAGGGGTTGGAACCTGATGATCTTTAAGGTCCCTTCCAACTCTAACCATTCTATGATTCTATGAATTTGCCTTTGTAAAATGGTATTTATTAGAAGAGATAAGGAAGCGTTGTATTCAAAGGAAGAGGAATCATTGTGTATGCTGCACAAAGAGAAAAGGTCTGCTGGAGAGAGATACTCTATAAAAGCTGCTTCTGATGAAATCTGGGAATGTAAAAGCTGGAAATCAGATGGTATTCCATGTCATGTTAATGGTTCCTCATGATGCAGGTGAATACAGTGATGTCATCTTATAGGCTGTTTTTCTATAAGGTGTCTAAAAGACATCTCGTCTAGTGTAGAGAAACAAATGCTAGTGGTTGGAAGAAGTCTAGCAATTCTTGTTGCTGTTGTTTAATACATGGCTCTGCGCAAACATTAGGCTGCAAGTAAAATTATATTTTCAGTGTTGAATCTCTTCAAAACTATTATTTTTCACACTATTCCTTTGAGCAGGCCTTCTATGTCTTTATAGCCACTGAACTAAGGACAAGAGTTAAAGGCCAAAGCTTTCAGCTTAGGTGACCAGTTTATGACACCCACTGTATATTCCAAGAAATTTTCATGTGCTTGGAGGTAAGTGGCAGAGGTAGATGTGACGCCTTGGTTTTCAGCGTAGTCTTCAGCTAAACTCATTGATAATTTTTCCTTCTTGTATATAACTAAGTTATTCTCTGCTGGGAATATTTTGTTCCAATTGTAAAAATCCATGATATATCAAAACTCAATTTGTCAAAATGTAGATACAGATGCAGTGTATTTGTAGTTCACAAATCAAAGATGTGAAACTTTCTTGCCATTCTGTGTACCTGGTCTCTTTAAAAACCTGCCTGAAGTCAAGGATTCAGTTCCACAGCAGAAGCCTTGGCTAGCTGGCCCATGAAGATGTTTGACTCCCACAGTCTCGGGAGCCAGCTATCTTTGATGTGACAGTCAGCCATAGTGACTACTTCCGTTGTGGCTTTTCCTAATTTGTAAGTGTGGGATTTGCTAATCCCATTGGTGTAAAAATGCAGTTAATACTAAATTTCCTTTCCCACTTCCCTCTTCACATATCATTCACATTGGTTGATGGTTTATTTAGATTGACAGTGTAATCCTCTACTAAATGATCTGAATTACTTAAGGCAAGAGAGATGACATCTTGCATGGCATAAGCATTAGATGGTAATGAAGGCATTCACTTTTCCAGTAGATTATGTTGAGCAGCAAAGGAATTTTGAAACTTGCAAGTAAAATAAGCTAATTTTCAGGTAGCACACCAGGGTTGTCCTCTCTAGGTTGCATAAAAGCTCTAATGTTCATTACCTCCCATTCTTTGGCTCTTTATCACTTCAGTTGTCCTTTGCCGCCTTTCCTCTTTTTACCTTTCTTACCTTCCACTTTTGGTTTGGTTTTTTTTTTCTACTTTACTAATAATAATTTTCCTGACTAATTTTGTAACAAGTAGTTTTGATTTTAAGTAATGTCCTGAAACCTTAGCATTAGTGGTTTTCCATTATGTTAGAGCAAATTAGGGAATTATTTTTAATAGCTATAGTCTGATAGATGTATTTTGTATTGAGAGATGTGCCTCAAGAAATAAAAGCTGATTGAAATTGGTGCCACAGGTGGACATTTTGAAAACAAAAAAGAAAATCAATAATAGATTAGGCTTGATTACATGTTGGCATTTAGAATTGCACACAGATAATGTTAAAATTTACTGTCAACAGTCAGTCTTCTTCCTGATTTAGAATTGTACCTCCATTCTTGGTTCAGGTGGATCACAGTACATACATTGTAAAGGTTAATGAACAAATTACCATACAGCTCATCTGATTGTTCAGGTTTAGCCTGGAGGGCTGAATGTTTTATAGTCTAGCTTGTCTTATGTGGAACCTAATTTGTTTAATTTTTTTGTTGTTGTATGAAATTCTGAATTACCTGAATGTTTAGATGAGTGCAAAATAATTTATGAACTGATTTTCTGTCCTACCTTCCTCCATACACTTGTTTTACTGTGCTGGAATTTAAGCATAACTGCGCCTGATTTGTGTTCTTTCTAAGGGAGAATAAAGTGAGGATCATAATCTATAGTTACTTACTTTCTAATTAATAAATGTATCAAACAGGGATCCCAATATAGAGCATTTCATCTTGTTTTTGTCAACAATATCTATCTGCTTATTCCTATTTCATTTTGCCTTCTGGTCAGTTTTTTAATGCAGAGCAGTACTATTACCTCCCTCAACAGAATTACCCAATTGATGTTTTCACTTTTTTGCCTTTGCAAAAATTTAAGCCTTTTCCAGTTCATAACTAAAAGTGACTGAAAAGTTCCAAGAGGTTTGTTAACCCTGCCTTTCTGCCTTCCAATTACAATAAATACCTTTTTTGTTTATAAACAGTAGTTTGGAAAATAACTGTATGCTTGCTATTATTACTGCTCAAGAACTGAAGATTCTTTGGTATCTGCACTTCTTTGTATTTTTATTTAAAACCCACTTTTTCAGTTTGAGGGTATCACTTCCTTTGCAGCAGAGTGCACCCTCAGCAAAATTGCTTATGACATAAAACTGAGTGGTTGATATGCCAGAGGGTCATGCTGCCACCCAGAGGAACCTTGGCAAGCTGGAGAAATGAGCTGACAGGAACCTCGTGAAGTTCAACAAAGGGAAGTACTAAGTCCTCCACCTGCAGAGGAACAACCCCATGCACCAGTATGTGCTATGGACCACCCGGCTGGAAAACGGATTGGCAGGAAATGACTTGGGTGAGGACACCAAGGCAAATGGTATCTTCGGCTGCATTAGGCAAAGTATTGCCAGCAGATCGAGGGAGGTGATCTTTCCCCTCTATTCAGCACTCATGAGGCTGCACATTCAAGGATTACTGTGTCCAGTTTTGGGCTTCTCAGTACAGGAGAAACAGAGGCATACTGGAGAGAGTCCAGTGAAGCACCACAGAAGTGATCAAGGGACTGGAGCATCTCTCCAGCGAGGAAAGGCTGAGAGAGCTGGGACTGTTCAACCTAGAGAAGAGAAGGCTTGAGCGGTTCTTATCAGTGTATATAAATACCTCAAGGGAGGGTGCAAAGAAGACAGAGTCAGGCTCTTTTCAGTGGTGCCCAGTGACAGGAGTAGAGGCAGTGGGCACAAACAGAAACACGGGAAGTGCCACCTGAACATCAGGAAACACTGCATATTTTGAGAAACACTACACTGTGGTGTTTCTTAACCACACTGTGGTGGATTTTGGGTTTTGGGAACACTGCACTGAGGTTACTGAGCACTGGCACAGGTTGCCCAGGGAGATTTTGAGTCTCCCTCAGAGGCTGTCTGGAGACTGGCAACCTGCTCTAGGTGGCCGTGGTTGAGCAGGGAGGATTGGACAAGACGACCTCAAGAGGTCCCTTCTAACCTCAACCATTCTGTGAATCAACAAAACACATCAGTACACAATCCAAATTTTAGCTGTGAATGTTTCTGTTTCACTCGGACTTGTCTCTGTAGCCCCAACAGTATCTTGAATGTATTCTAAGCTTTCTGTTGCATTTAATTAAGACTTGGACAGGGAAAGAACATCTATGGAGGAAGAAAGTAAGTTGATTAGAAATTGAGAGTGGGTTAAACCTTTTTCTTTGAATTTTAACTCTGTGATCATATTTAAAAACCCAAATAATAGTATGTTTGTATTTTTTCATCCATTTTCGTCTCGTCATCCTTGTGTATGGACTGGCATAGGTAAATGTGTGCCATTTTGAATTGATAAATAGTTTCAGCATCAAAATCTGTGTTGTTAAAAATGAAGCTGTGAATAATCAGTGTTCTCCCAGATATTTCTGCACCGTGTCACATCATGTAGGATCATTTCAAGAGGAATCAGCTAAGACGTAATTGTACCAGGCACTATTAAAGTGTGCAGATTCAAGGGAACAAGCTTGTGTGTCAATGAAAGGCATTGTGACTTTCTTACAGGGAGGTGTAAGAAAGGACAGCTGGACCATTTGAGTATCAGAGCAGAAAACCAAGACCAAAGCTAGAGAGATAATAATCACATAATGAATATACATGATACATATTCATTTTATTACTGTAAGGCAATGCCCCAGAGAAACACAATGGCTTCTAGATCAACTGTGAGTGAAGAAGGTATCACAAGGCACACCATAGAGAATGGGAATCTTATAACATCTAATACACTACAATGATGCCAACCCAAGGCTGGTGACAGAAATCAAACACATATACCAGGAGGTTTTCATAAACCCAGGCTTCCAAATATTGTTAGTTAGAGCCTGAAGTAGAATTCTTTTTATTTCTTTTGTCTTGTGAAGTGTGGCCGATGGTTTCAAACTTTTGCATCTACCCAGAGATAAAACCCCCTGTTCTTAGGTAATAGCTCACTACGGTGGCTAGATTTTGAAAAAATTGCTAAATGATGACTTGAGACTTGGGTGCATTAATACAGATCTTGGTAATTTTCTTTTTGTTCTCTCCTTAGCTGTCAGTATTATTTCCATGTTATTTGAATGAAAGTGAAATGTGTTTTTTTAAGAAAAAAGTCATTTTGAGAACCTTGTTGAGATGTCTGGCCTAAGTGTCTTCTTTACCTGTACACACACCTCAGAAAAGGAGTTGACAACATGCTGTGTTAGCAGAAAATTTACATATAGTGTTCTGTGCATTCTCCTTATCATCACCCGGTGAGCTTAGTAACTGCGTATGTCAGGGTTGGTGGAATCAGATTATTTCATGAAGTTAGAAGATTCTGTTAATTAATCTGAAATTCTAACAGTAAGAATGAATGAAAAAATCCCCAAGTAGGAAATTTTTTTCACAGCAGAAAAATAACATACTTTATGTCCATTTGCAAACAAGGATGGCTGAAGGGTGTCATCTGGAACTGCACTCAGCTATCTAAATAAAATTAAGGATACACTGTAATTCAAAAGTGCAACATTTTGTTTATATAAAAGACATAAAGGAAAGGGTAGAACTGGAGTTGCTGTGTCACAGAAATCAGGTCTAAGTACCAGACATTTACCAGACCATGCTGATAGTATGGAGTGTGAAAGTTACCAGTATCAAAGTGTATCAAAGCAATATGGAAGTGTATCAAAGCAGTATCAAAGGCCGTGAATGGAAGAGAAAGGCAGTGGACCACAATTGTCTGTTTAGGTTAGTGATGTTAAACAGAAACTTTTTAGGTTTTTTTCCCGTTCTATTGTAGGAGTTTTATTTTGCCTTAGAAACACTAAAAATTGGTTGAAGTGAATATTGGAGTTGAGTAGAATGTTCTGACGTGATCAGTGGGCTGAGGCCAATTGTATGAGGTTCAACAAGACCAACTGCTGAGTCCTGCACTTTGGTCAACAATAACCCTATGCAGCGCTACAGGCCTGGGGAATAGTGGCTGGAGAGCTGCCTGGCAGAAAACGACCTGGGGGTGTTGGTCAACAAACAGCTGAATATGATCCAGCAGTGTGCCCACATAGCCAGGAAGGCCAACAACATTCTGGCTTGTATCAGGAATAGTGTGGCCAGCAGGACTAGGGAGGAGACCATCCTCCTGCACTTAACACTGCTGAGACCATGCCTCAAATACTGTGTCTTAAGTTTTGGGCTTCTCACTACAAGACAGACATTGAGGTGCTAGAGCGTGTCCAGAGAAGGGCATGGAAGCTGGTGAGGGGTCTGGAGAACAAACCTTATAAGGAGCAGCTACAGGAATTGGGATTGTTTAGCCTGGAGAAAAGGAGGCTGAGAGGAGACCTTATTGCTCTCTGCAACTACCTGAGAGGAAGTTGTAGTGAGGTGGGAGTTGATGTCTTCTCTCAAATAACAAGCAGTCCAACAAGAGGAAAAAGCATCAGGTCGCACAAGGGGAGGTTTAGAGTGAATATTAGGAAAAATGTCTTCACTGAAAGGGTTATCAGACATTGGAACAGGTTACCCAAGGGAAGTGGTTGAGTCACCATCCCTGGAGGTATTTAAAAGACTAGTCAAAGTGGTGCTTAAGAATGTGGTTTAGTGGTGGTTTTGTCAGTGTTAGGCTAATGTTTGGGCCAGTGGTCTTAAAGGTCCCTTCCAACCTACATGATTCTATAAGGAGAAACCTCTTTGCAAGTGACAGGTTTGTGTGACTTGCTCATTTTCTCAGAATAAAACCAATTACCACCATCTGAGCAGATGAGAATTTTCTACCTCTCCAGGTTGTATGGGACTGCCAAAGCAACTTGTGGTTGGAGATTTTTTGCCTTCACTGTAGTATGTAATATACTTTGCTTATTAGATCCATAAGGACTCCTATCTTAGAAAAAAAAAATAAAATAGAAAAATAGAAAAAACGAAGTCCTGTTGTTGACAGGTTCTTCATAATACACCTGCTTAGTTAAGGGTCATGTTTTTTATAATGTGTTAAGGAAAGGAAAATGTTATTGAGTTGATATTCAAGCTGTGCAAAGTGTGATTGAAAAACTGTTTGTTCTTTTGCACTAATGTGCAATTACACTAATGTGTAATTTAAACTTTCAAATGTGATTGTGGATGCTTGTCTCTGACTTAGGGGATTCTTTCTTTTCTGATACCCAGTGTTCTTGTGTCCAAATGAGATGCGATTACACCAAATTCAGCGAATACGTTGTCCAAATGATCTGATTATTTGAGCTACCAGGTAGTAACTCAAGTTGACTTTACAGTTGTTCATCACACACAAAAAGATTACTGTGAATTTTGGGGTGTTTACCACATGGAACATATGTTAGAAGGGTTTTGATTTGTTTTAAAGTAAGAGGAAGCTATGAAAACAAAATAAATATTCTTGAAGTGAAATGCTTTATGAGTAATATAAGGTTCTTCTTGGTCAGCTTCATGGAAGTAGTATTCTTTGTGCAGAGGTAAACATTTATGCAGCTGTAAGGAACATAAGTATGATTTTAATTGTGGTTAAAAATGGTACAATTTATGACTAAAGCTCCTAAAATAATAGTGGGCTATCCTTTTTTTCAGATAATAAAATGGATCAGTATGTTTTTTGTGAGAGAGAGGAAAAGAAAATAAGAAGAAAGCAGAAAAGATTAAAACTCAAGTTCTTTTGGCTCTTTCTTGCTTGAATATTCTAATTTATGAAATTTGGAGTTTAGTTTGGGAGGAAAAAAAAATAATTTGTTCAATACCATGTCATCTCTATGTGTAAGCATACATATATGTAGATTCGAAGCAGGTTCTAACAGTTGTTAAAAATACATTATTTTAAAAAATGTAAAAAATAAATTCCTTCCTGTGTAGAGTAGGGAAGAAATGCCATCAGCTTGAGTCCACTGGTCATCGAACTAGATGATCTCTAGAGGTTCCTTCCAACTCTGACAATTCCGTGATTTTTATTGTTTAAAAGTGCTACAGTTCATAAAATTCAGTTTTACAGGCTATTAGTCTATAATGTGGGTTATGTCCTTTGGAGACTTATGTTAAAGATAAATAAAGGAGTTCAGAAAGATCTATACTGTAGTTGTGTGAAGGGGGTTCAAGTATTATTTAATGACTTGTTACTGTGTTTCTAAAGGAATTGGGTTGGAGGGGAGAAGTTATCATTGGCCTTAGAAGACGGGAGGAAATTAGTAATGAAAGGGTCAGTTTATTATTCAGCAAGTGGCTTGATTTCCTTTGAGGTGAAGAAAATATTTTACTGTAACATTACTAGCAATGAAAGTTTTTTTTTTAAATTGTTCTTGACAGCAGAAATAGTATTTACATTAGTTGTGTATGCTAAGACTGTTTACACTGCATCAAGTGGTTCTCTGGACTGTAACTGGACACTGGATTGGGAAAGGTCCCTGTTACCACAAGCAAATGTCTCTTATGATGCTGTATAAAAAAGTGATTACTTTTAATCTTAAATCTAGTTAAGTGGTTTTCCCTTATTAATCCCTTTGGAAGGTGGTTCTGAACTTCAGCGCTATCATATTAAAATGTGTTTATAAGCAGCATTTATTAGTAGTCAGTGCTTATTCATTTATTCTCGTGTTGGTGTCATCCCAAAGCTTAAGAACGTCTTTCCATTCTCAATTTTTATCCAACTACGCTGTTGTAGGAGGAGTTGCATCTATGTGTTTCGGCATGCTGTTTTCACTGCTCATTCAATAGATAGCTGATCGCTGTGACAGTTACAGTTGCCTTTGCCTGTTCTTCACACTGTTCTAAACCATTCTTTATGGAACAAAGGTGGCCAGAACCATGTATAGTTTTGTTGGTGAGGTTTTACTACTACTTAGTGCAACAGTAATACTTTTTATTAAAATATCCATCACTGTCTGTGATGGAGTTTGTCTCCTCCATTCCTGAGTCATTTGATTGGTCCTTGCTTGGCCTGTCATCAGCTGATATGTGCACATCTGTTTGGCTCCCACTTATAAAAGAAATTCTCCTTAGCTCCCTTTGGATTTTCTTATGATTTGTATTTAATTTCATCCCTTCTTTACTATGCCCAATACAAAGAGTCACTCCTCTTCCCATAGCCCCCCACATAGCATTCCAGCCTTCAGTTGTGTTGACAATGCCTCTGAACTTTCCCTCATAGAACAAACCAACTTTGGCCAAGGACATTACTTAAATAAGATCAGTGTTGTGACTAACCTTTGAGGAATTACACTATGAATTGCACAATTAAGTACTTGTATGCCTTTTATGCACTTCCTTACCTCTTTTGCTCTGTATTTAAAGCAGCTAAAAATGTCTACAACTTGTTTCAGTTTTCTAACCCAGATTTATTTCTGACATTTGTACATCAAAATAAGCTAGGTGTGATAAGCTAGAGCGTTCGCTACCAATATGATGTTGCCACACAAATAGTAATTTAATGATATCTTAACTATAAAAACACAAACGGTATTTCACAATTTTTGTAGATTTAAAACACTTTTCAGTTTGTATAATACTGAAATAAGGCTGAAAAAGTACTGCATTCTCAAAGTCAAATTGAATGAAATTATCCTCAAATTTAGCTGTAATTTTACCTAAATGCATTACAATTCTGATGTCAGCTTTTTCTTCCATAATTTGATTCTGCTTGGCTATTAGAATCGCTCAGTACTTATTCTGTTTTATTGCTCTTAGATGAAATAAATTAAGCTGTATAGCAATATAAAAGATAATATTCATTGTTATAAATTTGGCATTTACACGAATGAAACATCTGAAATTCCCCCTTCATCTGTTTTAAATTAAGTATGAGATTTAAATCACTTGTTCTGATTGAGAGCAAGCACTGGAAACGAAGGGACTGTGGACAACCAAAAAAACACCCAGAGATTCTGATCAAGGCATTCATTATTGTTGGTGAGAAACAACATTAAACAATAATTGATTGCATTCATGTAGAGGGTAGAGAAAACTGCCATGACATAGTGTTATATTCATAGTCTGAGAATGATTTTGAACAGGTGGTAAAGTGAGAGTAGCAAGCACAGTATTGCAAATTGCTCAGGTATGGTGGTAGCTAGCTCCTGTAAGAAGAGAGGCCTTAGATCAATGTGGGTTTGCGAAATATACATGATATCTAAAACTGAGTACTTATTTATTGTCTCCCTTTATTGTTGCTTTTTTAACTATAATTCATTTTAACTATACTTGATTTTCATCCTAAAATGTTTCATTTTAACAATCATCCTCTCTATGCTGTTCCTTATTTAATTATCATTATAAACTCACTAATCCTTTTTATAGGTAGAGAAAAAATACATGTGAGTAAAAGAAAAGTTTGGTCTGAAACTGTACTAATATTCAACAATTTAATTTAATGTATGCTAACTCCGTTGAGGAAACTGTTTACTCCAGAATAACTCTATCATTACTGAAAATGAAACCTCCTTTCTTGCAGACAGGCTTCTATCACGCAGTCTGAAATAAGAAGGGAAGACAGCTTCAGTTGTCCTGTAAATTGTCACAATTTGAAAGACTGTGATTTAGAATTTTAGACAAATCAGTTACTGATGACATATTTTCGATTCTAGATACAGTTCTGGTGACAAGTTGTGTTAATGAAAGCATGTATATGCCAAACCAATTAGCTGCCTCCCCTTTTCAACTTGTACATCATTCCTGCTGTGCAAAGAATAGTAAATGTTTCTTTTTAACCATCAGTGTTCATCATATATCCCATATAGCCCCTCTATCCGTGATCACCTTTCAGTGTCTTTCCTGACTGTGTAACACTAACAGTCTCTGTGTTCTCCTACAACCTCAGTTCTGTCTTCTGTGAATTCTTTTTGCTGTTCAACGTAACACATTTTCTTTCTTTCATTCCACTAAGTCTTCCTATACAAACATTTGTCTTCAGGCTGACCATTTCTCCTTCAAATTCCTCAATCGGTCTTTTGCCCCTCTGAAGCCTTATCAATTCACATTTTGCTCTTGCAAAGTTAATTGTCTTATTGCTCTAGTCAACCTACTCAACCCATTCTCTACTCTCTAACCATGCTGCAATATATTTATTTTAAAGGAAACTAGAATAGCAAAATAAGTAGCTTTGGAAGGTTTCATTAGCAGAACTTAAAAACTTGTGTTGATGATATTTCTAGTAGGTCACTCTGCAACCCAGTTTTCTCTGTGCTTTAATTACATCTAGTAAAATATTAAATGAAAGGTGAAAACAAAAGATTCAATTGAACTGCATATGTTGGAACTTTAAAGGAGGGGGTGTGTATGAGCTACAAAATTCCCTGAACGAGGAGCATAAAGTGTTTTTCAAAGTACTTACCCATAACAAACTTCTTTTGGGGAAGAAGTACAGGGGCAGTAGTAATTTTTCAGGGTTCATCTTTGTTGTATTGGTAAAAGCTATTTAACAATAGATCGTAGCTACATATATACTGGACACTTAGATATGTAGATATGAACCTCATGAAATTCAGCAAGGTTGTGGGAGCTCCGTCTGTGGAAATGTTCAAGGGCAGGTTTGATGGTGCTTTGAGCGATCTGGTCTAATGGAAGGTGTCCCTGCCTGTAGCAGGGGGGTTGAACTAGATGATCTGTAGAAGTCCTTTCCAACCTGAACCATTCTATAGTTACATGATTCTATGACATACTGGGTAGCCTTCCCAGTCAAATTGAACATTTTCACTGTATTGTAATCTTCAGATAGAAGCAAAGTATAGTTCTAAAATTATTCCTTATTTTTCCTTTAATAGAGTAATTCACCTCCACAGTCATGGTGCTGTTTGTCCCCTTCTCACGTTTTCTGGGCTCAAATATATCAGACAAAATGGCAAATGATGAAAAAAAAAAGTTTCATAGAAAAATCTTATAAAGTAAATTTTAATTCAAACAATACCTTTGCAGTAATTATTCAAATTTAAAGGTGCCCATATTTTGCAGTAACAGTGTGGATGTAGTATTATATAGTCTATATTTGGCATTGCCTTCAGACTCCCTTGGCAGCACTCCAGCAATCCTCAGTGCCATTTCCCTTGCATCACTGGGTTGTATAACAGGCACTTAAGTCTCAAGCAGCCCTTGGAAGCAGCGCTCTGAACTAAGTTGCCGAGTGCTACTACGTTTCCAGCAGTAGTGATGCAATGCTGTGCCTGTCAAATCATTGTGCCCAAGACGTGTTCATTTCAGGTCATGAAAGTCTCACAAATGATTTCCACCTTCACGTGTCTTACATATGACAACCCCTTGTTACCAAAAGAACTACTTTCAGTCATTTCTGAAGTGACTGTTTTTACTTTACACTGGCTTAGCATGAATTTTTTTTTGTTCAATTATTTTTAAAAAAGTATTACTACTATGCTATTAGGTTCCAACATTTTTTTTTCTTCTGCTGCTGATTAAAGAGGAAGAGATATATTGAAAAATGTTCCCTGCATCACATCCAAATCACTTCTTGTGCTCTAGAAAATTTGAAAAAAAATGCTAAAATAATATGGAAAAGCAGTTTTTTACTTTCTCTTCTTGATGTGAAATCAGAAAAAAAATTTCTCCAATTAGATGTGGAGAAATATAGCTACAAAAGAAAAATAAGGGTAACTGTATACTGCTGAATATGAGACCAGTTATTCAACCAACCAAGCATGCCAGTTTACTACATGAATGACGGCATTCTTAGATCTATTTTATGCTCTTCGGTTATCTTTGAAATTTTAATCTCTGTGTATGTGCATTAAAAGTGTATCATTCAAAGCTCAAAGTCTGTATATAGTAGAAGTGAGTACTCCACGCTGTCCAATCTTCTAAAGCAATTTGATCTTTGGTTAGATAGTCAAAACTTATTTCCTGTCAAGTAAATAACAGGATGTTGTATATTTATTTGTCGATAATGTTAAAAGTACTGCAAATCTGATTATTTTTTAAAAACAATTGAATCTTCATGCTGATGTTCCACTGTAGGTAGAGTCTGAGATATTCAAAGCTACCAATTATTAGCATGTACTTTAGCTTGACAGCCTGACCTAGCACCTGTAAAGTGTTCATGCTGTGAAAGCTTGGTGCTTGACACCATAAATTATAAATGAAGAGCTAGTGGAAGAAGTGACAGACTGACTCAGTGAAAAAGAGAATTACAAAGCTGAAAAACATTAAACTGACTGGCTGTGTGGATATTTAATAATAAAAGGAGATAAGAAACATTTTATCATCATGAATATAAACTTAGGATATCTTTGGGAATATATGTCAAGAGTGGAACAACTCTACTTTCTAATAAGTTGCATTTACTTTGGTATATTTTTGAGGCTCTGCATTAAAAAAACCCTAAACATTGAATATAGCCAAATGTTAACCTCATGTTTTCTGAACTGCCTTTGTGTTCCTTCCTGGAAGGTTTTTTCATATGAGTTCTACTAAACTCTTTTTCTGTATAGCATGGTCACTTTCAGACTACAGCAATGAGGCCAATTATATTAGATATTTCACTTTTAAAGTAGATAACTTATCAAGCAAATGAGATGCCACTTCAGGAAGCTAAGGAGGAAAACTGATCATTTTGCTTGAGAGCATTGACACCTTTGAAAGCCGTGACTGCTTCAGCTTTGATACGCCCACAGCACGTGTCTCTACTGATGACTTGCTTTAACTGCTGACAACTAAAAATCATTACTAACCACATCTTTAACAAGCAGAAGAAACACAAATGTAAGCTTGATCGCCCTCCCTTATCAGTGAAAGTATGTCACCGCTTTCTTAGGTCATTAGGGAGATCAGGGAGGATGTTCTTTTATTTGAGTATGAAACAGTAACTTCACCCTGCTTATGTGGCTTTGGCCTTGTTCTGTAATAAATAATACTAATGTACTGTCACTTACGGAGACTCTTTTATGTGACTTGTAGATAAATTCTGGGTGGTTGTTCAGACTTCAACCATGCAACAGATGAGAATTGAACAGCTATGCTTTTCCACCCTCTGTACCACTTTGTCAGCATTATTATTTGGTTGGGAAATCAGGGTAGTCAAGATCTGCTATATGAACTCGTGTTTTCTATATTGTAGCTGTCCTGCCTACAAAATAGGAATGACATAATTTCATTTTATGATGTAACTGAGTGTAGGTAAACTCCTATTTAACCACCTAGAGTTAAGAAGTTATGCTGAACTACAGAAGTAGTAGAAGTCAGAGAGAGAGTAGTAAAGAGTCTTTGGTTTCAGCGGATGGGTCTGCAGAAGTGCCTGCGTTTGTGTTTCATGCCTGGAGCTTTCCTGATTGTTGTTCCCGCGTCTGATTTGCCTGAATGTTGGAGTTTCAGACTCCTGATTCTTCCTCTCAGCCTGTCTGAAGCAGCATGGTCTGCAGCTCTGACTGCACCGGCAAGAACATGCACCCTCAAGGGCCCTGCCAAAAAGCCTGAACTGGTCCCTTGCCTCAGTTCTTGAGCTTGATTCTCAAACAGCTCTTCACAGGGCCATGCTGCCAGTGAAGCATGAACTCTCTTTAGTTGCTTCAGCCTAACATCTGTCTACTCTGTTCCTCAGAGTCACCAAACAGCTAATTTTTCATTATGGTTATTAAGTAACTACTTGAGTAAGCAGTGGCCATCTGTCTTTCCAGTCCCCGTTTGTCACTTTATCAGCTGTCCTCTTCAAAACTTCTTTCCTTAAAGTGGCTGTTGTAGAAAAAGTCTGTATTCCTTCTGGCTGAACGCACCTCTTACTAACCTTCCCAGTTAATGCATGGAGCAAAGACAACAAACCCTTGCAATGCCATTTCATACTTCACTAATAGAGAGGTTAGGAGCAGTGCAGTGCAAGAAAGAATGGGTGCCTAGAGTGGGTTTGATTATTTGCATGAACTCCAGTGAGAACTTGCTACCTGCCTTGAAAAGGACATCCTAAAAAATGCAGAGTATAGGAGCAATAGTTATTGAATTATTTAGTCTGTGTAGGTGTTACTATACTTTTCCAGAAGCTTTTGAATAGCTTTTTCACTTACAGATTGTTGTTACATAAACATTTTGTTCATTTTATCACTACTCAAAAAAACAGTATAGTAAAAGATGTAAAAGCAAATGCTTGTAAGAATGCAGAATAGAAAAGGTTAGCAGCAAAGTAGACAATATTAAATCTAACATCATGACTCCGCAAACCAAGTCCCAGACTAATAGAATTGACTTCAACACACAAGTCATTTGTACTTTACCAGTGCAAGGAAAGATAAATCCATTTGTCTGGATTTCACTTGTTTCTAATTTCCCTAATGAAGATACACTCAGGTTAATAAACAGAGCTGACAAAACTGTCAGGTATTCATGTTCATTTAGAAAAATCTGTCCAATAATCTACTGTTGACATGAACATGATGGTGAATTGAATATCAATTAGCTTTTTCAAGTCAGAATGAAAATTATTTCATAGGGCAGCTGGTCTTCTACCATAATTTTGCAACTCCTATTTTTACCAGGGTTACCTCTTGACCTCCAATTATCTCCCATGTGAAACCAAAAGCTTAGGAAAATAATAGAGCTATGTGACAGAAACCAGCTCTGGTGTTATCTTCTGGGCCCATGAACTGCATTAATTTATCTCACTTCGTTTTAACAGGGATCCCTGCTGAAAAGGAGTATCTTGGAAATGAAAACTGAGTCCATGGTTAAGAACACACTGTTTCCCTGGTACCTAAACCCCCTTTTTTCCCAGCTCATTCTTTGTGAGGAGTACATTAAAGTAGAGCAGTCTGCTTCTACCTACTGGGTCATTCTTCAGTTCTGTGTTCGCTGCCTGTCCTGCAGGGCTGACGTCGCAGTGCTAAGCCCCTTCTGATGCATTACAAATGGGAATTCATCCCTTCTGGCTGATATGCGGATTTGAAAACCTCCTCCTGTCTTACTCCCCTGTTTCGAAGTACAGTGTTCAACTAAATCACTTTGAAATCACTTTGACACTGCTCTTGGGGAAAAATCTGTGTTATAGGCTAGGAGAGGTAGCATATTACCTATTCATTATCCATTCCACAGTTACTTGAGGAAAACCTGGGGTTTCATCTGTTTCTGAGGTAAACCCGCTTCTTTTAGATGTTAATATGCTTTCTTTTTACCTCAGGAATTTTATTTTTCTTGTGCTTGTGAATAAGAATCACATTGGAGAAGCAAACACTTATGTTAGACCTCAAAGTACATAATGGTTGCAGTTATCTTAGGGCAAAATAACCTGCTAAGTTGCAGACGACATAGTTAATACCAAATTGTATACAGTTCGATCTTATATTATCCCAGAAATATTTCAATGCAGAAAATGTCATGTATTCCTGCACTGACAGATAGGTTTTCTACATGATTGGTTTGTCTGGTGCCAATGGTTGATTCCCAAGGCTCTGCTTGGTATTCGTGAAATGAAACGTGGAACATGAATTATAAAGGTTAACAGTTGGCCAAATGGTCTCTCTTTTAATTGTGCTAAGACTGCTTCAGGAGTGGACTCTGCCTGTTCTAACAGTCATGTTGTCTAAACAGAAAAACCCCTTCATTTAAACAAGAGTGGTGCCAATTAACTGACCATTTATCTCAATCAATTTGTCTCAAAAAATCAGTTTTTTCTAGCTTGTTTGTTTTTGTTAAGAAGTATTTTAGCATTATTCTAAGTAATTTTAATGCTATTAAAAGAGACTGCAAAAACAATGGAAAAAAACAGAACAAAAAATTTTATTATTACTTCTTTTGGGTGCAACAATTCTTGTTCCCTGCAAAGAAGCCCGTCCATTTCAGTTTCTATATCTTACTATGTTTTAAGCTCCAACTTCATACAATAGATATTTAAATTTATTGAAATAATTCTTCATACTAAAATTAAAAAAAAAAAAAGTATCAATCATGTAATTTAAAGTCGAGGTGTGACAAGATACATGTGTGTTCAATGGATTGTGTACAGGTTATAAATTGTAAATTATAATAATTTCTTATCAGTGCATTTTGATAGGCATTTAAAGTATTGCAATTGCTTATTTTACAATAAAGCGGCACTAGG
Source organism: Nycticryphes semicollaris (assembly GCA_013400055.1). NCBI lineage: Eukaryota > Metazoa > Chordata > Aves > Charadriiformes > Rostratulidae > Nycticryphes > Nycticryphes semicollaris. The sequence goes on along the minus strand of VXBJ01000740.1, from coordinate 219,579 downwards.
AAGGAAGTAAAAATGCTCTTTTTAAATTAAGAAATGTTTTTGGTTGAATACTTTAAAACCTAAAGTAAACTGAAAGCTTGACAGCCTGTAGCCACAGACTTGTTGCTTTTTAAAAATCCACTGTCTTGCTTTCAGAAAGGTAGGTGTTAACAATGCTAAAAAAAAGCCTCAGTAAATGCAATAGGCATCTAGCTGACTGTATGTTCTAATTATGGTCTTTTTATTATTGAAATAATACATAGGGATTGGTGTCTATTTTTCCCTGAATATAAATGGCTTTCTCCATAAGGGCAGATTTTTATGAACACCTGGCAAAATTTACAGTGATAATTTCAACATTCATTTCTAGATAAAGAAAATTTAGACTTGAAGTAGACCATTTACAAATTTTTAGGAGATGCTGGTAAAAGGCAAATGCCTTAATCTCTTGGTGCTATAGAAGTCATAAATTTAATTTGGCCTACTTATTGAAGTTTAAGTGTCAAGTATTGCTGGATTTAACTCAGATTTAACTTTTTTATAGAGACTTTGGAGGTGCTAAAACACATATTAGATTATTTGTTTAGAATCTCAGGGTTTTTTTCATCCTACCATGTCTACATGCCTTGTTATTTTTGTTCATTCAAATGTGAGTTGAGTGGATTGTTCATATGCCTCCTGTTTCCACGGGTATTATCGTATATGATGTTGATGATGTATTCTTATAAAATAATGTGATGATACAATCAGGGATCAATTACATAGCATTAATAACGAATGTAAAATCTGAGTGGTTTGTGAAGCGAGTGGCTTATTTCTTCCTTCTGTCTTCATAAACTCTGAATACTGGAAAGTATATGGAGTTGAAAAAAATAATAAGTGGCAAAAGAGTTGTGAACAGAAAGGGACACATAAGCTTGTGAAAGTGATATTTGATGAGTATAATAATCATCTCTGGTCTTCAATACGTCTTATCCACTTAATTGTTTAAAGGAATACCATATTATTCCAAGGTTTCATTGCTTGTTGCTTCCATTTCACTTGCTTCAGGGGGTTGAGAATATATGGAATAATGGTACTGAGGATACAGCTGGAATCAGTTGCCTCTGCCTCCATCAACTCTCTCAGTAGGTACAAGTATTACTCTTTCATTTTAAAAAGTTACATAAATTAGATATCTCAGTGTGGTGTCAGGATTTTAGGTATCAAGAACAAAGTACAGTTTACTTATTTTGCTTCTGTATATGGTTGCATAAAAATATGCATTCCATAATCCAAATTCAGTAAAAACTTCCACCAAAAAAGTAAAAGAGGAGAATAAATTGCAGCTTCATCTTGCTTTTTCTATTAAACACTTAATGCAATGAGGTTTCTCTGATGTAACTAAGGGGTCTGCACTGGTTGGAAATGCTACTAATAATACAACATGAGAGTAAAGGTATTCATGTTGATTTTTCAAGTGAGAATGGAAGAAAGGCAATGTGAAAAAGGATAATGTAAAACTGAAGCTTTTGGTATGAAACTGTTGGTTTACATTCTGGTGAGAGATCGAGCAGTAGGATTACAGCAGTATTCCACTCTCAGGAGAAAGTGCATGTTTCCATGTAAGGTAAGGAAAGGATAATTACATTCGTTCTGAAATAGCAGGAGCACTATGAAAGTGTAGGAAAGCATAAAATGATACAGAAAAAGGCATAAATTTTAATTTCATTTTTTAAATGATCTTGCTAAGAAATAGGTAATAAGGTTCTCTAGGAAAAAACGTTGAATAAAAAAAGGTGGGTAGTATGGCATTTTATACAAAAGAACTAGTGTGTGTTTTTAACTTGTTAGCTCAGAGCCACAGTATTTGAAATTATATCTATTAGGTGGTAGTAGAGAACAGGAAGACTGAAACAGATAACTGAATCAAATTAGAGAACAGGTAAGTTATTCTTTAAGGATCTGTATGTAATGTATGGAAAGAAAAATGGTGCTGTGGGGGAATTAATTTTTGAAGAATTTCACTGGAGACCTCATGTAACTGAGTAAAACACCACCAAGTTAAAGACAGGCAGTAATCCAACATAAAAAAAATAGTGTACCCAGTCTAATAACGTTGCAAACTTCTTAGTACTGAGAAGGTGAATTTATTATGAATGAGATGTTGGGCTTTGTACATGGAAGATTATTCTGATCAGTTCTCGTTCGTTAGAGAAGAATTCCAATCATGTGTTCATGTGAGTGTGCAAATGTGAAAATGAAAAATGTGAAAGCAGAAATTACTTTTAAAAATTTGTGGTTGGGAAATCATTGATTGATAGAAAAATGCCAGTTCAACCTACATTAGAGGAAGCATGAAAGCAGAAACTAGAAATATAAACACTTTTAATAATTAACAGAAAAGAGAGGACACATCTGGAAATTAATACAGGTTAGAATATAGGAAGTGTAGAGAATTAGAAAAAAATAGAAAAAAGTTATAAAAAAAAAGAAGCTAAGTGTGTTCGCCAAAAGCCAGTCTCACAACATTCAGGATAATGGGAGTTTCTCTACTATACTACGAATAAAAACGTTTGTGTAAATGGTATTGAACTATTTTTAGAAACATGCAGAAAAGAAGGTGTTCAGAACTGAAAAAATTAGAAATTAGTAATTTACTCACATAATGTGAAGAATATGAAGTACTCCCCATCTGGCGTAAATAGTTCTCTTCCAAGAGTCCTGAAAGAATTGGCAGAGGAGATCTCTGGGCTACTGATGGTAAATTTAATGAGTTTGGGGACTCGGGGAATTCAAGAATAGTGGAAGACTGTAGGTGTTAGAGTACGAGTTTGAAAAGAAAAAGGAAGCACCATTAACCAGGTAACTAGATTTTTTACAAAAATCACAGCCTTGGAGAGGATTCAAGGAGTCATTTAGCTTCCTCCTCTGCCCCAAGGCAACACAAGATTATGTAGAAATCAGGTCTGACAGCGTTGAAGGTGTCTTAAAAGTCTCCTATAGTGGAGATTCCCCAGCTTCCCAATTAATCACAACTATCGTTCTTCTTTACAACTGTTGGGGTAGTAAGGATTTTCCTGAAGTTTTATATTAAACTCTTTTTACTGTAATTTAAATCCCTTCTTCCTTTTTGGCTATTATCATAGAGAACAAATTATTCTCTTTTGCCTTAAACAGCTTTTTACACACCAGAAGATTGTTAGCGGGTAGTCCTTCTAATTTAACCTCCAAGGTAAATGACTCCAGTTCACTCAGACCTTCCAGAGTGCAGCCTTTCTAGAGATCTCATCATTCCCGTTGCTCTCCTGTGGTGTCTTTGCAACTGATCCAGGTATTTTTTGAAGTAAGGCACTGAAAACTAGGCAGAGCGCTGTTGCTAAAGGCTAACATATGCTGAGGAGAGGGGAAGGATTACTCTATATATTTTGCTGGCTATAATCCTGTTTATCTCAGTCAAACAGTGTTGTCGATACTTTGTTTACTATATTATTTGCTGTGACTCCTATATACTTTCCCGGCAGAATTGCTGTCTAGACAGGTGCTCTTCATCCTTTATTACTGCAGCTCATTAATCTTGCCTAAGCCAGTTAGCTGTTGCATGCAAAATAAGGGAAATGCTGGAAAAGGATTCAGTTGATACGTCTATAATAGATGCCAGTTCATTTGTTTTAAGGAAAGTAGGCCTGGTCAAAAAACCCAAGCATTTAAGTAATTTTTCCCAGTTCACTACATGTTAATTGCCTAAGGTAGCTTGCATATTGCATATGTCCCTTTTCTTTCTGTCTTTCTCAAGCAGACGAACTACAGGCGTAATGTTTCGATTTTGTAAAGTATGAAAAAATATCACAGTGTTCTGACAGCAGAAAGCTTACCATATTTTTTAGTAAATGGGTTTTAAAAAACTGTACTCAAGTACTTTTTCAGTGACTGTTTAATCACAGAATCTGAGAAATTCCTTATGCTACATTCAAAATTCTAGCTGGTCAATATTTTTCATTAGTGACATGGAAATAAATATAAAATCAATAGGTGATGAAAGAGTAGTAAGTAAAGAAAGAGGACATGCAGACAGGGATTAGCCTTTATTACTTACTAAAGGTCAGCCCTTCAAAGTTAAACTTGTTTTAATATAAATGAATGGATCTCTGTATATTCAAGAACAAAAATGCAACCCAAACTGAAAAATAATGATGAAAAGGAGTGATTGTGTAAAGGACAGTGGTCTTGATAGGCTAATAACTGCCTATTAGTGCAGTGCTGCACTATAAAATAGGCTAATGTGACCTTGGGTATATAAACAGTATATAAAAACATGCAGGGTTCTTTATCTTAATCTATGTTGTTAGAAGGAATGATTTCAGAATACTGCAGGTGATCCTATTTTTATAAATTAAAAAGACCGTAAAACCTGAAAAGAATTGCAGACACTTCAGAAAAGAGCAACAACTCTCTTGGGAGCTGGAAGTGAGAGACTTTAGAAGCTCTTATAAATATAAAGTGATTGCAGTCAGTAAGTAAGTTCTCAGAGGAAAAAAAAGATTGTGCCAGCGTTGCTTGTTCCTTAGTATCAGCTGTCATGACTGCCTGTCCTTCTGGAAGCTACTGAAACTTTCCGTCTTTGATTTGGGCATTTTTTACCCAGTGCGGCAGAGGGACATCACAGGACATGTGTAGCTCCTGACCATATGGCATGCATTTACGGGCAAAGCCATAGAGCAGACAACTAGGGTGAACATGCTGCCAGGCAAAGCAGCAAATGCTGCCTGTTCCCAGTGCAGGCACCTGGTGAGTCTCTGCTGGCCCAGCAGTTGTCATCTGGGTGGGATGTGTTGGAGTGAGCTGGTATGTGTCTCGACTTCTGAGTCTCAGCGCTTTCTTTCGAGGTTGTTTCCACACTGGTATTTTTCTACACCTCCCTGAGTTACTGGTGTTGTCTTAAGAAATTAATGTCTTGTTTGTCATTCTATTTTCCTTGCAAATCTTTGGCTTACCTGCTAGAGAATTAACAGTGAAATGCACTAGTCAACAACGAGCGGGAAGTTAAGCTGGGTGATTTGATGGCCTTTTCCAATGTTGGACTATGATTCCATGAAGCAAATTTATTCATTTAAAACCATTAGATCATACTGTCTGGAGATGGAAGAGGAGAGGAGAAAAGAAACTGGTGAAATGAATGTTTGGAAGGCTTTTTCCTTGGTTGTACAGACAGGATTGTAGAGTTCATCTTCAGTATTTTGGAATTAGAATTAAAATTCCACACTGTAAGTCCTCAGAGCGCTGCTCATCATAATTTTAAATAAAACAGTTCCCTCAGGACCAGGCAAAACCTCTGAAAAGATTAATTTCAATTGTAAATTCTAATAATAGCAGTGTAAGATATGTCCGAAAAAAAAGGAAACTGGAGCTCAATATGGCATAATGAGTTATAATAACGTAATATCTATTAAAGTATGTACTGGAAAACAAAGCTAAACACTTTTAAAAATTCTAAGTCTGAACTGTGCGGTTCACTAAAACAATAGATTTACAGCTGTGTGTTTAAGTCTATGTATTATTGTTGGGCAAGTGACAGAATCCCTAGCTCAGTCATTTAAATAAGGAGGAACAAGTGCTAGGTCTAATTTATTTTTATCCAAAGGGATTTTTAAAAGAATTTTTGAGTTAATTTTGAATAGTGACATGACTTTGTAAGGGCAGACCTGCACTCTTTCACTCTTGTTTACTCTGCAAGTTTTACACTCTACATCACCTCCAAAAACTGGCTGCTATAAGGGGACATTGCATGTCAGAAATGTCAGTAACATTGCTTAGTTGCAGCCAATTTATTTATAGCTTTTTTCATTAATATCGGCTGCAGTAGTTTGAGACACACGTTGCTGCTTATCCTGGCAGTTAATGTCTTGTTCATAATGACCACGTTGCATGAAGTCTTTTTTAAGAGGAATGGGACTCTTTATGGCATATAAAGGAGTATAACTAAGTAAACATAAGGACAAGGGTCACTAAATATGGCTTCCTGCTTCCATTAACTTTTCAGGGAAATTTCTCTTATTTTAAGCATCGTATGTGTAGTGTAGTGTCCAACAACTATTTTTAGTCCTTTTGCATGTGAATTTCCAGTTCTTCTTAAACTTTCCCTATTCTGCAGTCAGAAGAGAAGCATTCATTCTGCAATTCAGTTGTATACTTGTGGACATTCCTCTTATTCTGGATTTTTTATCAGAGTGAATTTTCTTCAAGGAGCTGGGAGCTGGAAGCTTCTTGGCAGTGCAATTTGTCTGCCATCAGGTCTGTGCTGCTGGGGATAGACTGCTTCTTAATTACCTCATTTAAAGATAGCTTGGGTATCTCTGTCCCACACTGAAGTCTATCATGTAGATATCTCCAAATCACTGAAGTGTGTGAGGATTTTTTAATTTTTTTGCTTTATCCATATTCTTATTTGTATAGCTGGCCCTGTTGATTTCACCACTTTACCAGGGTTTGTGGTTTTTTTGCCATAAATATAAACGTTTACTTAATCTGCCAGTGTTTGCACATTTTTGATTGATAATTATTTTATGTCTTGTAGTATAAGTACTGTTGGAAATACAATCTCAATTTTTATGATTTTCATTTCTGACTCATAAGGTGATAGCATTCAAATTCTGGTTATTGAATTCTCCAGTTTGAGTTCTTTCAGATTTGATGGATGTAGGTGAGCATATGTGAGCATAAAAGGTGATTGATACGTAAAATGTATCAAAAATTGTATTTTAAAAAGACTGTTGTTTGATGGGGTTTTCTTGGTAAATGTATGCAAGAAATATTATTAGATTATGGTTCAACTAAATTTAAATTTAGCATACTTTCAGTGATGAATTTAGTTTTTATTTTTTTTTTTAATGTATAGCTTTGAGCTTTCAAGTAGCACTTGATTAATTCAGGCAAGGAATTAATTAATTCAGGCTACACTGAAGAAATGCATTCATTTTCCTTCCTGTATTTTGTGGCTTTACTTTGGAAGTATTAGTTTTGAATACCTGGATAATGTTTATTATATCACGATCCTGCTACCACAAGAATTGCGATACTGAAATGGTACTTCAAGCCCCAACACTGTTTGTAGAAACAGTTAATTTCTGCCTGCAAATCTGTAGGTTTAGCAGTAACATACAGTGATTTTAATTTTATTATTTATTTAATCATATTAAAGAATTAAAATAGAATAACACTTTATAAGTAGCAGGATATGACTTCAGCTGAAACCCAAGTATATTGATAAATAATCCATATCTGATGGGTGGAGAGAGGAGGTGAGGAGAGATGGAGAGAAGGAAACAAAGCTCCTAAGTGAACTGAAATATTCTTAGAAGCCAGCTAAGCATTTGGTCTTCCCTGTGAAAAGGAGATGTCTAAATCTAGTGGCTTAATTTTTTTTGGAGGTGACAGGTCCCCAGTACATCACAAATTTACATAGGAAACTGCTGCATCACAGGCCAAATAGGAAGACACTTTTCTGACTCTTCAACAAGAGTATGATGGCCTGATGCAAATAGAAGATACTACGACAGCTGTTATGACACTGGGGTTAGTGATTCCATTTTTTGGACCTAAAATAGGGCTTGTAAAAAAAAATTTATCTTCAAGTTAGTCACAAAGCTTCATAAACTGGTGAAGTGGTGAAGAAGTGGAGAGCAGAGTACTCTCCTTTTTTGAATATTCTAATATATTTTACATACATATATATATATATATAGTGTCATGAGTTTCTTCAAATAAATCATTAAACTTTTATTTGGTTAATGCTGAGCTTGTTTTACCTGACTGTAAATTTGCTGATAAGACTATTTGAGTTTCAGGTTAAAAATCAGCATACATTGAAATATAGAGGAACTCTAATTGTCACTAATACGAAATACAAAGGAAGATGCTAGGTCAAGTTTCCTCTAATAAGCTGGCATGTGCATGCAGTTTCCATGCCAATGTGCCTTTTCCATAAGGCAAAAAAAAATGACCTGGCTTCTGATCGTAATGTTGATGTATTGCTTTATAGAAACATATTATAGATAGCTGTACATTGGTTGTTTGGACAGATAAGAGGTGGAAGATAGTGGGCAACAGCATAAGCCTCCCAAATGTAAGGGTAGTGGTGTCATGTTGCAAACTACTAGCTTCATATTTCTCCATCATTTAAGCACCCAAGGAAGACCTGGAATTTTTAGCTGTAAGCAGCTAATTTTTGAGCATTCAAAACACACTAACTTGATGATTAAAATTAACTGTCCTATACAATACTTAAATTTACATTTAAGTCCTAATTTACATTTCTTAAATTGGAGGGTCAGATTAAACAATTCCATTAGAGGGCAGTAGTACATGCAGAATCACAGAATCATCCACGTTGGAAAAGACCTTTCGGATCATCGAGTCCAACCATCAACCCTACTCTACAAAGTTCTCCCCTACACCATATCCCTCAACACCACATCTAAAGGACTCTTAAACAAATTCAGGGATGGGGACTCAACCACCTCCCTGGGCAGCCTATTCCAGCATCTGACCACTCTTTCTGTGAAGATTTTTTTTCCTAATGTCCAGTCTAAACCTACCGTGTTGTAGCTTGAAGCACTTCCACCTTGTTCTGTCACTAATTACCTGTGAAACAGCACCAACCTCTCTCTACAGTGTCCTTTCAAGTAGTTGTAGGGAGCGATGAGGTCTCCCCTCAGCCTCCTGTTGCTCAAACTAAACAGTCCTAGGTCCTTCAATCACTTTTCATAGGATTTATTCTCCAGGCCTCTCACCAGCTTTGTTGCCCTCCTCTGCACTCGCTCCAGCACCTCAACATCTCTCTTGTGTTGAGGTGCCCAAAACTGGACACAATTCTCAAGGTGTGGCCTCACCAGTGCTGAGTACAGGGGGACAATCACCTCCCTACTTCTGCTGGTCACACAGTTTCTTATACAGGATAGATGCCATTGTCCTTCTTGGCCACCTGGGCACACTGCTGGCTCATGTTCAGCCGCTTGTCAATTAGAACCCCCAGGTCCTTTTCTGCCAGGGAGCTCTCCAGCCACACTTCCCCAGGCATGTAGTGATGCATCAGGTTGTTGTGGTCCAAGTGCAGGACCTGGCACTTGGCCTTGTTGAAGCTCATACTGTTAAAGCTGGCAGTCTATCAAAATCTCTCTGTAGAGCTTCCCTGCCCTCATGCAGATCAACACTCCCTCTTGACTTGGTGTCATCTGCAAACTTACTGATGGTACACTCTATGTCCTTATCAAGATCATCAATAAAGATATTAAACAGAAATTGTCCCAATACCGAGCCCTGAGGAACACCACTTGTGACTGGCTGACAGCTGGATTTCTCATGTACTAAATATTTAGTTTACAGTTTGCTTCCTTATCACTATGAGTTGTGTTCTGTACAAATTTTGCATTATTAGTGAAAAGAAAAAAAAATTAAGCTAATGCAGTTTAACATTAAAATAATTCAGAAACATTTTTTAATATACAATAATGCACATCCTGTCATATATTAAAAAGCCAAAATGAATAGGGTGGAAATGATGCAAAATGTATGTAGCAGCTTTCAGCACTGTTACATTCCAGCTAAAATGCCGACTTTGAAGTTGTTAGTCTTTCTGTGTTCTTTCTGAATTCTGTGGTTTGTATATTGTATAACAATTTCTGGGAAGTTTATGGTTTGTTTTTTATTTAAAGCATCTTACTTTTGAAACCTTGTTTTTCTTTATTATATTTGCCTTAATGCTTAAGTCCATGTGCAGACACGGGATTGCAGAAATCCCAGATGAGGGATTGCAGAAACATGCCTGCTTATTCAGGCACCTTATAATGATTAAGCATTGGTAGGGTATTGTGATTTGGCAATTACTTCTGCAAAAGACAAAGGGGGTTTTTATGAATTGTAGTTTCTGAGACATTTGATAATGAAATAAAAGCCATGAAAGCCTAACTGTTTAGATTCTGTTTTTATTCATACTCCTAACATTTTAATTGCTTTAATAGCTTTAAACGCGTGTACCTGACTAATATGGCTAGTTCAATTCATACCAGTTTTATACTTTACTGCACTGTATATGTTTCATCCAAGCAATACTGCAAACATGCCATTTCTTTTTCCATTTTTCAGTTGTGTTACTTGATACTACAGCTGCCCTTGGAGAACTGGGATGGAAAACATTTCCTTTAAATGGGGTAAGTCACTCACCATTTTGGTTTTATTGTCTTGATTTTGGCTTTCTGCCGCTCTGGAAGTTAATGGCCATTATATCTGGGTGGATATTTTTGCTATGTAGACTTGTCAGAAAGATTTTTACTTTTCTCAGATCTGGAGGAGCTTGTGTTAGTAACTCAGAATAACAGATGCGAGAATGACATAAGTACACATTATTATTCCCTTCTCTTGCTTTTCTGAGTGTTAAGAATCTGTCTTACTTTAAATCTGATTCTAACTGTTACACATCATAAAGTTCCATATTAAAAAGTTCCTACACTGGAGGAATGTGTTATGACTACATCTTTTGTGAAATAAAAGGAAAAATCATTTGCAATTTTATATCTTGAAACAAAACTTTAATGGTTTAACTGAAGTTTAATACGGACTCTAGCATGTAGTGGAATGGTATCAGGTTAGCTAAATCAGAAAAACAATATGAACATGTTAATGTCATTAAATCTTTTCTTTCTACTTGGATAATGCACGTAACAGAGGTGTTTGTATTTCCCTTTTTAATTAGGATACTGTATACAGAAGCATTGAACATCTACTATATCAGCTTCTAGTTCTGATGTCACTGTACACATTGTGTGGCACTTGTTTGTATATTAGCTGGTATTGTCTCTTAATTCTTGTGTAATTACTTGCTTTTCTGAAATATGCTCAAAAAATACTGTTTTTCAGAGCGAAAAATCTTTTTTCATTTTTAGCTATTTTATTCCTTGTGATCTGTTCCAGAAGGAAGCAGAAATTGTCTATCCTCAGCACCTTAATAATCCATTTTTATAGAATGCCTTCTGTGTCTCTGCCCTCCGGGATTTCAAGCAATGTGACATTTGTTAATCTCAGCCTATTTCCAACTTTATGGATTACTCTTTCTCAGGGTTTTCTAGTTCTTTGTATCCCCAGACATAAATTCAGTCTGTTGCAGATACTTGGGCATTTTACATTTTGTGTGCAGTCTCATGCAATCTGAGTTACAATTCTGAAAGTTTTGTTTCCTTCAAAAATTTCAGCCAAAGCAAATACTGTCATACACTATGATGTGAAAATACAGTGAGGAATTTTTGCTTTAGTTTTGTGAAGAGTTCCATTGAATTGAACAGGGAAGCTGGTATTTAGAAAACATGCAAGATATAATTTCAGTTATTCTGTGAATTCTTAAAAAGCTTAGTTAGTCCAGTAACAATGACCACAAAGTACAAGTAGAAAGAAACCTGCATTTAAAGTTGATTTAAAACACAGCTATTACAACACACCTGCTTTGGTTAGTCATACATACCCTTAGCATTAGTTTTGCAACGAATTGAGGTTTTGGGGTGTTTGGGAACATTTGTTGTGCTTTAAGAATTAGCTGCATATACTAGAATACTTTGAGTTTCCATTTGAATCAGTACTTGGGATTCAATTATTAGAGAAAAGCAGTTTGTAGCATGAGGAAAACATACAGAATAAGGTTTCCTAGGACTTAAAATTGGCAGAAGAGGCTGGAGCAAAAACTTCGAGAGGAACTGGATAAATTAACTACGCAGAGGTATTTAAGTATGTGCTGTTAACTCAGGAAGACAATATGTGTAATCTGTTGGTGAATTAATCTAAGATGTAAATGTAAAGATGTAAAGATTCCTGTGTACTACAACAAATAAGTTTTTGAACAAACTTTTGGGAAGTTGTGTGGGTGGCAAAATGTGGTTTGGAGAAGCATGAAAGAATGACAGAGTGGTAGGGGAAGGAAGGAACCTTTGGAGATCATCTAGTCCAAGGTCCCTGCCAAAGCAGGATCACCTAGAGCAGGTTGGACAGGAATGTGTCCGGACAGGTTTTGAACATCTCCAGAAAAGAAGACTCCACCACCTCCCTGGGCGGCCTGTTCCACATCAAAGTAAAGAAGTTTTGCCTTAGGTTGAGATGGAACTTCCCATGTTCCAGTTTGTGCCAATCATCTCTCATCCTGTTGCTGGGCACCACTGAAAAGAGCCTGGCCCCATCCTCTCGTTGCCCACCCTTTAGATATTTATAAACATTGATGAGATCCCCTCTCAGTCTTCTTTTGTCCGGGCTAAACACACTCAGCTGTCACAGCCTGTCCTCATAAGGGAGATGCTCCAGTCCCCTGATCATCTTCATAACCCTCTGCTGGACTCTCTGCAGTAGAGACAGAGACTGTAAGCTATTCAGCAGGAGATGTCTGGATATGCATACAAACAAGGTCCTCCATTTCTCACAACACTCCAGGAAAGACTGTTGTGAGGACCAGTGCTGCTGCACCTCTGAAACGGTGCTGAAAGAGGGAACAAAGTTGAGATATTTGAAGATACTGAAAAATGGCATAAAGCTATTAAAATGTGAAAAGTTGCATTACTTTGGCTTATAAAATATTGAAGATACTAAAGTAAAATAGTAAGCTGGAATGTATTTCTAAACTGTTTCTATTTAAGTTATTCTGGGATCCTGTACCTTCCACAAAGGTAACAAGAAAATCGAGCTTACAATTGCTCGTGTAATAAACAGAAGATGGCATTTGTATGCTTCATGTCACTTTTGGATGAAACAAAGGACCAGTGTTCCTGTTAATTATTATTTGATTCTTATTAAAATGTAAGGCAAAATAGTGCTTTTAGTGTCAGCTAATAACTCGTTTTATACTTACTGATTCAGTAAAGAACAGTAAAACTGTTGTCTTTCCAAATCTTGCACTAACATCAAAGATGTTGTTTTATGTCCACAGCACTGTCTAACTTGAGTTTCTATCTGTCCTAACGAAATTCATAATATGGGATAATTATTGGTGTGATTGAGTTTATCACTGCAGAAATACTCACTTTTCCTGGAGGAGAGTGACACGTTTTGGTTTTTGTTTAGATACTGTGTAAATCTTACATGTTACTTTAAACATTTTCCAAAATAAATGTGTGTGGTGTTTATGTGTGTAAGAAAAATGTCATTGACAGTAACATTTTTTGAGATTATAAGGATGGGATGATAGGTGTTCTTGAGATTGTGACATTACCAGAAGTCATTAATTTTCTGGCATACTTACTCACAAAGAACGTTTCCATTAAATTAAATAGCAGCTGAAATATTAATGCTTGGGATTTGGATAATATTGAGTATGCCTCAGAGATTTTAAACTAACAGGCTAGGGGTGAAGTAGGCGAAAAAAAAATAGGTGTTCTTTTGGAATTTGCAGAGCCTTAACCTTCACCCCCAAGACTTTTTATTTAGAGTAGATTTGTAACATAAAATTTGCAAGCTTTCAGCAGTTTTGGTAACTTCTAGAGGTACCTACCCAAGCAAGTAAAGATACAACACAGTAGTTTTGTACGTGGCCCATCGTTTAGCTACAAAGGTGAGTCATGCACCACTGTGTTATCCATTCCTTGGTAATATAATACGTGATTTTATTTTTTCATTTTCTTTCCAGTTATTTGTGCAACCTTTGTGAAGCATGAGAACACAATAGTTTTTCTTACAAATGTGCTTTCTTTATTTGCTTGTCAAATTTTTTCCTTGTATTTTGAACAGGTAATAAATTGAGTGCTTAGAGCTACAAAAATGCAGCGTAAAACATTAATATCTTTGAGGTCAATAGAATCAGCTTTTGTTTATTGAGTTCCAATTTAGCTTCTCAGTGTTGGGTTGTCTAAAATTTCTACTTTAATAATAGGCACATTTGATACTTCCTCTGTTCTTTGGGCTACAGTTCAAAGTGACCGATTGATTTATGAGAAAGCATATGCTATGGAAAGAAAGTACATCTTTATTCAACAAACTGTCACTCCATAACCTTGAAAATGCAGAACAAGGGTTTTTTTGATTGGTACAAAAAATGGGAAGGAACCCCTTTATAGTTATCAAAAGAGGATGTGAATGTGAGCTAGTGGGCAGGCCAGTCGAGTTCTTGTGAACCGTTATCCAGGGTTCCAGCTGAAGTCAGTATGCTGACCTTGTGAGCAGTATTATTTTTCTTAGGTTTTCTCACTACACTCTGCAGTGCTGTGACTGTTAAAAGGACAGGGTTTTTTCTAGGGGATTAAGCACTTTTTAAGTTTTTGATAAGGTTTTGAAAATTAGGGAGGAAAGGAAAAAAAACCTGAAAGCCTAACTGAAATCTAGCTGTCTACAACCTTCATTTATCCCTTAGCAGTAATACTAATAAAATAATGTACCTCAAACAACTCTAGTTGTTGGGGTTTTTCATTCTGACTTCAATGCAACTTAAAAAAAATAAAATAAAAATTATTTCCCATTGCATTAAGCAACATAGCACATTTTTGTGAGCAAAGTTTGCTCATAAACTATGGTTTGGAGACTATTGTCATGAGGGCCTGTCTATTCCTGAGAAACTTCTAGTCTCAGTACTGCTACTTAACTGTATGACTGCCTTATTTTGCATAAAATGATTCTGCTCTGCAACTGTTAATTTGGAATACAGCGTTCTGTCTATATTAATTAATCATGACAAAATATTCTCTTTCTAACATAAATCTGAATTTTAACTTGCATGTAGCCACTTCATAAGCTCCAAAAACATTCTTAAATTACTATAAAAGAAGGGCAAGGTGACTCAACACAAGGTTGTGAGAAATTATTTACATGTGGACTCATACAAACTACCTTGACTTGTCATAGCAGATGAAATGCACAGCCTCAGCAGTGAAGAGACTACTAGAAGTCCTCTAAATTATTTGACAGTGGTTTGAGTGATTGATAAACCTATTTTAATCTCAGTTCCCACAGTTATTTAAACAGCTTCCTTGTCAATTGGTAATTTTCCTATTGATTTATCCACAGAAGTAATTATTTTTAAAATATATTCTTTCTTTTAAATCTTTTAAGAGTTTTAATAAGTATCATTAATATACAGTTTTAGGAGTTTTTCTTTGTTATGAATTTGTTGAGATTGACCTTGTCAAAGTACTGATACTTTTTTTCCCTACCACGCTGATTATTTTACCCTCTCCAATAAAATAATTGTTTTACAATATATGCATCAGTCAACAATTCACTTTTTACCTGGTTGTTAGCTAATTGGAAGACATTGCTGTATGTCGTAGTTTCAGCCAAAATTACCAAAACAGATAGCTCTTCCTCCCCAGCAAAAAGAAAGGAAGAGGATAAGGAGATTTATGAGTTTAGAATGAACTAAACTATTTTACTGAAGTATTAATACTAAAACTAAAACAAACCAAATAAATGAAGAAAATAAACAAGTAGATACAATATATACAGAAACATATCAAGCTACCAGGATGGCGATCATGTCACCAGCAGGCATCAGCAAAAGTCCCAGACTGAACTCAGTGATCGACAGGAGCTGGGTTCCAGATCTGGAGTCAGGATCGTGGTCGAAGGCAGGCAAACAGAAATTATCATCCTCGGATGTTGGCCATCAAAGAAAGAGAGTCGACCCTTTGATCCCTCAGGTTGTGTACTGAGCATGATGCAGATAGGATGGAATACACAAGTTGGTCAGTTTTGTGTCACCTGTCCTGTCTGTTCCTCCCTTCAGGTGTGACCCCTCTACGCTTTTCCGCTTCTGACCCTCCAACGAAGCAAATAACAAAATTCCCTGACCTTGGTTGTTCCAGCAAAAAGTATAAGCAAGGGCCTCTCTGCATAACATTCCTTGGGATAATCAGGTGTTACCACTGTGAGAGTGAACAGTTTCTGAACAATATGCTGTTAATTTCAGAGTTCAGTAAGTTAGAAGAGACCCACCTGAAAAGTAAAATTACAAAACAGAAAATTGGTTCAATTTACCGCAAACCAGGACACTGTAGTTTATGGAAATACATTTTTGAATGGTTTAGTACTGTTTTTCACCAGTACCCACTCTTTTTTTTTATGTACCCACTATTCTTTTTTTATGTTGTAATCAGAGATGATACTGGGGTTTTCCAGTTACAACCTTCAAGCATTTCTTTCAATGTAGCTGCATCCATCTTCACCTTCATTTTTTGACTGATATCTCTGAAGGTGTTCTCCAGTATGTCTTGGAACATTCTTACACAGTACTTAAGATTCTTAGCTATTAATTTTCTTAAGTAGATTGATTATTATTTAGAATTCTCTCAGTTTCCTTTGAAGTCACATAAAACCAAAACAGTTCTAAAGAGAGAGAATCTTAGGCCTATTAAAATCATCAATGAATAAAACAATTGGCAAAAAAAGTAGATTATTCCAATACAAAGTCATCGGATGCATAAAGAGTACAAAACAGTGTAAGACGTTCCCTAAGAAAGTTAACTTTAAAAAAAAGAACAAGGAAAGAAAGGCGGTACAAATTTACTGTGTGAAATGATAATACAGGTATCAGGTTCAGCTTTACGCACAACACAATATAGTAAAAAGGATTATAAGATGTGGAAATGATAAATAAAAGAGAACAGAGCAAGTAATGTGAAAGTGGTAAAAGATAGCAAGATAAGCACATGGCCGAGATAGAAGAATAAGATTTGCATAGTGGAGTCACTAATACACAAACAGAAGGTGAGGTCGGAGCATTAGACGTGCTCAAGTAGCAGTATGGCATCATCAGAAAAAGTTAGGTAGTGTGTGGTAGATACGGTGATAACCTGGTCTCAACAATTTAGATACGCGTTTCATTATCTTGTTGTCTACAAGCAGAGAACCACAATTTTACAAATTGTAACACAAATAGATAGTACAGATTATAGCATGAAAGAAATGCAAATTCTCCTAACTGTAGTTCCAAATCATTTTAATTTGTCTATCAAATAGAAACCAGATAATTTATGTACTTGTAAATATATGAATTTGCATATCCACATGATCACTTTAGTATTGATTTTAAGGATTACTGTGATTTGAACATTTCATGTAACATTGTGAATTACAATATCATCAGTTCTTCTAATCTTCTCTTTAAACACTGTAACTATTAGAACTCAATAGATACTTAAATTCTTTATGACCAGAAGGAGCAATTCATCAGATTGACCCTTTATCAGAGGCTGCAAGATTTCAAGACTCGCCTTTGCATTTATTCAGTAACAAGTGTTTCACTGAAATATATCTTTTTAAGAGTATATATTTCTTATCAAGAAACTGTCCTTTCTCTCTGTAATATGTTCCATTAGTTAATTAGATCTCTGTTTAAAAAAGGTTCCTACTTGTATGATTCTTCCTTCTCAGCCTCATACTTTATCAAGTCAGTCTTTCATTGCTCCTCCTCCTGCTTCTCCAAAGTTGAAATCATTGTGTAGTTCTTTTTTATTTGAAAATATGGACAAGTGTATGTAGTATTTACAGTCCATTTCATTATTTTCTCCAGTTAGCAATCATCATGCCATCTTACTGTTCTCCTGTTGAACCAGCAAAGAAATCCTATTAAGCTTTCTCACTCCCATAATAATATTGGGAGCTCACGTTCAGTTGGTTCTCACTGGGCCTCATAATTGTCTTCCAGAACTTCAGTTTTATATCACATAGTAATCTATATGTTAGGTAAAAGTGGCATTCCCACTCCTAGATATGTAAATATACATCAGCCTTCAATGTGTTCCTGACCAAAATATTTATAGCATTGTATGTGACTTTTGTGTTCTAAATATTTACCAAACAACTTACCTTGGAAAAGTCTAATTAGAAAAAATCTTAGCAGCATTTCATTTTTCTAGCTAAAATATTATATTCATGATGCTACATCACTATACGATCTATGATAATATTTTCTAGTTTCTGTAATCTGTGCTTGAACATTGTAAACTACTTTTAGCCAGGCATCATGTGACACCCAAGATAATGGGTGAAAAAGGTCATAGCATGTTATGTTCACTAAACTGTCTTTATAAATACAGTTTAAGGTAATGATTTGTGCGGTGAACAAGATACTTTAGGGCATTTAAAACCAGAATTAAGAAATCTACTTGTATTTATAGGTTCTGATCTGCTCTGTGGTTGGAGAACTGTGACTTAGTAAACAAGACATAGTAGTTCAAAGACATACTCAGCTTCTTAATATGGCTTATCATGGTGGCTTAACCCCAGTCAGCAGTTTAAGCCGCTGCAGAGTCACTTACTTACTCCTACACAGTGGGATGGAAGAGAGAATCAGAAAGGTAAAAACTTGGACATCAAGATAAAGACAGTTTAGTAAGTTGGGGGAAAAAAATAGTGACGCAAAGGCACTCATTCATCACCTCCCATCAGCAGTTGGTGCCCGTCTAGTCTCCAGGCAATGACTACTTTGAAAAAAACTACCACCCTTATGCTCCTCAGCTTGATTGCTCAGCATGACATTATGTAGAATGGAATACTGTCCATCTGTGTCCCCTGGCTTAGTCTTGGAGAAAGCAAAGTGAGAAACAGAGATGGCCTTAATGCTGTGCAAGCACTGTTCAGCAACAGGTAAAACACCTGGTGTGTTACCAGCGCTAGTCACCAGTCTAAAACACAGCAGCATATGGAAGAATATGAAGAGCAGTAATCCTGTGGCCAGACAGACCCAGTAAATGTAATTGAAGTTATGTGAAAGTCAATAGGAAAAAATTTCAATTCCAAAAAAAAGACTTTTACCTGAAGATGTTTCACTGTTATTCCAAGCAAATAGTAGAAACATAGAATTATTTAGGTTGGAAAAGACCTTTAGGATCATAAAATTCAACCATAAACCTAGCACTGCCAAAGCCACCACTAAACAATGTCCTTTACCACATCTACAGGTCTTATACGTGCATCTAGGGACGGTGACTCCACCACTTCCCTGGGCAGCCTGTTCCAATGTTTAACAACACTTTTCGTCAAGAAGCTTTTCCTAATATCCACTCTAAACCTCTTCTTGTGCAACCTGATGCTTTTCCCTCTTGTCTATTGCTTGTTACCTGGGAGAAGAGAATGACCCCCTCCTCACTACAACCTCCTTTTAGGTAGTTGGAGAGAGCAATAAGGCTTCCCCGCAGCCTCTTTTTCTCCAGGCTAAACAGTCCCAGTTCCCACAGCAACTCCTCATCAGACTTGTTCTCCAGACCCTTCACCAGCTTCCTTGTCCTTTTCTGGACTCGCTGCAGCACTTCAATGTCTTTCATGTAGTGAGGGGTCTGAAACTGAACACAGTATTTGAGGTGCAACCTCACCAGTGCTGAATGCAGGCAGATGATCGCTTCCCTAGTCCTTCTGGCCACGCTGTTTCTGATACAAGCCAGGATGCTCTTCGCTCTTTGGCCACCTGGACACTCTGAATAATCTGTGGAACCACGAACTGCAGCCATGTGGAAAGACATTGCAGAAGCAGCAAGAAGCAAAGTTTTAACTAAGAACAGGGGACATTTCTGAGGAAAAAAATACATCCAAATGTCTGATTTCTTGCCTCTATTGCAGCCATTCAACTGCAATAAAGATATGTAGTTACATCTATGAAAGCTCACCAGCAGGATTTCAGGTGTCACAGATACTGTAGTTTTCATAGCGAGTTTAATAGAAGGTAGGGATTTAGTTGTCAGCACATTTAACAGGGATGAAGGAAAAGGAAGGAAGCTAATCAGATTTTCACACAATGTGGGAAATTTGCAGAGATAACATTAAGTAAAATATTTGAAGTCACATTTGAGCTGTAATTTGGACATAATTAGACACCACGCTCTGCAATGCCATATTTGGAATTCTTTTTGATGGTAAAGACGTATTGTATGAGGGAAAAGGTAGGCTGGAGGCTATTTTCTTTGAGATTAATTTCCATCTGCAGGGATTAAACAGTTAGGGATATCCAAGATCTAGTTAAATGTCTAGGAAAGATTTTCTAAAGGAATTGCTGTTGCTACTATGAGATGACTTGGGTGTGGGAATCAAATTTCCATGTTTCCTTTAGGAGCGTCTCTTAGAGCATAAAAGGTTTTCTTGAAAACTGTATGTATGTGCTTGCTGTCTTACTTAGACTGTCAATGTCTAAGTAATTTGGTGCATGCCTGAATTTTTGTTTTTGCCTCTAGTTCCTGTTAAAGTGGCAAAAATACTAATTTTCCTACACGTGTAACCTGAAAACCCTGGCCACAGAATTAGCTGTGACTATGCTGGGAATTTGAGTATCTACAGGATGAATGCAAGGTTACTAGAGCGTGTTCCATCTCAAATGGTTAAATTCACAAAATGTGCCAGGCACTGTGAAGAAGAGATTATTTGTCATCGTCATTTTTTCTGTACATAGATTTGGGAATTATTCTGATTATTTTTCTTTTGGTTTGTGTGAAACATCTAATTACAGATCCCACAGAGGGTATTTATTGGCAAAATACACTGTTGTGTTCTTATTTGGATATTGCAAACACATTAGGGCCCATTTGTGCTTGCCAGTGTGCAGTCAGAGATCTAAAGCATTGATAGCCTAAAAATGAGATATAATTTGCTGTAAATTGAAAAAAAAAACAACCCACTTATAGGAAAGCAGATAGAATGAAGGATTATAAACACATTTTAATTGTTCAGTACGGAACAGCTATATATTTAAATAGTAATCTGTAATAGTAAAGCAATAGTAGTCTCTAGACTGCTCAACCTAAAGTAATTTATTGTATTTTTAATGTATTATGTAGTAAGTCTGAACTTTATGATACTTATACTGCATATGCTTTTTCCATTCCTGCTTAATTTAGATAGTGGTATATACAAATATATTCCTAGTAGAAGCAATAAGAATACCTCTTATTAGTATGTGAAGTTAGGAGCTTGTCAACTCCATTTCATCCTCCATGACTATTCAAATATTTAACATAAAACATACCAAGTCACACAGCTGAAATTCAAGTGTATCAACTTAAAAACGGAGTAATACGATCCTTAATGAGTTGTGCTCTTTATTGGTGAAGATCAAACTCCCCCAACTCCCTCCTCACACAAAATACTCTTTGCTTTCTTGCTTGACTGTATGCTTTCATTACTGTTAAGCATTCTGTTGGGGTTTTGGTTTTGTTTTTAAAACCAGTTTTGAGTACCATCAGGAAGTCAGTAAAGAAAAGGAAGCAAAGCAGACGGTTCTGGAACCCTTGATGAAGAGAAGTGTTATTTAAAATGCAAACATTTTTTCCTTAAAATTTTATTTATACTTTGGTTAGAACGTGTTCATGCACTCAGTTCCCAGAAACTGCCAATCAGCAAATGTAAAACTATTTATTTCATTTTCTTGGGATGCTGACTTTTAATGTATCTTGCGTAATGCATATCTTTTCATTCTAATGCACAAAAACATTGATTATTTTTCAGTATGTGTTTTATAATACAGCAAAAGAGGGCACAGAGTGGCAGTAGCAGTATTTATAATTTCTGTTATGTTTCTCATTGTAGGAATGAGAAACATCGTAAGTAGCAGAGCACAGTAAAGATTTTATTTTTTCAGTTGTGCAGCCCCGCAAAATGTATGCTAAATCCTGTATTGTTTTTTCAAAAATGTTGGCTGTAAGCTAAAATAAATCAGAGTACCATACATGGGTTGCACATCTGTGTACCAAGTCCATGAGAAATAGCTTTTAAGCCTTTGTAGGCTTCACATTCATATCTTGCATTCAGAAGTTTACAATACCCTGGGTTGCCAAAAAGGGCAGTAAGAAAAAAGTATAATTTAGTGAAAATAAACAGTCTTGTATTTTTCTGTAGAGAAAGAATCGTAGTTTGAGAAGGAAACATACTGGGTTGAGGAAGGAAGAATGATTCAATTAAATCATGTGAGATGTATTTTCCACAGTGTTGAGTTACAGAATCTTTAGTTTCTGCCAACAGGTAAATACGCTGAAATTCAAAAAAATCACTCATATCTATTCCCAATTAAATGTAATATTGTTCTGATATAATTCAGCATTCACTGTGCACATACATTAAGCTCTAAAGAATGTCAAATTGAATGTTGCCTTCATTAAAAAATCATGGGGGAAAAAAGAACAAAAGGAAAACGGAAGAAAAACAGTATTTATGGAAATATTAGGTACATACTGAACATCTCTTTATCTGAATCCCTGTATTTTTAGAGACTAAGAACCGCCATAATGAACTCATGGGAAATACTCCTTGGAATTCCTGTGTGCTTAGGAAATGGTCTCCTAAGTGCTTAAGCACTTGATAAATATCCGTTTATTCTGAAAAGCGATTTTTAAAAAGCCACAATAATACTTTCTTTTTTTTTTTTTTTTTTTTCCAAGAGAAAGACAGAAGTGGCAGGAGCAAAAAATGCTTCACTGTCTCAGGAGCAGTCACTGCTTTATACTCATGTGCTGTGTTCAGTAATTGAGGCAAACTCTAGGCAAACTGCTGCCTTCTTTTTACCATTGTTAATGACAGGAATAGTTTATTTTCTAAAAGTGGAACTTCTATGTATAATGAATCATAGAATCATAAAATGGTTTGGGTTGGAAGTGACCCTAAAGATCATCTAGTTCCAAGCTCTGCTGTCATGGGCAGGGATAGCACCTTCCACTAGAGCAGTGTTACTCAAAGTCCCACCCAGCCCAGCCTTGAACAATGCCAGGGATGGGGTATCCACATCTTCTCTGGGCAACCTGTTCCATTGTCTCACCACACTCAGACTAAAGGATTTCTTCCTAATATGTAATCTAAACTCCCCTCTTTCAGTTTAAAACCATTACCCCTCATTCTATTGCTACACTCCCTGATGAAATTTCCCTCCCCATCTCTCCTGTAGGTCCCATTTAGGTACTGGAAGGCTGCTATAATGCTGCTCTTCTCCAAGGCTTTAGCTTTCCTAACCTGATGCCTAGCTGCTCGGACAGGGTTTTTTTTCTGTATTGTTGCCAGGCTACTTGTCCTTGTTTCCACCCTCTGGGTTTTTTTTGTTTGTTATTGTTCAGGACCTCTGTGTTCATCAATGCAGTCCTCCTGGTGATTTTGCCTGACTTCTTCTTTGTTGAGATGCATCACTCCTGAGCTTGGAGGAGGTGATCCTTGAATATCAGCTAGCTTTCTTGGGTGCCGCTTCCCTCGAGTGCTTTATCGCATGGTACTTTACAAAGCAGGTCACTGAAGAGGCCAAAGTCTGCTCTCCTGAGTCCAGGGTAGTGAGTCTGCAGTTCACCTTCCTTGCTACTGTAAGGATCTTGAACTCCACCTCTCATGGTCACAGCAACCAAAGCTGCCCTTGAGCTTCACATTCCCCACCAGCCCCTCCTTGGTGAAAACAAAGTGCAGCATAGCACCTCTCCTCATTGGCCCCACTATCATTTGGAGAACAAAGTCATCAACACAATTTAGAGGTGTCCTGGATTGCTTATTCCCTGCTGTGTTGTCCCTCCAACAGATACCGAAGTGGTGCAAGTCCCCCTCAAGGGCTGGATTATTGGCCCTCTCCCTTCTGTGTGGGCTGGTGGGTTAGTTTTTGGTTGTTTGGCAGTGGATCCACTGAAGACTGTGCTTGGAACCAGCTATCTAACTCCTCAGCCTCCCTGATGGTATGCAGACTCCTCACTGCCCCCTGCAGCTCACCCACTTGCAGCAGGAGGTCCTCCACCTGGGGACACCTTTTGCAGGCAGGTCTGCCACCTATCCGTGCCCTGGGAGAAATGTTGAGGCCCCTCCTGCATTCTCAAGTCTGCACTGCGGACTTTGCTTTCAGATGAGTGCCCACCATTCAGGTAGGATGAGTACCCTTGACCTGTGCAAATCGTCACAGAATGGTGCCCAGTTGCTGGCTTATATGTACTTAAATGAAAAGGAAATAATGAATATATCCTTAATGATTTGCACTAGCCTGAACTTGTGTTAGGAGCCTTTACTTAGAATCATTGGAAAGGTTAAAAAAAACCAACCAAAAAAACCCAGCTTTAATTTTGAAGCTTGTACAGACGTTTAAATGCTTTGAATGAATTTTTGAAGTTACAGAAAAGTAACCAATTTATCAAGAAATCTGCAAAGCTGAAGCGTTCTCTAAGCCTCTTCTAAATACTTAAGCACATGCATAGTTCCCTTTGCAAATTGCAGTAAATCATTTCTGTTCTGCTGGTGCTTTAAAATATGCAATGTAACATGGGTACCAACGGTTTCAACAGTTGTAAGGATGGAAAGACTGT
Source organism: Nycticryphes semicollaris (assembly GCA_013400055.1). Lineage (NCBI taxonomy): Eukaryota > Metazoa > Chordata > Aves > Charadriiformes > Rostratulidae > Nycticryphes > Nycticryphes semicollaris. Next base: position 195,367 of record VXBJ01000740.1, on the reverse strand, counting down.
AAACAAATAGTTTTTCTGCTCCACTGGAACTCTCACCAAGTGGATCTTAGTACAGCAATTAGGGTCGGTTTGGGGCACAATTAAATATCTCTCTACGTCCCAGAGTTTTGTCCCTTGTGGTGCTGAGACAGAGTTTTCCGTTTCTTTTTGAGAAAGTGTGGAACCAAGAATGACTCTATCACTATAATTTTGAGATTGTCTGCAATATTTATGTTAATTGCAGTCCTCAAGGGCTTCATACACTTGGTTTTCTTCCTTGTAGGCACAGTTTTCTCCCTGCTTTTCCTTTCTTTGTTTCCTGTTCTTGTGTCTGTATTGTATTTTCTATCAAAAGGTCCCTGTTTTACCAGCTTCTTCGGTGACATGTCCTTCCTTTTCTATGAAATCATGCTAAAAACTCAAGTAGATATATAGGCTAGGACTATTGCTAGCTAAAGGATGACAAAAAATCAGTAGTTAGTGGAGTAGTGTTGGATTGTGCACACTCTTTGCCTATTGACCTTCTCCTTGCTGCTTTGAAGTGATCCCATTTGCCGTCTTTAAGAAAAGTCTTCCATGGGGAAGGGCTTCTTCAGGGCTGAGATGAGGTCATGGAACTCTTATAAACATTGGAGTAGTAAAACTAAGCCTGAGGCTACTGAAAAAAAATTACTCCAGCTGTCCTGAAAGAATGGTATTGAAGAAATTCTTCTCTGCTCTCTCTGTCACTAGATCTCTGTCTCTAAACCTCTACTACAGCACTGGAGCTTGAAAATTCTGCTCTGAGGAAAAGTTAACATCTAAAGTGTACAGCAGTTGCTATCCTAAAATATTAAGAATTGGAAACTTAGAATTTAAGAAGAGACACTTTACACAGTAATTTGCACACATGATTTAATGTGCATACCCTGCAAAAGGATCCAAGCAAGTACAGAGGCCTTTACCACATGGATTATGTATTTATGTAAGCAGTCATAGCAGAACTGGATACTCTTCACATAATTCTAAAAAACTATTTCAAAAAGTGGAAGTAGATAATTTGTACATATGGTTATTGACTGCTAGTGAGGAAACAATTATTTTTAATAATCACAATTTTGTGAAGAACAAAATACAAAGAAATCTAGTAGAAAATCCAAGTGTTTACGATTAACAATTATAATTATATTTCAGATATAAGAGGGTAATCCCTATTGTACTTAATCGGAAGAATCCCTTCCTAAGGGTTTCAAACGTAGTGCGTGACTTGCAGAAATAAACTGAAAGATCACAAGTGCTGTTGAGATATAGAACATTTGTAGAACGCAGATGTTCTAGCTAACTTCTGTTAGTGTATAACCTTGAAATAAACAAAAATGCATGGTCTAAATTGGCAAAATGGTATAGATTTCCTTTTACATTTCTGGAGCGTTGATGATCGTGGTTTTTTTTTAGAAACAACCAAAAGTTTTGCAGTGGACACAGTGAGACAAGAAAACCCTCCAACAGGGCAAATAACAACATTCCCTGACCTTGGTTGCTCTAGCAATAAGTATAAGCAAGGGCCTCTCTGCACACCATTTCTTAGGATAATCAGGTCTTATCACTGTGAGAGTGAACAGCTTCTGAACAATATGCTGTTAATTTCAGACTTTGGTTAGTTAGAAGAGACCCAGCTGAAAAGTAAAATTACAAAACAGAAAATTGGTTCAGTTTACCTCAAACCAGGATACTGTAGTTTATGGTAATACATTTTATACTCTTTTTAATACATTTAATAGGTTTTTTATGTTGTAATCAGAGATGATACTGGGGTTTTCCAGGGCCAACCTTCAAGCATTTTTTTCCAGCTAAAAAGTAAAATTACAATCCAGAAACTTGGTTCTGTTTTACCTCAAACCAGGGCATCTTATTGCAGAGTAAGTAAAAAAAAAAAAAAAAAAAAAGAAAAGAAAAAGAAAAAGTAACAAAGTTTAAGTTAGCAGACACAACAGCTAAATTATGTGATGATATGATTAATATGGCCTTGTCCAGTGATTTCTCTGCATATCTACTGGTACTTTTTGTCAGCTTTCCATCCTATGAGGAATACTCCAAATTTCCTAATTTTTTTTAAGGAAGAGCTCATTTTGTTTTCACTCCCAGCTAACTTCTACATAGATATTCCTGTGTTATGCTCATTACTAGTAAGTCATGAAGCGGTGAGCATTAGGCATCTAATTTCACAGAATCACAGAATATCAATCCTTGATTGGAAGGGACCTTGAAAGATCATCTAGTCCAATCCCCCTGCCAGAGCAGGAACACCTAGATCAGGTCACACAGGAACGCGTCCAGGCGGGTTT
>VXBJ01000740.1:107875-192815 GCA_013400055.1 Nycticryphes semicollaris | reverse complement strand
GTTCTTGCCCAGATGCAAGACTCTACACTTGCCCTTGTTATGTTTCATTAAATTTCTCCCCACTCAGCTCTCCAGCCTGTCCAGGTCTTGCTGGATGGCAATACGGCCTTCTGGCATGTCAGCCACTCTTCTCCATTTTGTGTCATCAACAAACTTGCTGATAGTGCGTTCTACTCCCTCATCCAAGTCGTTGATGGGTGTATTGAATAGTACTGGTCCCAGTACTGATCCTTGAGGAACTCCACTAGATACAGGCCTCCAACTAGACTCTGTCCCATTGACCACAACTCTCTGGCTTCTATCCTTCAGCCAGTTCACAGTCCACATCACTACCCGATCATCCAGGCCACACTTCCTTAGTTTAGCTGCAAGGATACTGTGAGAGATGGTGTCGAATGCTTTACTGAAGTCAAGATAGACCACATTCACGGCTTTACCATCATCTATCCACCTGATTATGTCTTCATAAAAGGTTATCAGGTTCGTTAAGCATGACTTCCTCCTGGTGAAGCCATGTTGCCTGCCTCTTATGACCCTCTTATCCTTGATATGCCTAGAGACAGTTATTCCATTACCTTTCCAGGGATAGAGGTGAGGCTGACCAGTCTATAGTTACCCAGGTCCTCCTTCTTGCCCTTTTTGAAGACTGGAGTGACATTTGCTTTCTTCCAGTCCTCAGGCACCTCTCCTGTTCCCCACGACTTACCAAAGATGATGGAGAGTGGCCTAACAATGACTTCTGCCAGCTCCCTCAGCACCTAGGGGGGTATCCCATCAGGACCCATGGATTTATGGGTATCTAGATTGCTTAACTGGTCCTTAACCCAGTCCTCATCAACTGAAGGAAATTCCTCCTTTATCCTGACTTCCTTTGGGGCCTCAGGGGTATGGGGCTCCTCAGGACAGCCCCTGGCAGTATAGACAGAGACAAAGAAGGCATTCAGTAACTGCCTTCTCTGTATCTTCTGTCACCAGCGCACCCCCCTCATTCATCAGTGGGCCTACATTGCCTCTAGTATTAGTTTTATCTGCAACGTATTTGAAGAATCCCTTTCCGTTGTCCTTGACCCCTCTTGCAAGGTTTAATTCTAAGGAGGCCTTAGCTTTCCTAGTTGCATCCCTACATCCTCTGACAACAGTCTTATATTCCTCCCAAGAGGCCAGCCCATCCTTCCATGCTCCATAGACTGTCCTCTTCCACTGGAGTTTGCCCAGCAGTTCCCTGTTTACCCATGCGGGTCTCCTGGCTCCCTTTCTTGACTTCCTACCTGTTGGGATTCTCTGATCTTGAGCTTGGAAGAAGCAGTCCTTTAATGCTAACCAACTCTCTTGGGTCCCTTTACCTTCAAGTCCCCTATCCCATGGCATTTCCCCTAGCAATTGCTTGAAAAGGCCAAAGTTGGCCCTACTGAAGTCCAGGGTTGCAATTCTGCTTGGTATTCTGTTCTGGCCACGTGAGATCCTGAACTCCACTACCTCATGATTGCTACAACCAAGGCTGTCCTCAACCTTCACCACTTCAACCAGACCCTCCTTATTAGTGAGAATAAGATCCAGCAGCACTCCTCTCCTAGATGGCTTATCCACCATTTGCATCAATGCACTGGAGGAACCCCCTGGACTGTGGATGGCTGGCTGAGTAGGCCTTCCAGCAAATATCGGGGTAGTTAAAATCCCTCACGATAACTAGGGCCTGTAATTGCAAGGCTGCTGTCAACTGCCTGGAGAAGGCTTCATCAACTTCCTCGTCCTGATCTGGTGGCCTGTAATAGACACCCACAACAGTATCACCTATGCCAGCCTGACCCTTAATTCTCACCCACAAACTCTCAGCTCGCTCCTCATCCACCCCTGGACAGTACTCAATACATTGTAGTTGCTCTCTCACATAAAGAGCAACTCCACCGCCTCGCCTTGCTGGCCTGTTGTTCCTCAGAAGGAGCTGTCCCACCATGTCTCTGTAATTACCACCAGGTCATAATCTCCTGACTGCACATGGATTTCTAACTCCTCCTGCTTATTCCCCATGCTGCATGCATTGGTGTACAGGCATTTCAGGGAGTGAGCCAAGCACGCCGATTTCACCCTAGCGGGGTGGGAAGTCTCCCAGTCTTCATCAATGCTAGAGTGCTGCCCCACTGGTGCAAGCCCATTTACACCATAATTTACACCATAAAATTTGGCTAGTAATGTTTAACTTGCTGTACCATAGATATTGCTGCATATTCACGTGGGGTCATGGTGTCAGAAGAATGCTACTAATAATTTTATAACAAAATAGTTTAAAAGGCTGATAGAATTCATTATGAACAGTAGCATAACTAAGGAGATTGCTTTGGTTCCCCGTTTCATGTAGGATAGCTAAAGGGATTGACTTTAGCTCCCTGATTCTTGCCATGATGATTAAGGGGATTTGTTTAAACACCCCATTTCATGTGGTATAGCTACTATAAAAGGATTAGTTTTGGATTCCCATTTCAGTGGGAAAGCTAAGGGGATTAGCCTTAGCTTTTCATCCCATGACACAATAACTAAGGGCAATTGCTTTTGTTGCCAGTGTGGTTGCATCAAGACTTTTCTTGCCTTTTCTTCCTCCATTTCTACTGCCCAAAGTCTTTTTACTTCAAGCTTTCTGCCCTGCAATTAGAAGACCCAGAAATTAATGAAAAAAATAGAGAAATTAATGAAAAGTAATGAAGTTCTATGTGGTTTTCTTCTCTTCCTCATTGAAACTGAAATGTTAGTATTTTTTGGATAAAATCAAGTGTAGGAATTGCCATAACCATCACACTGCGATTGATTTAATGCAGTATTTGATTTCTGACGATGAACATGACCATGAGCTTCAGCTGTAGATAAAGGACTTGGAGGACTATTTACACTGCCTATTGGAGCAAAACTGCACATTTTTTTGGCAAGTCCAATGAAGGTATCAGCTGAGCCACAAGTAGTATAGCCAATTCAGTGGGCACCAAATCCAAGCACACAGGCACTGAAGAAGGGCAGCTTTGTTACCCATGGAGTAAAACCCTAGACTTGAGTGCTCTCAGAACTCTCCTTGTGTTTCTGCATGGTGTTGCTTCTGTGAATATACCAGTTCAGCATAAAAAGCTCCAAGAACTTTGTAGCAAGTAGCTTTGTGCAGCTAGCATAAATTAATATTTTCAAACCACTTAGAAGCAAATGAGATGTCTATATGTAAACAGGAACTTCATGCACAGCTAATGAATTTACATCTATCCTGTTAAATAAACCAGGGTCTGTGCCCTGGTTTGAAGGCAGGTGTCTCCACAAAGCTATTTTAAATATTAGATCTTTATCAGAAACTCTGGCTAGGGGACCAGCAGTTTTTAGTCTATAAATCTGGAAAGTAAGAAGCTTCTTTCTTTAACAATCTGTTTTCATATCTTTTTAATTGGTATTTATTTGTATAGTGGAAGTGATTAAAAACATAGGGTTTTTCTTGCCAAAGTGCTTTAATTTGTCCCTATCTTTGAAGATATAAGTACTTCTTTAGAGATGGTGTGCTGTAGGTACTTCTTTAGAGGTGGTGTCCTTAAACAAGTATTTAAATTCTGTGAAGAGATGGCCTTCACATGTTATGACATGTATGTTAAGACATGCAGCAAAGCACCTCAGTAAAAAATACAATTTTCTGTAATGTTTTTGAGGTAGCAGTGCTATAAGAAATTTGGATTTAGCTCAAACCCAGGTGATTTACCTGCAAGTGTAGAATCAGTGTCTGGTCCGCTGAAGATGCAAACAACTTAGATTTTTTTGTTTCCCCCATTTGGGTCAGTGCAGGAAAATGTTTTGTTCTTCAAAATTATTTTGATTTATATACTGAAGTCTGTTTCTAAGGCTGAAAGATGTCCTTGTTTGACTGCTACAGAAGAGCCAGGATAAACAGGGTAAGAGTTATTGCAATGGCTTTAATCTGAATATTCCTTCCCAATGGGAAATCATCATGAATCTACAACCTGGTTGCCTGAGCTAGAGATCATTTATAATCTAAGATTATTAAATTTTCTATTTCTTGACTCCCTTGGAGTAGTGTAACTTCCTGCATGTATTTTAAAGTTATGAATATACAGTAAAATATGGTACTAGGGGTGACAAATTAATCACAAGCAATGGGATAAATTTTACGTAAGAGTAAAGCTTGAATCTTTATGGAGCTTTGAGGCAGGTTTTTCATTGTTATCGTATTTATGGCTTTTTGTGTAGTACTGTTGTATATAGCAGGGCTTTTTAAAATTTTCATTACATATGTTTTGTGCCCGCAGAGTTAGTGTTAGTCAGAAAAAAGGCAGAACTTCAATGAAGACAAATTTAGACATAGGAACATTTAGTAAGAGTAATGAATTGTAGGTTTTTTTAACAAAATGTCAAAAATAGTATAATAGCAGTAACTATAATACATGGTTATAGTCAACTGCATTACATTATAGAGAGGAAGAAAGCCTAGAAAGCTTTTTTTGGATTTCAGCCCCAGATAACTGTTGTCTTAAAATGTTCCATTGAAAAAAGTTTTTTGTTTTTTTTTTTTTCTTTTCAATGTCCCTCTTTTTCTTCTCTTTACAAAGTAAATCAATTAAATATTAATGGTATGTTGCCAGTAAGCAGAAAAAACAACCTTACTGTGGTCGCCATAGTTCACTTACCACCAACTCTTGCAAAGTTTCACAACAGAAATTTAAACTGAGACTTGACAGTTTTTGACAGCAGTACAAGAATGATTTTGTATGAACTGTAGTTCAAAATTGCCTAGTGTTTTAGAGTTCTGTGAGGACTTCAATAAAACTTTATGCTTGTGTGTGACTTCAACCTACATCCTGCTGATGCACAGGATACATAGACGCTGATGATATTTAATTATATATCCTGGCTAATTTGTCTCCTTGTAATATTAGGAAAAAATATATTGTGAAGATTTTGTTTACCAGTATTAAAAGTCAGATAGGGTATGCTTTTGGAAAGCTTATGAATTTTAGCTAAAAGAAATGGTTGCATTAAAAACGTGTATCTAATTCTTTTTTAGAGCTTTAATTTTAAATACAATTATTTTAGATGATGTGTAGAAGAACTGAAATACTGTCAAAGAAAAGTGCAGTAAGTGCTAAACTACTTGCAAAGAAATGATATACTGAAGCAGCTTTTTAATGTGATTATACTGAAAAAGAAATGGGTTAGCTGCTAAGTTGTGATTTAAGAATAAGGTCAAGGATATCAAAGGTACCAAAAAATGTTTCTGAAGATTAATGAAAAATTATTTCTGTGCAGTTCTGTCAGTGATTTTTAACAATTTTTCAGTTACTTTGAATAGAACCTTTTTTGATTATTTTTTTCAGTGTTTTGCTTCTTCAAATTTCACTTCATTACAAGAGTTAAATGTTTATTACTTCTTTTTGATCTGCTTACATTTGCACTGATATTTCAAAGCTGCTTTGTTTAAATTTTCAGAATGATGGCATGTAACTCATGTAGTTCCTTGCCATATGGTATCTAAGTAGTGTTGAGTAGTGTCATAAAAGTTGTTCTTCATCAACTACATCACACCTAGATTCCTTGGAAGTTGAATTTTTAGATACTGTGTGGTTCACATGGCAAAGAAAACAGCCCTGTAAAGTTCATAGCCTTGTGTGATACAATTTGTAATTACTTTTATTCCCCTTGGGAATATGACATATTAGAAGAATAATACTTTATTCAAAACCTTAGTTTGTCTAAAATAATGCCACAGCTAATGCTGACTTACATGATATTTGAGACAGCAACTTTCTTAATCCCAGGATTTTAAAGAATCCTTTCAAAGAGTAAAGTACATTTTGAGGCCTTAAATTAAAGGCAAATGTAAAGTTCTTACCACTCATGGGTTACCCAGCTCTTTTCTGCTTATTAAATAGAGGACTAAATTTTACCACTTGAGGGTGAATGCGGAAAGAACAGAGAGAAAGCGTTGGCCAACAAGTGAAAGTGGAGTACTTTCACATCTCCACCTTGGTATAAAGATGGCATCTAGCATACCTGATGGAACTTTTTGATCTGAAAATGTGTGCAATACAGGTTAACGGTTATGTCATTTGTATGTGTTAAAGTCACAGACAGGGGTGATATGGATAGTATGTGCACTAGAAATACGTGAAACTCTACAGAAACTGCAGTAGCAAAAATCTCTGAACCATTGGCATGTAAAAGTGGCATGCGTTAAAGGCATCTTACCAAAAGTAAATTCATTTCCCTAAAACAAGAATGAAGGCAGGACAATGACTATGAACAAGAACAAAGTATTACAGTTAACTGCCTCTGGAATTGGAGCGCAAATACTTGGTCCTGTGCTTATGGACTAAATATATGCTCACCTGAGACCACACTGGGCATTTAGCTTAATCTGTAGATTTACTCAAGGGACTTACTGCATTTTCTGTCTGGCATACAAGCACGCCAGATCAGCAGGTTTATGCATGTGAAAAAAACCCAGAATCTTTAACTTCACATATGGCTCTTTTAGTGCACTTTAGGTTTTTACAGTACACATCTGTGGATCTGACTTTCCATTTGCCTTGGATAGGGGCTACACAGCCAAAGGACATTCTGTCAGAAAACTAGTTACACAAGTGTGCTCAGAGTGCAACTGGAAGGACCAACATCTTAAGAAGGCAATTCAATAAAAAGTTTTAGCTGAAAATTAATTTCCATGTCCGTAAAATTTTTAAATAAAATTAAATACTAAGGATTTCCTTCTTGCATTGATCGATTGACATATCTTATAAAAAGGAAGCTCAATCTAATTTTGAAGACCCAAGAGACAAATGACATAAATAATAGGATTTTCTTTTCTTGGGATCTGACTATAATTTGAGAATTATGAAGGGTATCTTCTTTTCCCCTGTAGAAATATTGCACATTCTTTTCTATCCCAAATACAATTAAAATAGCTTTCAGGCCATATGACAATATATTCTGTATATCTGGTATCATACCTTGATAAAGAGTTGTTGAAAATTTTAGATTTCAGTTACCTAAGAGAAAAAATAACACCAGACAAAAGTAATAAAAGAATTTTGCATATGAATGCTGGAATTAGCCAAAAATAAAGGGGTGATCAACACATGCCACATTTTTTACTCTGATATTCTTTGTAGGCAGATAATGAAATACATATTCCAGTAGAAAATTCAAATGTTTTAGGTAACCGTGACTATTTTCAGTTTTGTCACTTTCAATTTAAATTAATTAAAATACTGTGTTAAGAGCAGAGAGCACTTGTTTAATTAATTAGTTGCTGACTTATTAATAGCAGAGGTGGTATTATAATATACAAATATCCGTAGGTTGTCTTCTGTGATATGTGCTGAATTTTAGAAATTATGATTACATCCCAGTTGTTGTAAGTCTAGCTTTCTTGCACCCTGCTGTCTCACAAATTTTCTGGCTTTTCTGGCAGTTCATTTGGGTTCCTTCTACTCCTTTCCAATCTGTCAGCAGGCTTGCAACATTTCCATTTCTGCTAGCTGCATCACTTAGATTCCCCTTAGTGTTCAATCTGTTCTGCATTCATTTTGCCACGTTCTGTGCTGAATTTGTAATCGTTTCTAGAAATAGTAACTGACAGTTGGTCAGTTGGAAAATGAGACAACTAAGAAATTATGATGACAGTGTAATGTATTTAAAGCAAAAATGACAAATCATATATAGAATAATTTGATAAGAAAGTACTTCATATGTGACAACAATGTTATGATTGAATTTTCTGAGTCAGGGGACATTTTGCTTTTTTAGAAAATATTAATACCTTGTAATTAAAATACATATTCTCCATCTTTAAACTTTAACCAGCATCTGTAAAATATCCCCAACTACAACTAGCCTTTGAGATGCCGTAATCCCAGTTATCAAACACTGAGTGAGGATTTGCTCTAGTCTCCCATGTCCACATCGTCTAAATTAGTCTAACTGGCAAGTATTTTTTTGCCCATATATGCTTATATAGCTATATCAGTTGATTGTGATTTCGGACTTGGAATGCCAGCTGAGCATATCCCGTCATCAGTATGTTGTAGTATTAGGTATTGTGCAACTATGAGCACTGGTGTTCTTTTTCTTAATTATGTTCATATTCATAGGCATGCATAACCTCTAAATCTTCAACATGTAAAATATATATCAGTATTGTAGATAATAAAGCAAAGATAATAAAAAAATATGCTTTCAAAACCACACAAAATTGACCAACCCCCCTGAAACAGCCCTTTGGCCTTCCTCTGTAAGTACGTATCGAAAACAAATATGCTTGTTTCCAACTTGAAGCAGTTTGGAAACAGCGATGTTTGTCTGTTTAGCATAATGACGCTGTATGATAGCATCTACTTTTGCGATCCTAAAGCTTCTTTATTACAACTATGCGTTTGTGCTATGAATATGTCAGCAAATTAATACTAAAATGTTCCCTAATAAATTTTTGAATAAAAGATATGCTCAGATTGTTAGTTGGGAAGGCCTTTTGCATGAAAGTTATGCTGGAAATGTTCATTACAGTAACTTCTTTAAGAAACAGGAATGCGAAAAAACTGCTTCCCTTTCTAGGTCATGTTAACCAGGTAATATTGCATGTGTCACATTCAGGAGTCATTAAGAACTACTGGGTTTGGACAGATATTGAGGGACTGAGATTAACACACTAGAGCTGTTAACAATTAGGCAAGCAGTACTGTAGTTTGAAGGATGGAGCTGTGCTGAAAGAAAGAGTCAATACAGGAATTTTGAAGATGGCATCATTTAAAGAGAAAAAAAAAAAAAGGAAAAAGAGAGGCATAATATACAAGACTTGTTGACAGATAATAACATGGTAATTCCTTAAAATTTTGTGAACGATGAAGTCATCTCATCTTGGTACATATTACTGTTACTTTTTTGTGCTGTGTATGACTTCATTACCAAATACAGATATGCTTTAGAATTCTAGTTTTTATTCAGGCTGATGGGTAAAATCAGATAAAACACATCATGCCAAATGTTTACCAGATGTCTGAAGTCCTTCAGAAGAATTGCATCTATAATGTAACTAAATTACTAGAAAAGCGAGTAAAAATAATCAGTGTAAGTAATCTGAAAGTGCATGAAAGTGACATAGGACAATTGGTAAAATTGATGCAGTATAGATTAGACATGAGCTTTATCACTGTTTCAGAATGTCATAGTATATTAGCATGCAGTGGAATATACTGGTCTGAAAAACACACAATGAAGTTTCACTACAGTATGAATTTCAATAAAGCTAGGTAGCTGAGTATATTTTGTATATAACTTTTACAGACCAGTTGCTATTTGGGTGACAATTTGCATAAAAAAAATCAATAAAGAATAATGGTAAGGTTTTAGTGTAATACTGCTTCAGGTAGACTAGGTGATATAATACAGAGCAGAAATCTAAAGATTTTTGTTTTTCCCAAACAAAATGTTCTATGAATTTGATAGTCAATAGATCTTTGGTTATGTAAATGTTATGTTTGTAACTTTGTATCTTTTAAGCAGGCATAATAGGAAAGCCTTTCAGGTAGGATTTAGTGATACACAAAATGAATCACTGTGGCTTCTGGCTTCAGGAGAACGCTTCTGGAATAGCTTGTGTTTCACTGAAAAACATCCACAGAAATAACCTCTTTGTTGTAAACATTTTGCATGCTGTTCATTTAGATCTGCTTTTGAAACAGATCACCTTTGAATTTATTCTTTTGTCTTTTCCCCTTGTAACTTACAGAGTCCTCGTTTTCTTTACATGTGTAATGCTCTTCCCATTTGAAACCAAAAGTAGAGGTTGAAATGGTGTCTTACGTACTGTTTGTGTTCTTTGAGGTTTAGACTGACACGTCAACATTGTTGTGTTGTTTCTCATTTGTTGTACGGACCAAAAACTTTCTAGTCTAAAATTTCATACATTACAAAGAGGTCAGTCAGTAAGTAGATCGTGCCCAATGTTTCTGCAGTGTTAAGAAAATAATTGCCAGTTTAGAGGAAAATACCTTTTGGTTATTGGTATCATTTCTAAGCTGATTCATCACATCCATGAAGTTTTGAAATATGTTTTAAAAATACAGTTAAGGGCTTTTTTTAATCACTCAAAGTCCTATAGGTAAATACAAACCATCTTTCTCTACTGACCTTGTTTTATTACTGTTAGAAGCCCCAACTCAAGGTCTCAATACTCATAGTTTCTTCAATACAATTTTGAAATCTTCTATTATTATTTATACTAGTTAAAATTCTTTCTTAGATTGTTTTTGACAGTTGTAGACTGGCTCGCAGTGGATATTTTGTTCATGCTACCAGTTCAAGAAAGAAAAATACATAGAAAATAAGAGAGAGAAAAGAAGATTTGCTTAGGAGCTATATTTAGTAGTTTTCCTTTTGATTAAGACAGGATCAGTGCACCCCAGCAATGGACAGTCCTCTGCTATAGAGTGAACAGTGGATGCAGTTAGGGACTATTCTTTCCATTTTAACTAAAGATTAAACTGAATTAATGCTGTTGTTTTCATGGTAACAGTCTATTAAAGAAAAAAGTATAATTTGGAATCAGATAGGAAGTTCTGTTTGTATTTTCTGTCAAAAATCTATGGAGTTGTTGTGGTTTAACGTCAGCAGCACTATGCAGCCACTTGCTCACTGCGCCTGCAGTTGGATGGGGGAGAGAACTGAAGGATTAAAAGTGAGAAAACTCAAGGGTTGAGGTAAAGGCACTTTAATAGATAAAGCAAAAGCTGTGCATGCAAGCAAAGCAGTAGGAATTCATTCACTACTTCCTGTTGTTAGGCAGGTGTTTAGGGCCATCGCCAGGAAAGCAGGGCTCCAGTTAGTTCGTTTTTGCTATTGTCCCTCTAGCTATGATTAGTCACCATATCTCTTACAAGTGGAATGGCAAAAATGAGTCATGAGAAAAGATTTGAAGGCCAGACAGCCTAGTAATTTCTGTAGGCACACAACAGTAGACACACTAATAGAGAAGAAGGAGATGCAGAGTTCTGATACGATTTAAAGAAAGAAAATAACAAAAACAGTAAAGGTGTTTAGAGAGGGGTAATATGGTCATAGCAACAGATAATTAATTAATTATAGCAGTCATGTTTTGCATAGACTGAAATGGGCTTGTAGAAGTGAGAATCCGCCCTTCTAAGAGACAGGTTCCGAAGGATTCTTTGTCCAGAAGACAATGAATCATGCCTATGATCTTTAGGGAAAAGAACAACATTTGAATGTGGTCATATGGCTCCCAAGTGACAGATCCTATCGCTGTTAAGAGGAAATGGCATATTCTGTTTTGACAATGCTAAAATTGTTAAAGGCAATGCCAGTAAGTCAAGAAAGAAACCTCACAAAATCATAAAACTATAGAATAATTATGTTGGAAGGGACCTTGCTCAAGCAAAGCTAATTACAAAGTTAGACCAGGTAGTTTAGGATTTTTCCAGGCAAATTCTGAGTATTTCCAAGGATGAAGATTGTTCCGTCTCTGGGCAGCCCAGTTCAGTACTTGACTGTCTTTGTTGTGAACAATTTTTTCTTTATATCTGACCAGAGTTCTCATTGCTGCAACACGAGGTGATTTCCCTGTGTCCTTTCACTGTGTGCACAGCAGAGTCTGGCTGTGACTTTTCTGTGACCAGACATTAATTAGCTGCAGACAGAATAGGAGACACCCCCTTAGTTCTTTCTCAGGCCGAACTCCTTGCATGTTATGTGCTCCACCCCCATCACATCTTGTTGAATCTCTATTAGACTCAGCCCAGTATCAATGTTGTTCCTGTACTGGGAAGTCATGTTCAACTTGTATCCACCAAGACTCCCAGTCGTTTTCTGCAAAGTGGTTTTATGGCCAATCAGTCCCCAACCTTTACCACTACAGAGGCTTATTACCTTCCAGATGCAAGATTTGGCAGTTGCCTTTGTTGAACTTTGAGAGGTTCCTGTTCATCCGCTTCTCAAAATCTCTATGAATGACAGCTCTGTTCTCCATAATATTATCCTTTTCCTCTTCCCGAGAGTCATATGCAAACTAGCTGTGGGTTTATTCTGATCAACCCACAGATACAAGGAAAGGCCATCCCAAAGCCTAGATCAAGGTAAAGAATAACTGCTGCACGCCCCTTGGCCACAAAGGCATCATAGAAGTCAATCAGGGTGATCAGATGAAATTTGCCCTAAGTAAATCTGTGCTACGTGTTCTCAGTCACATTATTCTCCTTCATGTGCCTTCTTTTGAGAAAGATTTCCTTCATGCCCTTTTAGAAGATTGATGGATGTTTTTCTAGTCTGAGATCAGACTTTGGCAGTAAAGACTGAGGCCTTAGCTTTTTTTCATGTTATATGTTCTCAATTCCTTTGCTTCACTGAGCAGTAATCCCATATTTTCCCTTTTTGTTGCCAGTGTACCTAGAGGAGGCTTTATTGTCACCCTTTACATCCCATTCCAGGTTCATCTGGGCTTTAGATTTTCAAATTCTGTTCCTACATACCCAGGGTCTGTATTCTTCATACCCCTTCTATATTCTTCTCAAAATGACCATGTTTTATTCTTCCATATACTTACTTTTTGTGTATAAGCTTAGTCAGGAGTTCTCCAATTCCATGCTCACCTTCTGCCATGCCTGCTTGGCTTCTTGTGCATTGCAATGGGATGTTCCTGTGCTAGATCAATCAACTAAATGCTAGAGACCAGTCTAGAATGTTAGGTCAGATTTGAGTCATGGAAAGATGAATGAAATATCTAGAGGAGTAAGCTGAGAAAAGCTAAGCAATTTTTCTGTATCTTATCTGCAAACATTTAATAGGGCAGTGTCAAACATAGGTGATGTCTGTTGTTCTGCCCTTGTCCACCAAGTCTGTGGCAGTACAGGGCCACCAAAACACCACCAAATTTGTCAGGCATGATTTGCCCTTGGTGAAGCCATGTTGGCTCTCTCCAATCACATCCTTGTTTTCCATGTGCTTTAGCAGAGATTCCAGGAGGATCTGCTCCATGATCTTGCCTGGCACAGAGGTGAGACTGTCAGGCCTGTAGTTCTCTGGGTCTTCTTTTTTTCCTTTTTTGAATATCAGGGTTATGTTCCCCTTTTTCCAGTCAGCAGGAACTTCACCAGATTGCCACAATTTCTAAAATGTGATGGGAAGTGGCTTAGCAACTTCATCCACCAGTTCCCTCAGGACCCGTGGATTGATTTCATCAGGTACCATGGACTTATGCACTTTCAGGTTCCTTAGGTGGTCTCAAACTTGATCTTCTCCTACTGTGGGCATTTCTTTCTCAGAGCCCCTGTTTTTGCCTTCAATGACTTGGGCACTGCAGGTAGAGCCCTTGCTGGTGAAGACTGAGGCAAAAAAGTCGTTCAGTAGATCAGCCTTGTCCATATCCAGGGTGGCCAGGTCTCCTGTTTCCTTCCGGAGAGAACCCACAGCCTCCCTAGTCTTGCCTTTTTCTCTGACATATCTATAGAAGTTTTTCTTACTGTCTTTGATGTCCTTGGCTAGATTCAGTTCTGTCTGGGCTTTCGCATGCCTGATCTGGTTCCTGGATGCTCAGACAGTTTCTCTATATTCCGCCCACTCTACCTGTCCTTGCTTCCACCCTCTGTAGGCCTCCTTTTTAGTCTTGAGCCCATCCATCAGTTCCTTTGTCATCTATGCAGGCCTTCTGGCTATGTTGCCTGACTTCCTTTTTGGGATGCACCTCTCCTGAGCTTGGAGGAGATAATCCTTGAATATTAACCAGCTTTTTTTGGGCCCTCTCCTCTCCAGTTCTTCTTCCAACACTAGTCTGACAATCAGGTCTCTCAGGAGTCCAAAGTCCTCTCTCCTGAAGTCCAGGGTAGTGAGCTTGCTGCACACCCTCCTCACTGCCCTAAGAATCTTGAATTCTACCATTTCATGATCACCATTCATGATTCTACCATTTCATATCAAACCAGTTTGTATCACAATCATGCAAAAGAAAGATGACAAGCATATTAAGATATTCCCAGGTGGACTAGTAACATGGTTTTGGGAAGAAGTAGAAAGTTCTTTATGGATGTATGCTAATTAGCTGGGTGCTTTAGAAGATAGACAGTATCTTCCATTTCCTTATTATATCATCATCCAAAAAAACAATGTTCTTTTCTGTCATTTGAAAAGGGATGTGATTTCATCAAAATAATTAACTGTCTGTATGAACTACAGTGCTTTCTACCAGGAAATTGATGAGTTTCTTAAGAGTCTATCCTTGGATCTATCCTATTAAATATAATTTTCAATATCCTGGAGGAGGAGCTGGAATGTACCCTTATACGGGTTGTGAATGACACCAAATTGTAAGGTGCAGTTAGTATTCATGAAGGTAAGATTGCCATTCAGAGGGACGTAGGCAAGTTGAAGAATTGGGCTGATAAGAACTTTGTGAATTTTAACAAGGACAAAAACAAAATTCTGTAGCTGGGATGGAGTAACCCACTGTAACAGTACAAGCTGAGTACTGACTGATTTGACTAGCACCTTTGATGAAAAGGACTTACTAGTCTGGTAGACAGCAGGCTAAACATGAACCAGTAGTGTGCCCTTGAAGTACTGAGTACTAACAGCATGTGCTGTTGTCATAGTTTCTGCTGGGATAGTGTTGACTCTCTTACTGGCTTTCTTACTAGCTAGGATGAAAATAGTATTGATAAAACACTGATGTTTTCGGTTGTTGCTAGGCAATCAAGGCCTTTTCTGCTCTTCGTGCTGCCCTACCAGCAAGTAGGCTGGGAGGTACACAAAAATTTGGAGGAGACACGTCTGGGATAGTTGACCCTGGCTGACTAAAGGAATATTCTGTACCATATGACATTATGCTCAGTATGTAAAGCTGGGGGAAGAAGAAGGAAATGGGAGACATTCAGAGTTATAGCATTAACCAGTCATTATATGTGATGGAGCCCTGCTTTCCTGGAAATGGCTAAACACCTGTCTGCTAATGGGAAGTAGTGAATTAGTTCCTTGTTTTGCTTTGCTTGCGTGCGTGGCTTTTGCTTTACATATTAAAGTGTCTTTATCTCAACCCGTGAGTTTTCCCTCACTTCTGCTCTTCCAGTTCTTTCCCTCATCCCAACTGGGGGGAAAGTGAGTGAGCAGCTGCGTGGTCCTAGTTGCTGGCTGGGGTTAAACCATCTATTAACAGGAGCATATCCAGCAGTGATAATTATTACTCTATACTTAGCACTCATTAGGCCCTGAGTGGAATACTTTACCCAGTTTTGGGCCCCCAGAACAAGACAGATGTTGATTAACTTGATCATCTGACAGGTCACCAGCATGGTTATGCCTTTTCAGAAGACAATGAGAGAAGTAGGTTTATGAGGTCTGCAGAAGAGGAGTCTTTGGGGTGACCTAATATCAACATGGCAGTACTTACAAGGGGAAAAAGACAGAGCCAGAATTCTTGCTGGCATGCACAGGAGTATGATGAGAGACAGCGAGCATAAAATGAAATGGAGAAATTCTGACCAGGTATAAGGAAGAAGTTTTTCTCCCTGAGGACAATTAAGCAATGGGACTGGGTGGCAAGACAGTCTGTGTATTCTTCATCTTTGGAGGTTTTCAAGACCTGTCTGGATGAAATCTGGAGCAATGTGGTCTGAATTCAGTGTTGATACTGTTTTGATTTAGAGGTTGAACTAGATGACTTCCCAAAGCCTCTTTCACATGAATGATTCTGTAATTAATACATTAAAAAGAAAAGTATTTCTACCTGCATTAACTCATTTTGGTCTGTTTAGGGAAATTCGTTGGAAGTTATTTTCTATTCTTTTGCCTCCAGGATGAAAAACCTGGATGGAAGCAAAGCAATTTTTGTCAGCCTTGGTGTTACTGGTGTAAGCTTCCTTAAATTTCTCTGATGTCATGATGTAGTCTTTGAAGTTTCACAGATACATGAATGAACACATATAATGACTGAAAGATATATTGACTCAATGGCCTAACAGCATTTGGGAACAAATACCTCATTTTAAATAATATGATATGTAATAATAAAGTACATTGTCACATATCCTTCTAGCAAATTCATTGTTTTCCACATTTTTTAAAAACATTTTCTAGCTAACATCATTGACCTGTTTGGGAATTTTTCTTATCAAGATGATTTGATGTACAGCTTGTATTCATTATCTACCTTAAAGAGGAATTTGAGGAAGATACAAAGTTTAAGCATTAAAAAAATGAAATCTGACACCAAAGGTTATTCCTGCAGCCCAACAAATCCACTGAGAATTAAATCCTTAGTGTAAGATGCTGTTGTGGTGAAGTTAAAATGCTTTTGCAATTTTGATTCTAAATACCATAATAGGAGGCAATTCTTGAGAAGAATTTATTTTAGTTGGAGTGAATTTCTTTCTAGGCTCTCTGTCCCAGCAACATCTAGATATCATTTATGTTAAACGTATTCTCAAGTTTGAGGCCGTGATACATATCCTGTGGACTTTGACTGTATATAAGGGCATTGGTTAGGAAGATTTACTGCGGTATTGTTATTAACTTGATTAACTTACAAAGTTTCTCACAGTCAGTGCTCTGGAGCAACTTTATGGCCATAACGGGGGTCTCAGCATACCTGTACCAGTGGGGCTTAGTATTCTGGGAGATGTGTCCCCCTTCTGTGTTCCATGGATTTCCACTCTGTCACTCCAAAAGGGTTCAGCATACCTGATGTTTCTGTAAAGCAAATGGGTTTTAACCTTTTAGGCTTACTGAAGTCAAGATAATGCTGATGAAATAACGGCCAATTCTTCCCATGAAAAAGATCAAATCATAGTTGGGAAATGCAGTATAAAAGAAGTAGCTTTTCTCACTCGAGCTACCTCGGGGTCAGCCAGTAGTGGACCCGTATTTGGAATTAAGAAGCTCTTAAAGCTAAAGAAAGCACTTCCTTTCTTTTCCATCCCCACATCGTTACAGTCTATATAATGATCTGCCTCTTTACAAGAAGTCATTTTTTGCAATAGTTGATAGTATACTCAGGGTTCAGATTTGACATTTTAAAAACAATATTTATTTTAGTGAGAACTTACATGGGGAGCATCTCTTTAAAGAGCAGCACTAGGGAGTTTTATGGGAAAACTGTTTTTACTGCTAAAGTTTATAGAAAATGCAATCAAAACATCTGATCTATCATAATAGAGCCTTTTCTCAGTGTAACTTAATCCTTTTGATCAGTGGCACATGAATAGTTTTCTATTTCTCAGGATCACAAAAGTGATTCTTTTTCCCCTGCTTCAATTGAAGCACACTTTCAAGTATAAAGCTCAACATACTGTTTCAGACAGCTATCAGCAACTTTGTTCCATCAGAGGCTTAGTGATGCCAAGGGAAACTGAAGGAAGATCTGCAAATAGGAGCCAGAAGTGACCACAGGCGTTCCAGGACAGGTTGCAAAGAGCGTATCACTTGTAGCTCAAAACTGTAGCATTTAAAGACTTTAAGAAATAACGGTGTCAAGAGTGCACATGCACATCATAAGAACTTCACATTACAACAGCTGCTTTCAGATTTTCGTCAGCCACAACAGCAGTCACAAAGAAACAGACATTGGCAATGAAATGTGCTGAATTAATTTGAATGCATGTATATAAAATTTTCCCCTCTTCATCTGATTTGAGCGGTACTTGCAAGTCCACACATTTAATATAGGAGCATGAGTAAAATGTGATTGTTTTCCATTGGGTCTTTTCAAAACAAATGTTTCGCATGAATATTTCGGACAGAAAGAAAATGTGAAAGTACTTTGGCCCATATAGAGAAATACAGATTTCAGCTTGCTTCCCAAATTCTAATAAAAATATTAAAATTTGTGAGAAATGATGCTCCAGCAGAGCTATGTAGCAAGTTTTTTCTAGGTTGTTTAACACTTTTGTGTGGAATAAATGGATTAGAAATTTGATGTACCTTGATGTAATATTTTAATCTTTTTATTTTATTTCCAGATATTGTAAAATATTGAAAAATCAGGTATACAAGTAAATGGGAAAAAAAAGCTTTTTTAAAAGTTTATCAGTCTGCAAAGAATAGTGTGTTTGAAACTTTTCTTTTTCTTCTAGGTGATGGGCCAAATCTTCTCAAATCAGGCTTTCTAGTGAGTTGTGGGAAATAAAGATCAGTAAAGGGCAAAGCTTCTTAAGAGACTGCAGATCACCTCAGATCTGTCAGAATTTCAACTGTGTGCCAGAGCTTCTCTGCTGCATTTGATGTTGCTATTTCCCATCCCACTGAAGTAAGGGATAATACTGGATCTGTTCACTTACAGAATGTTTTCCATATTGAGAAAAACATCAGCATTAATGTGCAATAAAAGTTATATTAAAGTCTGAATTGCAGGTAAAATGACTTTTTTTAAGTGATTTGATGAATCATGTCTTTGACGGTGTAATATATTCAGTTGAGCAGAGAACAAATCTCAAGGATTCGATCCTAGAAGGCATAAATTGCACAAATGTTAACAAGTGGAGCATAAATGACCTCATTCATTAAAAATACGGAGTTCACTGAAAACCTCCCAACTGCAAGACACCAGGCCACAGGCCTTACTCTGGTGGTTTCTGCTTTCAGATGTCATCTCTAAAGACAGAATTTTGCAGTCAGATTTTGAGGCTGAGGGTATAGGATGGCCATTAGAAGAGTGCTGTAGGTGAAGAAACCGCTAAGAGATGGATTATTACTCTATATAAAGTATCAGTAATACTGTTATTATGGTGATGGTCGTATGTGGACATGAATTAGAGCAAGTTTATAGGTGGAGATAATTTAACTCATTAGGCTACTTCAGCACACAATCTTTCATACACAACAGCCTTTCGTCTGGTCTGCTTTAGATAGGTGAGAAAATTTAGCTGCTTTTTCCATGTTATCAAATAGTCCAGTAAAAGCTATAAGCTCCACTTACAAAGCTTTTGATATCCATGGAATAAAATGTTTATTTCAACATGTAAAAGCACAAGCAGCTAAGCAATAATATAAATAGTGTGCAAATTTTAAAACTATAAAATCTAAAAACACAATTATTGCAAACCCTTAACATGCAACTGCTGAATCTTATTTGTCTAGATAAATTGGTTAAGCACTGAATAATTAAGTGCACATTAGGAATGTTTTTATTCAGAATTTGATTGAATCTTTCAACGTTGCATACTTTGGTGGGACTAAACAAAAATACGAGTTTCAACATGTGCAATGTGTTCTAATTTGCATAAAATGTACATTTATAATAAAAATCTAGAGCTCTGTGGGAGTAGCTAGGGCTATGTTGTTCATAAATCTTTAGCTTAAGTTCATTTAAATATATGGAAGATTTCGAGAAATAACTAGATTTAAGTGATTCATGTAAGCAAATTTTAGCTTAACTATTTGCAGTGTAAAGACTTAAAAAAAAATTATACATTTCTGGAAATACTGAGTTTGACACAGGAGCAGAGAGACAAACTCACTAAAGTGTGTCTGAATGTGTAGGCTGGGAGTAATTGCTCATTCATATTAAACAGCTCAAGCTACTCCCCAGATCCGCAGGCCTGTGAGATGTAACCAAGTTATCAGAAGTCCAGATTCTGTAAAACTTTGGGCAGTACGGGATCAACAACCCCTTCACATTTCCATTCAATTCAGTGAAAACCAAGACCATGAAATGTACTGATTGTGGGAACATGAGGACAAAATATAAAAAGTTTCTGAACACCTGTCCTGTTAATTTCCTGTTTTATTAAGAGGGCTTGGAAGAAAATTTAAAGCTGATTAGGTATAATTTAGCAGATGTGTATGTGGATGCAGTAAAAATGTTTACATGGTCCTAAGCAGACATGGATTAAAAAGAATCAGGGAAGGAGCTAAAGCTATTTTTTGAAAAGTATGTGGCAGGTCTTCATAATGAGCAAAGTTTCATTTGAATTGGTATGCTTCTTATACCAGTATTTCTGTTACGTCTTAATACTACTGCTCATATCTCAATGCAAGGGATGCTCATTAGACATCTCAATGACCACAAATGAGTGTTAAGTTATGACATGTAGGCTCAGTATAGTGCTTCAATCTGTATAATAAAGTAAAATTAAGATACCCTAGACATTCCATAGATTTGTTACACAGTGATTTTATGAAAATTCAGGAGTCTTTGGCATCTCCAGTAATATTTTTCCTCTTTTGCTGTTTTTTACTTAGTAAGTAAAAAAACTTACTTAGTAGTAAGTAAAAACCACTACCTAGTTTACTTGTAAACACAGACTTCTGTGGCTCAGTTTTATAAAATGTAAATTACATTTATAAATATAAATGCCTCCAACCATCCTAGCAAAGACTGCAGGAATCTGATTGTGATTTCTGAGGAAAGTCAGTAGGAAGTGATAAAAAAGTCATGCTCTCTCCCGCAAATCTACACCCACAGAGAGCACTCTCTAGAATGACTTCTGTACCCAGGTTGGTAGTTATGAAGGACATGTATGTTCAAAATAGCACAAATGAAATTATGTACATGCAAAGACTGGAATTGCTGTTTAGCCTCTATTCCTAAAATTCATGACAGCTTATGAAAAAAATATACCTTTGCTACAATATATAAGCCAGCTTAATGCCCATTAGTTTGAGAAAATTAAATCTATATGTAGCCACAGCATTTCTTGGAAAGTCACTCCCCAGAAGGAAATGTGAAATTCCTGACAATTTTCTATCTAATGCCTAACTCTAGCTGGAGCAGCACTTCAGGTAAGTGCTAAACATCGGAACCCCAAAGCTTGGTTTTCTTCACGCAAGTGTTACATATGTGTCATAGAACACACTAAATCCAGAGTATGTGATTTTAACAAGATTGCTTTCTTTTCCAAATAGGGAAAAATATCTTTTGTATTTGTGCTTGGAATACCCCATGACCCAAAGGAATTTCTTTCTTCATGCCATTCCAGTTTAATGATGACATGAGGCTATGAGTATACTTTGGAACAAACTTACACAGGCTGATGAAAACACATAAGGTGTCTCAACAGACTGTCTTGTGACTGTCTTGTAACCTGTTTTACTTAGCTATAATGAAGAATGTATTTTGCCACAAGAGTGTGTAGCTAATCTCAAATCAATGCTTCCTATGCAGTAAAGGTTCCATGAGAGATCTAATCTTGTTCCTATTTAAGTGAGTGAGAAAAAATAGAATAGGTTTGAGGCCAATATATGCAGAGAACTATGTATTCTCTGTAAATAAACAGATATTCTACCTGTAATCAATCACAGGGCAAAGAGCAGCCAATATTAGGAAAATACATACTGATAATATGCTTTTGTTACTGTACATTAAGCCTGTGATTTTACTGGCTTAAGACTTTTAGTGCATAATAGCAGATAACACTGAAGTAAATGTTGCAAGGACAGAAAAGTGATTTTTGTATATTGGAAGATGGCATGTCCTTGAAGAATAGCATGTAGTGGGAAAACCCCCTAGAGTTTGTGTTCCAAATCCAATGCCCAGCCAGTAGCTATACATCCTTGTTTATTTCTTTGATAACTTTGGAACACCTATTCTGGTTTGACTCCTAAAAGGTATAAAATATTGTGAGGATTTTTCTTTCTAGTCACTAGCACAGCAGAAAAGACAGGCAAATAATAGTGAATTCATACTGCTTTGCCTCAAATCCTACTTTTTTCATTTGTGATCTTGTCCCGTTATTTAGAATACCAAGCCTGCTTTTCAAAATGTTAATGCATTGAAAATGGTTAAATATGTTGATAGAGTGTCAAAAAACTTACGATAAGTGGTTTCTTAACTGACAGTGTTGCATGACCTGGAAACATGCCATTTCCCATAGAAGATGGACACTTTGTCACTGCAGAGGCATTATGTTTCTAAGACAGGTGGCACGTAACCACTGTTGATATTGTCTTTCTTCAGTTTGAGTAAATGTCACAAGAAATACAATGTGGTGCTGTTTACTTTTGTTATGACTGGAAATGTCAGATTGCATGTCTACTCTGAGATACCACCATCTATCTCATCCGCTTTTCCCAAGGAAGTAGGTTAGGAGAGATTGCTGTTCACACAAGTTACTTAATTTCCCTGCGTCAGTACCTTTATTATAGAAGGTAATCCTTTCCTGCTTCACAAAGCTATTATGAAGATGACTACACTAGTGATTGTTAAGCACAAAATGGTGGGAAAAGACCAACTAGATATGATCCATCGTAGCAGCTCCGCTCCATACATGCATACTGAAAACATTTTTACAGTGATAAAAACATTTCTAGCTCACTTGAAAACTAAAGGTTGGAAAAGAAGTGGCAGTTCGCAATGTTGGTAGCCAGTGTCTATTTGTTATTGACTGGGAGGATACAATTGGAAGGTCTGGGGAAAAGGGTAATATATATAGGCCTGTATACATAAAAGGTCTTAACTAATAGCGGGAAAAACTTCTTTAGAAAACCTAATGAGTTAGAAAGCTTGATGGATTTTTTTTCTTAGGAATTTACTGACCTGACTTTCTTGTATATTTATGGTTTTTTAATGTTAAACACAAAAATAGTGTGAGGTTGTGTGTTGTTATCCAGTTTCTTAGTAGTCTGTACAGTTTCATTATTCACAGATTCAGCTGGCCCATTTATAAATCTCAGCAAAACTACCCAAAGCAGATATTTTTTTTTACAGAACTAGATTCTAGAGAAATATCGAAGTGGGTGATGATGAATATGCCTTTATTTCATAAATGAATGAAAATTTGTTAATTCACTGTACAGCAATAAGCTTTTTGATTTTTTTTCTCTTGGATGCTAAGATTTTGCGCTAAACATTTCAAGGAATACTCCCAAGCATAAACTTGCTGGAATGTGCATTCTTTCATACACAGAAATGTATAAAGGGGATGACAACATCTTGCTTTCCAGCAAATGGTGGGGCGGAAGTGTATAAGACAATACAAAGCACAGTTTACAGAATGAGTAACTCGATCTTTGGGTGCCTTTCAAAATGTCTTCAGCTTCTTGAGGAACATGGTTCATTAGTGGACACTTGAAGCTTACATTTTAATGCAGAGCTTTCCAAGTAGTATAGTAAATGCAGTCACTTACACCCATTAGATTTTTTTTAAGTATACCATCGAATATATTACACACCAAAAGGAAGACAGGAACACAGTAACATAAAAAGAGTACCTTGTTTAATGTAAGTTGATCTATGAGACGCATTAACAGCAAAACCAAGTTATCAGTTGATCTGTGTCCTGCAACTCCATTTCATCCTGCATGCTCTGCAGCACAAGAGTTTTACGCTGAAGTTACCACCACAGCAAAGGCAAGAAACAAGATGTGCTGCAGCTGCTTCCAGCCAGCCAGCTCACAGAAGAGACCAAACAGCAGAGGTGCACTCTTGAGCTTTCCTTCATCTGGGTCACTATTTTCATGCTCTGGTTCTCACAAAATATTTGGAGTTGGTGTAGCATGGAGATTTTCTGGAAGCTAAGCTAAGAAGTTCAACAGTTATTAATGAAAGGAATTATGGACAGGCAGGCAGCAGTCACAGAAACCCCATTTCTTTTGGAGATCAGCTATCTCCTTTCATATGATGGTTACCTTGAAAACTTTTTCCTTCTTCCTTTAAAGTCTCCTGTTCTTTTATTTTCAGTAAAAGGTGGATGAGACACTGCCATTAAAATGCCATTGCAGAAGTTGAATCAAAGTAATTTCAATGCTGTGAAATGCTGATGTGAAGTGTCAGAGCTATCAATAAAGTCAGTTGCACAGAGTTTAATGGAACAAAAGTACTGAGTCCTGAAGGCAGCCTTGGACAGTGAGGAATAAAAAAAATATGGAAGTACCAGAAAATAAAGGTGTAAGTGACAGTGTAGCACAAGCGGGAGTGGGGGTAAATGTTGAGATCTCCAGATGTTTAGGTAAAATCATATGGAAGTTACTTTCATATCTTTTCTGTGATTTGTAATGAAGGCATGAACGTAAATAAAGTAAAACAGTAAATACATACTGAAACCATTTAATACATAATGGATCTGCATCTCCCCCTTCCTAGCTAGGTGAATTTTTTACTTTATCTGCAGTAAGTGATAACCAATCCAGAAAATCTGTTCACCTCTCTCAGGTTATGCTTTGGTACACTTCCATATTGGTGTTCCTTTGTATCCCAGACAAATTATTTTAAACTGTTCAACATCTTGAAATAGTTTATCCTCAGACTGTTGTATTTCCTTGACCAATAATTTCACAGAACATACCAGATCAGAGAAGCCAGTATTTATTGTATTATAATGTTTTCAATAGCTAGCATTTCCATTACCTTTAAAAGACTCCATATTCTTTCACAAGTTTAATAGATTTGTTGTGTATTGGCAATTGTTCATCAAATATATACTTTAAAGAAGGTTAGACAAATGCTAATCTGTTTGCAAATGCTGTAATTAGAAATAACAATCACAACATCTTTTTAAAAGAGCAAATGCTTCAGTAGTTTGCCGTATGTAAATTAGTGAGAATTTCTCCTTTAATATCTTGGAGATTCCTTTTTTCTGTAACCTTAACATTTGTCACAAGTCCAATGAAATTCAAAGTACTACTTGATGGAAGAGTGTGGTGCCTCAGAGATGGATAGTCATAGATTCTTTCATAAACTACTTGTTATAAGTATTAGAAAAAATTAATTAGATCAATTAGATTAGTTCAACTAATTGCATTTTGGGAATAAATTAGTTTAGAAGTTGTATTTAATATGTACAAAAACATATTTTCTGTCAAATGAATCTTGCGAGCACTACATCTAACTTAGCCTTTCAAAAAGGTTTTCTGACATATTGTCCTTAGAATCATCATAAAAATTCCTCCTGTAAGATAAGCAGTGAAAGTGATACACTGCACAGCATTCTAAATTAAACACTGGGCCTCCACCAAGCATTCCAAAAGCCTGTACCAGGATTGTATTGGAAAGTAATCTGATAAATCCTATTGGAAAACTTGAGTGAGGAAGAGTCTTTTTCAGCTATTTTCCCCTCACGTTAAATAAATACTGGTATCACAGTTTGTATGGCAGTAATAAATGACATGCTGAACCATATTAAGTCATGGAGATGAAGTTTTATATGTCATACGTAAAAAAATAATCACAATATAGAAGTTTGTGCTATTTTAAATTTACACAGCTATATATGATGCTGTTTTAATTTTTTCTTCCAAAGGCCACATACTAATGCTTTAGAGAAAGACAAGAGAATTAAAATAAATATTGTAAAGAACATACATTTGGTACTAATGGATTGTTTTGTAATAATTCTGTTGCTGCTGTCTGGGTGGGAGTAAAAGGGATGCTAGTGCTCCCTCTTCTGCTTCAGCAGACCCAAAGCAATTAACAAAAAGTAGCATTCATTGTGGTAAAAGGCTCTATTTCATTGGAATGCCAATAAAACCTTGAAGACTTCTCCAAAGCCAATGATAAACTAATTTGAAATGCTTTGCATAAAAAACAAATAGGGAAGGAAGAGTGAAAATTCAGACTTTGAAGCAGAGGTTCAGTCTTTATCCCAGAATTTAATTTTAGGGACAGAAGATGTAGAATTAAATACAACTTTAAAAATCATGCAGACAAAAGTTTAATTTAACAAGGTGACTGCCACCAGACCTCAGGGCAATAAATTTTACTTTCTTTAAAATCACAAGATCGATATGTGAAAATTACAAAAGAAAAGTGTTAAGCTGTTGGTTCAAGCAAATAGTGCAAAGACAAAACCCTACACAAATATGGAATATGCTTACAAAGAGA
This sequence comes from Nycticryphes semicollaris, assembly GCA_013400055.1. Classification (NCBI taxonomy): domain Eukaryota; kingdom Metazoa; phylum Chordata; class Aves; order Charadriiformes; family Rostratulidae; genus Nycticryphes; species Nycticryphes semicollaris. The sequence goes on along the minus strand of VXBJ01000740.1, from coordinate 167,032 downwards.
GCCTGAGTACTGCTTACTAAAAAGCTGAACATCTGTACTTCACATTTTAAAAGTCACTTTTTAATTTTGTAAATTTCCCCCCTTTTCCTTAATTCTATCTACTGTTAGAGAAATAAATACTTTCATAATCTAATGTGAAAAGACAAAACCCAATGTATTTCCAGCCTAAGTGGGAGGTTTGCTCCCAAGAAACCAACAAAAAGATAAATCTCAAAATAATCTGCCATGTTTTCTTACTCTTACCCACGACGTGTACCTAGTTGATTGTGGAAATAATAATACAGGACATGTTGCAGTCTGAGAACATGCTCTTGGCAGTTTTTTAAACCTTTCTAGTTTAGCTGTGAGAACTGTAGCATATAATCAATGGTAACATGGAGAACACAACAAAATATTTACAGTTCATTCTATGCACTTATTCAGATGTGTTCATTGAGGGGGTAGGAAAGGTATTTTTCTTGTTGTCCCTTTTTGTATTAGATTCCTGGGAAGAATTGTGTATGATAAAAATAATGCTGAAGGGACTCTGTTGTGAGAGAAATCATTAAATCACAAAAGAATCACTTTTTATGATATTTCAACGGTAGAGAGACACCTCAAAATTCACAACTCGCGGAGGGGCTCAGGTTATAGGACATGTAGTGAGAAGCAGTCCTTCCTCTTGAAACATTTAATTTGAATTTATTCAGCAGCACTCCTCAGTCTTCACACTCCTCTACCTACGTTAAGTAGCATTTCATTCCTTTGAAGCTGCAGTCTCTTTGTAGGACATCAGTGCTACTTGATGGTTTATCAAGAAATTCTTCACACAGAGACAGCTGATCCCTTCCCACCTCATTCCCCACTCTGTACTCTTCCCATGTTCTAGGATTAAGTGCCCTTGTGACTGACCTTTTTATTTTGCATCAATCTGTGTGTTTATAAATAACACTTGATGAAAACATCTAATTCGGATAAGTGTACTTCTTTGCAGTGGGATCAGATATAATGACGATCAACTACTTAAAGCAACAATGTAGTTGGAGTTAAGAATCCCTGAAACCTTTCTTTTCCTAGGGTTACAATAAAGCAGTTTTGAAAGACTACTCTTTGAGGTAATCTGTTGCTTTGGGGAAGCATGCTGTTTCAGATAACAAAGCAAAACCTTTCTTGATATCCTTTCATGGTGAATGTGGGCAGAGTCCTAGTTACAGAAATTCCAGTGTTCCCTTAGACAAACAAAAAGGCAGTGATGAAATACACATTTTCCACTCCCCAACCTCTGTTCTTATCCTACCAGCATCCACATGAGGTACAGGTAAAGGGAAAATTTGCATTGAAGTGCATTATAGTGTTGATTTATAGTGGCTAATAGTTCTCCTTCTGTAAATTGTCATACCACTTGATGCAAAATGGATGCAGGATTTTTTTATCTTCTTTTTCAAATTCAGTCTCTTACATAGAAGCTACTGTATCTATTTGTTATTCAGAAACTGTGTTTTTGAAGTCCTGACTGTATTTCTCTTTAATCTCTTTTTTTATTATTTTGCCTGATGTTTCTATTTAAAATGTAAGTCAAAGTGATGCAGTCTACACATTTTGGAGTGTAACGCTTCAAGCTCATTCTGTTACAGCTACCTTTACTACTACATTGATCAAGATTTTTTTTTTTTTTTTACCTGTCCATATTTCTGCTCTTTTTAATCCTTGGATATGTCTGGTTCACTTTCTTTTGCCTTCAAAAATGCTGCTCTTGCCCTAATGCTAGCACGTACATTAGGACTCCTCTAAATCCTTTTTCTTTGCTAGATATCGATCTTCTTTTGCTTATATTCTCTGTTTTCTGTTCTTTAACTAGTTCTATTCAATATTTCTTTTCCAACTGGGTTGCCTGCTGCTTTAGCCTAAGTAATCCATCACACAAATGATGTAAACAGTGTTCTGTATACAGCCATTAGATATTTTCGTGGTAACCCCTTCAGTGGCAAAGGATAAAAACTTTTAATGAGTGTATTTGTCTGCATGATCTAGATTTCAAACTGGAGCTGCTGTAGTTTCCATGATTTTTTTCCTTTATCCGCAAAGAAAATTTAGCTGCTTTTTTTTTTTTATTTCCCCCCATACCATCTGTACAAATCTTTCCTTTTGGTTTAGTAGCCAGGCTAAAATGTACAGTGTGGCTTAACCTTTTATGCTTATCAAATATCTAAAATGTAACTGTCTTAAATAAGTAGCTTTGCTTCAGTAACATTGAACTTAGCTTGAGTAGTTATCACTGCCAATGAGCAATGTTGTACTGCCATTTTCAAATGAAAAAGTCATTTATTTAATAGGAGGTGGTTAAGCACAAATACCCGATCAGTTGAGCTCTATAGCTCTGGGGTTAAAAGTTACTCTATTGAAAACGTTACATGCATCCGAGCACCAAAGTTTTGGTCTTTTTTGCTGCTTCCCCGTAGTGAGCAATTTTGCTGCTCAAGTTCATGATCTCTCCCACTGATACTAAACATTAAAGATAAATGTAGATAAATGTATGAGATTCTACACATTTAATTCACTAAAACCTTGAGTCACCACAGTTATTAACACCTCAGTTGATTTTCGACTTGGTTAGTGTACAGCTATGAAATATAAACTGAAGATGTAAATGTGTTACAGAGATTATGTGAGGATAGTTTATTAAAGTCAGAGTAGATTTGCTATCAATAGGCACACTTAAGTCGAAAGTAGAAGTTGTCCGAAAGCTGTATTCTAGCAGGAGATTACTGTTCCACTAGCAATGCACAAGATCCAGACTTGCATTAACACAAAATTAGAGGGAAATTAAGGAATAAAAAGCCTGTCAACTGACATGGCTACCGTTTCATTTGTATTAAGGAAATATCAGGGATGAGTATGTGGTCAAAAGAGCAGCTGGACAAGCAGAAACTACTCATATGGCATCAGCCTGGGGGAGTTCTCGGCTGGAAAATCTGAGAGGCAAAACCAATTTAATAACTACCTTTCTCCTTTATAAAAAATGCAACGTTTAAGCTTAGGTAACTGTGCACCTGTTATGTGCCTTACCTTTCATGACATTTTCAACACATGAACAAAATACTAGGATATGAGTAGTGGGAGGCTTTGAAGAGTAAAGAATCTGTGCAAGCGCATGGGTTGCCTAAATTCCCATTTGGGACCAGTCTGGGCATACTGACCTAAAAAAAGCTGCTATCAGGTTTGAAGCAACCAGCACTTTATTATTTGCTGAAATAGAAAGCAATTAAAATGAACAGTGAAGTCTCTGCAAAAAGAAAATCAGAAAAAAAATGGCTAGATGTAAGGTCCAAGGAAATAGCTGTTTCTCTACTGGAAAGGGTTTGGTTTTCTGGGGAAAAATATGTCTGCATTCAACACTAAGAAGCTACAGTTGCTTTTAAACATATTCTTTGTTAACTGTGACTTGTTTGATTATGCTTCCCTTGTGACTAAGATAATAATGAAGTTTCTCAATGATAAATGAAAGTGAAGACATAAAGGGGTTTAATATAAATGATAACAGTAGTTGTAATCAAGATAAGAGAACGTAGTCTGGCCAGTATTTTTTTCAAAGCAAACCAGATAATTATTTCAATCCCACAGAAGAACTGTCTAAATGAGCAAATGAATGAATTCAATGAGTATTTAAGTAAATGCAAAATTTTTTTTATTGTCCAGTATTGATGCAGATATCTGGGAGGAGGCTGTTCTTCAGTACCTTGTGTTGGAAATGTTTTCTTGGCTCCTTGGAGAAGAGAGCTCTGTCAGTATGATGGATTTTTAATGCCCTGTGAAGTAGTTTGTTCTCCTGCTTCTTTCTCTTTGGATTGCCCTTGAATTTAAGGTTGTTAAAATAAATGTCCATGTTTTGCCAATGTACAGAGTGTTTTGTCCATCTTAATAAACAAAGGACACATTGGGTTTGTAAAGAACAGGCAAATTGCCAGCGTCTGGAAGTTACTGATGTTAGTTTGTGTGTTCCTCCTCCATTGTCCCCTTTTATTATGGTAGCCGAATGAGCTCTGTGAAAAATTTCCCTACATTAAATTATTTATTTGGGAAAACAATGCCAAATGGATTGTTTGGGTAGATACATTACTGATTTAGAAACAAAATGTGGCCATCAGCATAATCAGTTTGCTATGGAAAGGCAGCAAAGAATTCTCTCTTTCCTCCTCCCACATTTACCTTGTTTGACTTGCTAATTTAATCACTAGTGCTGAACCTAAGGCTCAAATTGTCAGTGGAAGAGGTGATTGTCTCCCACTGATGTTGTTAGTTAAAAATTCTGTCTGATTTGAAAGTAAATCATGAAGAAGTTAAAAGCCAATAGAAATGTTTCAGGGCATTTGGTAAAGCCATTTTCCAGTGGGGCAGGGAGGCTGTCACACTCATCAGGTATATGGATTCAATGAAGAGCTGGTGCAGTAACAAAGGTCTTGTTTTCACTGAAAAAGATCCCTGTTTTACCACTAATTTGTGCATGGCTTTATAACATGCACAATTATCTCAAGATAAAAACATGTGCCAGTTTTATTGCTGGGACATCCTTCGCTCTTGACTTATGGTTGACCATCTTTAGAGTTGCAGTAAAATGTATTTGTCTTGTATTCCTTACAAGTTTACACTGGGAAAGAAGATTTTTAAGAGGGCAAACAAGGATTTGGATGACTGTAAGCAACAGACACAGTTGAACAGCACTGTCTGAACTGAGATATCTGTATTAAATATTTTCTTACTTACTCTGTTGCCAATTCTGAGATGGAAAACATATATCATTTGGCTGGAGCTATTTGTTAATAAACATAATAAAGTCGCAAAGTAGTTCTGATTCATAGCATGGACCTGCAGTAATTTTGTTATTCATCGGTGTAGGAATGAGTATTGCAATCACTGGCATTGACTGTACTTATAAATATGAATTTTTTCAGTACAGGGAGGTACACGTATGTTGGGAAGTGAATTACTTTCAAGCAGAGAAATCATATTTTGCCTTAAAATAAGAGTTGATAACCCACAATAGAACTAATAACCCAGAGTCCTCCTTTACTGTTCATAAGTGCAAAGCTTATTGTTAGCCACTGAATTTTATGTTCAGAACTTCTATTTGATTCTAGTATTTTCTCAGGACTCAGATGTCATTTGTTAAATCTATTGGTTAGTGTTTCTAATAAAAACAGATATGCAAAGTATGTTAAAAGTCTTAAGGAGCTAGTGTAGAAAGAGAAGCCTGTGAACTTTCAATACTGTTCATTCCAAGTCTTCTGAAAATACTCTCTTTTGGGAATTTCTCTGGATTTTTCTTTTTCAGAAATGAAATAGCCTATGCTGGCTCTGTATCTAGAGCCTGCATTCTGTGCAAGCTCAGTGAACCTCCATATACTTGATACAAATCTAATTTCTTAGTGGTTGTTTTTCAAGGATTAACAGACATGCAATCAAACTTACTAATGTATAATTTAGATCAGTTAGCATACTCTATGCATGAAATAATGAATGGGCTTTTCTTATTCATACTGTGAATGATCTACATTTCCCTGGTGCTCATCCTGTCACTAATTTCAAAATTTCATGCTAGGAAGTGATTTTCCTAGACAGCAGGGTCTTTATTTCCCTCCAACACATATTCACCAATTATTATGGTACCATACAGTTGTGCCTCAGCTGCATTGCAAACTGGATTAGCTTTGAGATTTCACCAGATCAATAAGCTTCAGTTTTCCATGTGAATGAATAATTTGGTAGTTGCCAGACTGATTTGCTGGGTCAGACTGCAGCATCCTAAAGGAACCAAGTGAGAGAGGCCTCAGCCTTGTATTGCAGACACCTGGGGAATGCACACTCTGGGGAGAGGACTTTCATTAGCAGATGGAAGTGCCTTCATTTACCAAACGCTATGGCCAAGTGGTTCATTGGTGGCCTTCCATCCTGGGAATCACTGCTTTAGAGGCAACTTGCTGTAGTATTTTTTTTTCTTGTTGATGTAGAACAAGCTGTACTAGCAGTGCCTTGACCTGTTGTGGGTCCCATTGGCTCCTTGGTAGTTCCGTCATCGCTCTTTGTTGCATCAAAAGCTTTTACCTTTCTCACATTTGCTAATGAAGTGTATATTTTTGCGTATGTGTTCTACTGCTCTTTCTCTGTGTGGATTTCTTCTTGCTTTCTCAATAAGGAAGTGGGAGTTGCCCACCAACTTCAAGAACTTCCTTCACATGAAGCTTTAATGTGATTGCTTTAACCTATGCCGCAGATTCTTAACTGTCTTATGAAACACTCCTCATTCCTGTCTGAAAATCTGACACAAAGTTGGCTAAAGGGTTCCCAAAAATGTAATAACCAAACAAACCAGCATGAAGTTCCATGTAACCCTGATTTTTTCAGTAACCCAGAATCTGTACAATTTATTCATATTACTGTAGCCTGGCAGAGTAATACCATCCTTTAAGGTTTCCCAGAGCAGGGGAAAAGGAGCAGTCTTATAGTTCCTAATGTATATCTCTTGTAGCGGAACAGTAGGATAAGCTGATGAGAGATTTGTTTGCAAAATTATTTACCCTAATTTTCACATTTATTAGCTCTCTTCATTTTGCTTTCAGCTTTCTTCATTTTGCTGCTTCATGCAGCAGTACTCATTTGACTTAATTTGGAAAGATGTAATCTGGATACCACTATCTGTGAGCCTTGAAAATTCCGTATTTTCTAATACAATGTTGCAAATACGGCATTTATGACTATTTTACTGTCTAAGCACCTAGATGAGCTTTGCTTTCTGTTACAAGCCAAATGTGCATTTTTCCTGTCTGTTTGGCTTGCTCATGTATTTTCCCTGTCCTGTGCTGGAGTCTCATTGTATGGGGAGTGGTTTGTTACCATAAGTCTTTATTTTGTATTTTCTGATGGCATTTGTTGTCGCGATTTAGTGTGATAGTGTTGTAGTGATCAACAGGCTGAGTCGAGAGCTGGGGTTATTCAGCCTGGAGAAGAGAAGGCTCTGGGATGACCTTATAGCAGCCTTCAAGTATCTGAAGTGAGCCTACAGGAGAGCTGGAGAGGGACTCTTTGGCAGGAAGTGTAGTGACAGGTCAAGGGGTAACGGCTTTAAATTAGAAGAGGGAAGATTTAGATTAGATACCAGAAAGAAATTCTTTACTGTGAGGGTGGTGAGGCACTGGGACAGGTTGCCCAGGGAAGTTGTGGATGCCCCATCCCTGGAAGTGTTTAAGACCAGGCTAGATGGGGCTTTGAGCAACCTGCTCTAGTGGGAGGTGTCCCTGCCTATGGCAGAAGGGTTGGGACTCAATGGTCTTTAAGGTCCCTTCCAACTCTAACCATTTTATGATTTGCACATGTTTATACTTCAGGGGAAGTATCTGCCCATTCTGCAAAGCTTGGTACTCAATCATATTATTTGGCCAATCATGTATCTCATGAGAGACCTATTATCCAGCATGGTCTTGCTACAAATTAGTCTTCAAAGACTGGTTGATGAAAAAAGCTGTACCCATTTTGTCAGGATTTCAACAAACTGATGTGTCATAATCTGTCATAAATGTTGGTGACTGCCTAATCAGATTCTTGTTGTACTTCCCTGAAGAAAAACATTTTGCATTCAGCTTTTCTTTTGGAGAAAATTGGTCAGACAGATAACTCAAGGCTCTTTCAAAGAGAACTTTGTCACTAATTCTGTTGGAAAATGAATCAGAAATGTCATTTTCTCCCTCAAACTGATGGGATTGTAAGAATGTAACTCTCCGTTTTTGACTTTCAATATTCATTGCACGCAGCAGATTTCTAAAAGTACTTTTCATTTCTCCTCTTGGAGATTGAATCAGAGAGATAATGCAAATTTTATTTACTCTTTCCCTTCTAAACTTTTTAGCTTTCAACTTTTATATTCTCAGAGATTGCTGCTTAATGTTCTCTTAGTATCGTGATAATTCCTTATTCCTTTCATTGTGGGCACCCTAACCCCTATTACATCTGAGTACGAGTGGACACATCAGAGTTTGCTACCATGTATGTCTTGGCCCTTTTTGTCCTTTATAAGGCAAAGGCAATGGCAGCTCTGCTGTTGCAGAAAACTAGCAAATAGCTTTACTACAAAAAGTGCAAGGAATTCAGCAATCTTTCAGCCTTTAATAGCTAGGAGCATATATTTTCTTCCATACAGCATCATTCAGTTGGTAATCTGTGGCTTCTTAATACTGAATTGAGGAGAAGGGGGTTCTCTTTTCATTACTTCTTGCTTGTTTTAACTTTCTCAGCATGTCAATTGTACTACTGCGTGGAGAGAAACAAAAGAACGTAGAAAGATAATGAGCCCATGTCCGAAGGATAAAAGTCTCAAGGACCTACAATTCCTACACCTCCTAAAAACTGAGGGTTGCAGAGGGGTAAGAAAGGTAACTTTTTAGGGGCATAAGGCCAGCTGTGGGGTAACTGTCCAATTAGCTGGTCTGATTTGCTGTCCCAGCTACAGCTGGGAGCTGCCTCAGGAGGAGCATTGCTTGCAGCTGGCCATGCTGGAAGGACAGAAATGAAGAAACGAAGATGACTGAAGATGTGTAGTAAATTCAGGGAGAAGTTTTATGGTGTAGTGAGGGGTGGATTTAGAACCTAATTTTATAAAAAGTAAGGATAAGAAAGATGAGCTTCTCTTCTTGGAGAAGAATTTCTTTGATTTAGGTAAGTTCGATGAAAATTGTAAAAAGAGTGTTGTGTTTGTAGGTATTTTGTAGGTGTGGTTTTGTGCATTGGCTTTTCTGAGGATTTTTTTCCTTTTTTTTTTTTTTTCAAGATGCTTATATGAATTTTAATTTTAGTTAAGCTACATGACCTAATTGTGAGTCATATGTATGCTGTGTTCTTAAGGTCTAGATGAAGGTCAGCTTCCTCCAGAATTTATGTGTTAGTGTTTTTATATCCTGTGAAGATATATTAGTACCTGTTATAAATCCTTCCTTTTCTGCTGTTGTTTTTATTAAGATTGTAGTTGTGCCTACACACTGATGTTTAGCAGATAATGAAGTATGGGTCTTTCCTGAATAAACTTCCAGTAAGGTTTAGACCTTCCTTCAGAAAGTTTATAATCTATTTCTGGTATAATACTACTATCCTGCCTTCACAGAGGAATTTTTTTCTCAGTTACTTAATAGCTGGGAGCTGACCCTTTTTGATGTGAAAGGTTGAATTCCAGAAGCAATTGCTTTGGCTAGTAGACTGTAGTAGACTGTTCAGGTAGGAGTAGTCAATCTACTTTATGTGAGTACAAGCAGACAGCATGTCTGCTTCTGAAGGTCCTGAAATGATGTTAATATCCCACTTTAATTGGTACCTTCTGACACTTTTGCTAGTGTTAACTTACTTTCCCTAGCTAGACTCTTCCCTTGAACTGTTGTAAAAAGACTTTTAGCTGTAGTAAAAACTTCAGCAAAATCATTCTAGCTCTCTGAGTGATATTTATATTGGCTCTAGTCTCTTTGACAGAGATACCTACCTTCAGTTCCTGTAGCTCTGTACTCCACCTTATCCTACCTTTACGTTTTGTAAGTTGAAGTAAGTTTTGTTGTTGCTGTTTAAGCCATACTGCACTACCAATTCTTCCTGCATTTTGAAAGGGAGGACAATTGAAATGGAGGGCAATTTTGAAATGGGGGACCATTTGTCATGTTGTCTTCTTTCTTCCCAACAATGTGTGAGGCCCAAATCAATACACTGGTAGACTTTAATATGCAAACCCCTCCACCTTGTAATAATCCCTATGTACACCTCTCCCAACCCTCAAAAAAATTTCTTCCAGGTGCCTGCTTCTGGATTGTGGATGAGTACATTATAACAATCCATTATTAAAATATGCTCTTCAAACTGTTAACTGAGGTAAGGTTTTAGCCTTTTTGGAGGGAAGGGGTAGAACTACTAAACTTTTGTGTATGCAACACTTGAGATGGAGATGTATTATCAGTGCTGAATTAAAGAATAAGGGTAAGTATGGCTTGAAGGTTTGCTTGACATAACTAGGTCGCTCTTGGCCTAAGTATGAGTTCGCAAATACTGTGTGTTTTCGTCTCTCTAACTTGGCTGACCACTAACAGGGGCCTACCCCCCCTGCAGAGCTATAAGTAACAAGACAGGAAGGCAGGATCATGTAGGTGTAGGCCAGGAAAATGTTATCCTATCTTTGAAGAATGGGGAGCTCCAAGAGGGAGGTAGCATATGATAATGAATATGTTAATTAGCTCTTGCATATGTATATGTGGCATGCATATATGTTGTTACACTATGTCTGATACACACATTTGGAGGAGTGGTCCCCTGTGTGTCCAGCGCTGCAATAAAGGATACTTCATGGCATCAGTGCACTCACTGATGTTAGATCCCCATGAAGGCTCATCTGAAGTCACTGTATGGAGCAGTAGGGTTCACAGTACTGAGAATTTTTCTTGGGAAGTTATACTATGATGTGTCGGCAACTGAGCAACTCAAGACCTATACTTCTTTTAATGCACTTAGAGCAACTGTACTGTTTCCATTAATTTCATGCAGACTGTGTTCTGCAACCTGCAAGTGTTGTTTTCTGTATTTATTTCATCAGACCCCACAGGAAGCAATGTAGCCTGGCAGAGATGAGAGAAGGCTAGGTCTCTGCCTTCTCCAATCTCTGCTTTAACTCTAGGGGTCTCTGTGTCTCTATTCTTTCATCTACAACACAAGGCTGAGGTACTTATTGGTAATAGATGGCATAATTCATTTGCATACCAGGACGAATGCTAAGATAAATCTTTCATACCAGAATGAAAAATAATATCTTGTATTAATTATTAATTATTTATGAAGCAACACATTATTGAGGTTGGCTTCATTAGAACATTTTATTTCAGTTATTTTGTTTTCTGAAGTTTTTCTGAACTTGAGAATATTTGCAAAACTTTCATGTGCCAAAATAGTAAATGTTTGTGTTTGTTTTTTTGTTGTGGTGTTTTGTTTGCTGGGGGTTTTTTTGTGTGTTTTTGTTTGTGTTGTTTTAAATCTCATAACAAGCTGTCTTCCCACCATCCTTAAAAAAAACCCAGATCTGGAAATCAGGAGTACCAGTCCTGTTGTTGAAACAAACTGTTTGCAAAAGCTGATTCTTTGTGGGGAAAAAAAAGTAATGAATTGCCAAAGCAATGAAACCGTTGAGTATTTTCCCTCTTTGCAAAGACCTTTGAGATCTACTGATTAAAAAGTTCTGACAGAGGTGATGATATAGTTATTTGTCATGTTGGCAAATGAAAAATAATCCATAGGAATCCATGGATAAATTAATAATGTATTGCTATAACACTTGGATAGCTCAAGTGAATAAGTAATTGGTGGATAATTGACAGAAAGTGATGCAAGTAATCTAAATCTCATTCTAGTCTTGAAGTCTGTCAGTAGATAAGATTAAAAAAATGGAATTTATGACCTGTGGGAAACTTGAATAGTTGATCTACAAAAGCATATTAAAAACTTATGAAGGATGAAAAGGTAAAGCAATGAATATTTTCACATAATGAAAAGTTTCCAGAAATACATGGTGAAAAACTAGGAATAAAAACTCTTTGCATTTAGAGTGTTTTAAATATTTAAGTAATTCTGCATATTAACACAATGTTCCATATTGGAAGCAGCCTTTCCAAATTAAAATTATTCTTCATGTTCTTCTCAATTATTTTTTTCAGAATCAACCTAAATAAGCTGGTTTTAATTGTATAATATTTTCTGCAAGTAACTTTTTTGATTAAGAATTTTTGTTTTCCTGTTTCTATCCTTATTTTAACACATACAATATATCAGTAGTAGTTCCCTCTGGTAATGTCTTAATCATTATCTAATATGTTTCTTTGTAAAAACTTAAAGACGTTACAATATCAACCCTCTCCTTACAAAATTGTAGAGGAGTAAGATGACATTAGGGTTACCTGTGCGTGTATTTTGGTTTTCATATAGGGGTTGTGGGTTCCTTGGGTTTTTATGTCCTTGTGGATGGCCTGGAAAACACATATAGCTTCAGTTTACTATTTGGTATATAGTGATATGTGTAGGATATATGGGGCTGTCTGTCTTTTTCCTCAGGCTTGCTTTATGAACTGGTCAGGCTATATTAGGATTGTTCCTGTAAAAGTGTAACTGTGAAAATGATACATAATACTTTTTGTTCTGATGTTCCTGTATTGGAAAAAAGGTGCTAGATGCAGATCAGATCAGTGCAGTACCAAAGATGAGAAAGATTATTATTGCTATTCTAGTGTTTACAAAGTAAGGAGAAGACAAAAAGATGCTAAAAAGAGCGCACACACACAAAAAGCTCAAGGTTAGAAATAAGCTAGCAAGATGAGATGTTTTTATAACCAGGTACATAGAGTTGTGCATCTTGATATGAGGATTTAGTAGTTAAAGATAAAAGAATGTCCAGATTCATGTTCCTGAGTGATAAAAGGGATGATGATGGGTACTACGCAAAAAATACAGAAGAAAAGGCTTGGATTTACTTTAAAGTTAGTAGAAGGCAATATATAGAAGATGGAAAGATATCTGAACCCCAGCATATTTTTTCATATGGGTGCTCCTAAGCAATAAGGTTGCATTTAAACCTCAGGAAGAGAAGTATTTCTTGAATATAATTTTGATTAGTTATGTTCTTAATTGGATCATAAAATACAAATGTTCCCACAGCATTAAGCATTTTATTCATGTTCAGGTAGCTTCAAGTGGAATAAAATAGCATTTCTGTTTCAACAATATTAAATTATACACAGACCTAGCAACATATCCTACACTAGTATTTATTTATAGGTTCACTTTCATTAATCTCTAGCACATTTTCTAGGTTAGGTGTTCCACTGATGTTTTAGAAAAGAAAGCTATGCCTTGATAAAGGACTGTGCCATATCCAGTCATGCTGAAATACATTTCAGCTTGTCCATCTTCTATTTCTTTCATAAGAAAGAATAAGATTTAAAAATAAAGTATACTGAAGTTATGAAACTTATTTGCTCATCTGAAGTGTAATTTGGTACCTTCTGTACATAGTACAATATGTATCTCAAGAGCTGTATTTTGTTATTGTTTTTAGATTTAAATATATAACAAACCTCAGACTGAAATTCTCTAACCATATGTTACAGTGACATTTTGCATTTCAGTGAATGAATATTACTTAAGTTTTGTGTTTGTTTTTTTTACCATATCAACATATTTCTTTTATTTGAAATGTGAGTAGCCATTTATTATTTTTTATACGTGCAGAACAAATAGGATTTGGCAAACATTTTTAAAAAAAAGCATAAAGAAGTTGGGGGTGAATTTTCAAAATTCTTAATGTTTTTGAAGACTTGCAATGGTCAGGGGGACTCTATTATAAATAGAGTACTCTGAAATATTTACTCTTTAACATGCTTGGATTCTCAGTATTACTATTAATAAATATTACTTTAATTGCTCATACATTTTTTTTTTTTTTAGCAAATAAGACCTATGGGACAACCCAAGTGTGATTTTTTTTTTTTTTTTTTTTTTTAACAAACATCCTGGGACTAAACCCTCTTCAGNTTTTTTAAGCCAAGAAGAAAACTCTGGATTAAAAACACAGGCCAAGACAAATGCTAGTGTACAAAGCAGAAGGCAAAATAGTTCATTTGTGTTTGCTGTAAAACTAATAGAAGGCAGCTTCCTGGTTGAAAATAGATGTGGCAAGTGGGATCCAGCTTTAAAAGGAAGTTACTTTGAATAGGAACAGTCTCTCTAAATACAAAAAATGCAGCTTGTTGCTGTGGATTTATTTCTTGTTTAAAGGTTTTGCTTAATATAGAGTTTTAAAGGGAATGACTCAAACTGGCTTGTCCAATTCAGCAAATGCTTGTAGCCCAAAAAAGCATGTCATAAAGACGTAATTTTGAAAATACAGGTAGATTTTGCTTTTGTGTGTTCTAAACTTCTTTCTTTACAGTATATAAAAGGAATTTTAAAGGAATCTAGATTCCAAAAAGTGAAAGGGAAAATAGGGTGGGCTGGTTTAATCCACCATTTATTTCAGAATGAGTGGGATATCCTTGTGTCGCTTAACAAAAGTGTGTGTGTACATTTTTTATTTTATTTTGCTGACATGCAGAAAAAGTCTTAATTTACTTCAGTACAGTTTTCTTCCTCATGTGGTTACTAAATGATAGAATAATTGTTTGGCCTCAGGTGCATTACCATAATAATCAGAGAAGACTGGTTTTGTTGGTAAAATAGGCAATAGCTTATGTATCCCCTGAAAGAATTCTTGAAGAAATTACCTAAAAGCTTCACAGACTTGCTGGTCTAGAATTTCTTATTTGGTCCATTTTAAGTACATTTCTATGAAAACTTAACAAGTCCAATCTGCATAGTAAATTTTTGGTGATTTTTTTTTTTTTATGCTATTGAAGTTATGACAAAATTTTTATTAATTTAATCGGGATGAGAATGTGTTATTCCATCTAGAATACCAGAGAATTGCATCCTATTACAGTGTCTTGATAACTTGCATTTCAAGTAAACATCAGCAGATGGAATTAATATCAGACTAATAGCAAAATAAATCGGTTCCTAGATGTTTCTGACAGTGAAAACTGGCTCAGTGCTCAGTTGATAACTGAGTCTTTCCAGTCAGTAGTTCAAATATTTTTTGCTGACAAACATACACTCAGTATTACACTGTGAATATATCACCATTCACTAGGAATTGTCCCCTAATTTATTTGGCATTTAGCACATACTGGAAGTTAAACCCCTGTACTGTGTATCAATCACCTCATCTTCATGCATCAAGCACTATGGAGTAAGCTGTTTAAATGATGTGAAAAAGCAAGTGACGTGGCACAGAAGAACCAATTGGTGACCATTCTGATGTGATGCCATACAATATTTTTGCTGCCCAGATCAAAGTTATTAAGACCACCAAATAAATATATATATATATATATATATTTGATGTAGCTTTCCTGTGATTTTTTCAGACCCACTTTTGACGCTGCTCAAAAGGGGAGGAGGAAAAAAAAAGATGACCTTGAGAAGAATGTCCACATTGGGCCCAGCTTCAACTGCTGCTGCAACAGTCAGCTTGGATGCATTTTCAAGAAGTGGACAATATGGTGTTTGGGGGTTTTTTTTGTGAGGTGTTTGGATTTTTTTTTTGTGTGTGTGGTGTTNAGTGGGATATCCTTGTGTCGCTTAACAAAAGTGTGTGTGTACATTTTTTATTTTATTTTGCTGACATGCAGAAAAAGTCTTAATTTACTTCAGTACAGTTTTCTTCCTCATGTGGTTACTAAATGATAGAATAATTGTTTGGCCTCAGGTGCATTACCATAATAATCAGAGAAGACTGGTTTTGTTGGTAAAATAGGCAATAGCTTATGTATCCCCTGAAAGAATTCTTGAAGAAATTACCTAAAAGCTTCACAGACTTGCTGGTCTAGAATTTCTTATTTGGTCCATTTTAAGTACATTTCTATGAAAACTTAACAAGTCCAATCTGCATAGTAAATTTTTGGTGATTTTTTTTTTTTTATGCTATTGAAGTTATGACAAAATTTTTATTAATTTAATCGGGATGAGAATGTGTTATTCCATCTAGAATACCAGAGAATTGCATCCTATTACAGTGTCTTGATAACTTGCATTTCAAGTAAACATCAGCAGATGGAATTAATATCAGACTAATAGCAAAATAAATCGGTTCCTAGATGTTTCTGACAGTGAAAACTGGCTCAGTGCTCAGTTGATAACTGAGTCTTTCCAGTCAGTAGTTCAAATATTTTTTGCTGACAAACATACACTCAGTATTACACTGTGAATATATCACCATTCACTAGGAATTGTCCCCTAATTTATTTGGCATTTAGCACATACTGGAAGTTAAACCCCTGTACTGTGTATCAATCACCTCATCTTCATGCATCAAGCACTATGGAGTAAGCTGTTTAAATGATGTGAAAAAGCAAGTGACGTGGCACAGAAGAACCAATTGGTGACCATTCTGATGTGATGCCATACAATATTTTTGCTGCCCAGATCAAAGTTATTAAGACCACCAAATAAATATATATATATATATATATATATTTGATGTAGGTTTCCTGTGATTTTTTCAGACCCACTTTTGACGCTGCTCAAAAGGGGAGGAGGAAAAAAAAAAGATGACCTTGAGAAGAATGTCCACATTGGGCCCAGCTTCAACTGCTGCTGCAACAGTCAGCTTGGATGCATTTTCAAGAAGTGGACAATATGGTGTTTGGGGGTTTTTTTTGTGAGGTGTTTGGATTTTTTTTTTGTGTGTGTGGTGTTCCACTCTCAAAATACACTACATAGAATACTTCTCAACACAGTTTGTAGTATTATACCTGGAAACATTGCTGGTGTAATTCTGCAGTATTATAATTTATTCCATCTTGAACTTCAATGTTGTTTATTAGGTGTTCTGAATATGAAAACTAATTTAGATCTGGATCTCAAAATGCAATTAGTTTTAAAATTGGCTTGTTACATTTCTGTGTTTGTACTGGAGTGAATTGCTAGAGCTAAGTCTTCTCTGTCCAGGAGCTAAATAAAAATGGCACTTTTTTCTCAGCTGCAGCAATTCAGTGTGGGATGTAATTGTTCCTGGTGTACATTTTGGTGGTCTCTTACCACCAATTGAAGAGCTTCTGCGTTGTTGATTTCTCATATCACTTATATGTGTCAAGTATCACCAGATACAGCTACCCTGACTAATCATAAGGATTTCGCCGCTTCCTTAGTTAATGTTTGTGACAATGATTTCTATAACAGCTGGCAGGCATTAGTGAGTAACCCTTGTTACATTTCAGTAAGGCTTGCATGCTCTGATGTTTCTGGCTTTCCTGAAAGTCCAGCACCTGTTGCTAAGATTACCAGAGGAGGAGACAAAACTGGCAGCAGCAGCATCTGCTGTCCTTCATTAGGGCAACACTACCCATGAGAATAGATTTGGATGAAAGAAGGCATCCTTATTATGTGTTTTATGATGCTCTGAGCCATAACTCAAGTTAGTTTTGCTTGGTAAGCTCCTGTTGTATAAGCCATTATTTGTAGGGGGTGGGAAGTATGTTAGATTGCAATGCAGCTTATTCAATGCTCTCGTTAGGTCATTTTCTAATGTTAAAATCTGTAGTTTATATCATCTTGGTCTATTTAGGTAACAGAGTAGTAATCTGTGATTGGTTGCTTCCTCACCAGGAAATAATATATAATTTCATTTTTACCCCATCTCTATTTCTGCTGGGTGGGCTTTGTTCTTTCTGTCTGGCAGCTTTACCTTTGGCTTCAAGAGCTCAATGATAACATTCAGATTCTGTTGGATTTTGTCTGTGCTCCCTGTGGCCTTCCCATTCTTCCTTGGGCTGCAGTACATCATGCTGCCAATAGACCACTGTGTCAGTTCTACTAAAGCTTTTTATTGTATTTAAAAAAAAAAAATTAAACACAGAAAATGTGAGCTGCCATTTATGGATGAGCCATTTAGAGCTTATTGAATTTAAGTAATAAAGGATTCATAGCTTAATAAATTTCCATTTGCTTTGCGCTTTAAAATGTGACATAAAGACAAGCTCGGAAGATGTACTGAACTACTCGAATCAATTGGGATTAAATGTAACAGAGTGATTCATTGATTCAGAATGTCAGTTTCTCACCACCTGATAAACTTTAATTTGCTTTTCTGTTGTTTTGCCTGCAATGATCAATATTTAGAATATCAATGAAACTGTGCTGCTTAAAAGATACACATTTTCTTAAGGGATTCGAACCTTTTTGTGTAGGCTTTTTGTCATATTTGTCATTAACCATTTAATTTGGTATATCTGTAGTAGTTAAATGTGCATAGTGATTTCTGAAGAACTGTTATGCTCCTTTGGGAGACTGCTGTGGAAAAGAAGTAATAAACTGGGGAAGAGGGTCTCAAAATGCCAATCCCTTGTTCTCAACAAGCCAATATCAAAGCATCCTTTGTATTTTAGGGACATTTATGAAACACTTTGTTGGGGTTTGAGCTACTGTCACAAAACGTTCATTTAGAATGGCTCATTTAAGACTTTCTGTCCATTAGCTGTTTTCCACTAAAGCTGAAAGCACTAATGTTGGCTCAGATTTCACAACTGATAGTTGTGTATTTTGGCAATATCCATACCCTCCATACACCCTTGAATGTGGTGTACATATCGTGTATGTATACAGACAACATCAGAATCTTGTTTCAAAGGTTATTAACGGTGCTATTGGTAGAGACAAGAACATCTTAAAAGAGAATGGTAAAATAGAAAAAGGTTGAGCATAAAAAAGTTGAACAAATAGGTATTTTCTCAAGACAGTTGCAATCATATGTTGCTTTGAACCTTTCTAAGATGTTTATAAAGGATTTCCTAGAGTTGACAGGAAACTGAGGCCAAACGCTAGTGTTCTGTTATCACAAATATTCATCTTTCTTGTAGGAAGTGTTTTTCAACTCCTTTGTGTATCTGTTAAACGTATCTCTTTATTTTGTCTTTTTGGGTACTAGGAGGGTATTGGCTTTTCAGTTGACTTTGAAGTATAAAATTGGCTTTCTGGCTTGTCACGTTCCATTATAATTTTGTTTCCTCCAAATGAGCTAACACATACTTCTACTTCTTGGCCTTTTCTTTATTAAGGCAAAGTATTTTAGCGATTAGGTCAATTAACATTGAAAATAATTTTAAATAAAATAATCTAGTATCAGGAAAAGTGGACTGCATGATAAAAAGAGATTGTTAATGTGAGAATGTTATTAACTTTGAAGAACTTTCTTTTTAAACACCAGCAATAGCTTTCCTTATATGTTTCATTTGACTTTAAACTTTGATTTTTAAACATTTTACTGTGAAAAAAAAATTAGAAATAGCCTTATAAGACAGTAATTAGCTGTAAGTGCTACTTATATGTTTTGGTTCTAAACGTATAATTATCTTAGTAAAAAGAAAACAAACCTGTAGATAGAGTTGGAATTTAATACAAAGAAACAAAATGCTTTATGACTTTATTGCTTCAGTACTAATTATATTTCATTACTAACAGGTACTAGTCTACATGTTTCAGGAAAAATAAAGTTTTAAAATAAAAATGCAATTTAATATTCAGCAACAAAGGAACAAAAAATCCCATTTGAATATTTTACTTCTGATTATTTTCTTCCTCTTTAATTTGTGCACTCTAAGGAGAGTTTTTCAATGTCAGGCTCCTTAACGTGAATAATTTAACTGTAGTTCTTTAGTAAAATAATGGTACAAGTTATTTTATATATAATAATTCTATGCTGGAGTTTGTTTTCCCAAAAGAACTGGAAAATTGCTTTTTTGATAATAGAAATCATAGGTAGACATTAGGGAGGAAAATGTGCTATCTAAAACTTGTCTTGGATATACTTTCAATTGCACTTCACTAGTTTCATTATATTTGCATTTTTAAGTTTGTCATGATGAAACTTCCAAAAGAGAAGTGATCTTTCAGTACATGTAACCTGGGAATACAGTCTTTAATTGGTGTTGTCTTCTGTTACTTAACTGCATTTTCCTTGTGTATTTACTGTCTGTATACACTATGAGTTTACCACAGCTCTTAGTGTAGTCTTATTTCCTTTGTACAGTTTGCAAAGCAGTTACAGAAAGGAAGACTGCAGTAAAAGATAAGATTTTTTTTTTTTATTACTGCATGATGTATTGAGGATCAACACTTGTCTGTGCTGTGGAAGTACATTCCCTGGTGTATATGGCAAAGGACAAAAGTGACACTGAGTGGCTTTTGGTATGATTCTCCACTCCTCCTCAGTGTAATTTAACTGGGTGTAGATAGGAGTTGATATGGATATTACACAATTGGTGACAGAGGGGAAGTACTTTTATTCTTTGTTATCACAAAACATCAACTCTGAATGAGTATCTTTTTTAATATTAACCAAAGAGAGATAAGCACAGTGTTTGGTTAAGTCCCTACGATAAGATAATGGAAGCATAGGATACATCAGTATCAGTAAATTAAATATGCTTGGGATGTTCATTGAAATAACGTGCAGCTATTTTTGAATCTGTTAGCCTCCAGAAGAGTGTCGTTGTGTGTGAACTGCATATTAAAAATGGCCCGTATGAAGCATTTATTTTTTAACTCTGGTAATTGTGCCTGGTAGTTATCTGGGGGAGCATTTGGACGTGTGCAAAACATGTGAGGGACAACAATTTGTTAGTACTACTAATAGTACAATATGATGTTGTCTAATAGAAACTATTAATAGAAAAATAATAGCTCAGTTGTGTGCCAGTGCCTGGCCATTTTCCTGGGCACTTAATTTATCAGTTTAGTAGCTTTGTTGGATATTGAAATGCTGATCTACCTTTCAAGCTGTTTTTGAATAAGCTGATTTTTTATTTATTGCTTGATGAGGGTATTGCTTGCTGTACTGAAAAGTCCAAGTCCAGCTGAAAAGCACCAAGGGGCTGGAGCCTATGACATACAAGCAGCAGCTGGAGGGTGGGGCTTGTTCAGCCTGGAGAGGAGAAGGCTCAGGAGACCCAATTGCGGCCTTTTCCCACTTAAGGTGAGGTTGTAGAGGCAGAAAAGGGGCACTATTCACAGACTCCAACACTGAAATTCTGTTTGAACAAGATTTGTTATTATTATTATTAATTTTTTTTTTTTTTTTACTAGCAAACTCTAGAGCAAAAGTTGAGGAAGGTGGTTGGATGTCCATCCCCAGAGATGAGCTGAGCAAGACCCCAGGCACCTTTATCTAAATCTGCTGTTTGCTCTGCTGGGAGGAAGAGGTGGGAGTAGATGATATCCAGATGTCACTTCCAGTTTTGGTTGTTTGGTTGTTTTTTCCCTCTCTAGTCATGCAGGCTGCCACTGCTTTTGTGCAGCATGGTAAACTTTGTAAGAACAGCAGGTGTTAAGTTTCCCATTTTACAGTCAGTGGGGACTTCACTGGACTGCCAGGACTTCTCAAGTATGGTGGATACTGGCTTAGCAACTTCCTTTGCCATTAACCTCAGGACCTGCAGATACATCTCATTAGGTTCCATGGACTTGTGCACCATCAGGTTCCTTAGATGGTTTTGAAACGGGTCAAATCCTACAGTGGTTAGTTCTTCATTCTTTCATTCCCTGCCTTTTGTCTTCTATGACTTGAATGGTGTGGCTAGAGTGCTTGCTGCTGAAGACTGAGGCGAAAAGGTCACTGAGCACCTCAGCAGTCTCTGTATTCAAGGTGACTGCCTCCTTTTTCCTTCTGGAAAGGACCATATATATGTTTGCTTTTAAGATGTTACTAGTATAAACCATCGCATACTTATGAGCAGTAACTGTATTGCCTACTGAAGGATCCATAAGACTCCTTTCCAAAGAGCGTATGCTTCCAAAGAGCACTACTTTTTTTGTGGGAGATAGCTAGATACTTTTAGTAGGCATGTGACATAGCAGATCTTTGGGTTTAAAGTGTATCTTGCACTTACTCTTATCCTGGATTAGTTTCAGCACCAACTCCTGTTAGAGTTTTCCTAAAATTTTCTTAATGCTTGCAGTGTTTCGTTTGATGTTATTCTTTCTGCACAGGTAAATAACCATTTACTTGGAAAGGTAATGAAAAGTTTTGAAATAAGATTTAACTAACTAAAAGGAAACTATTCTAGATTTATTTCTTAAGGGTCTCCTTTGTACTGTGTTTTTTCCTGTACTAGGAAATAAGAAATGCAAAGGATAGATTTCTTTTACCGTTTTACAATTTGACTCTTTGATAAAGATCTATTTTGGTTTTCATTACTCATACAATTTCCATAATCAGAAGAAGTTGTTCCAGAATCAGTAATTCTGTCAGCTGCAGCTTCTGAAGGGGATCACTGGGAAGTACAAACATGCGAAACAGTGCAGGGAAGCTCAAACAGCCATTGAGGAATAGTAGTTATGGCTCATCTTGCCTTCTCAATTCTGTTCAGGAACATTTCCTCTAAGTAAGAGTGATGCAGACACTAATTCTGCAGGGCTGTGGTTTATACCTTGTGTTGTGATATAAAATCTATGTTAAATGTACCTTAGAAATGCTGTTTGCATTTTGCCACTGGAAAGTACCATTTGAATGAAGTAGGAATAAATAAATAGCTGACATCTTAAAGTATATTTATGTTAAAACTGAATAATATGCACTTTCATTGGAACAAATATACTTGCTCCTAGTATCAGAGGCTATTTTACTTGCAGCGCTGCTACGAGAGGAAAGAGATAGGCTCTGATCAGCAAGTGAAGTACAAGGTTTCTTCTTGATGGAATACAGTGTTGAAGCCCAAGGCATGGTTGTAAACTGTATCTCTAGAAAATATTCAAAGTAATCATGTTTTAAAAACCAACCAAACAAAATGGGCAGTTTTCTTTAAGAGTCATAATCTTATTTATGTTATTTCATTTTTTGTTAGGACAATAACAGAACTAGTAGAATAGGTTTCTGTTGAAGGCAGTGATACGTGATTACAGATAGACTTGTGGAACATGTCACTTGATGAACACTAGGTAACTACCACTCCATGAAGAAAGTTCTGTTTCATTTTCTGTTTTTTCCACTTCAGTGGTAGAAAAATCAATGGGTCTGTCTATCTACTCAGCATGTTACAGCAATCCCAAAGCTCATGTGATTATGGGGTGGTTTTGTTTGTTTGTTTTAAATTCAGAGCAAAACCTGCAAAATACTGAAAAGTAGAATTTTATCTCATATTATCAAAGAAGCAAGAGTTTAGTTGGAGTTGAGCTTCATGTCCCATTTGAGAATGTCACTCAGACTCTTCCAGTCATTTCCCTATGAGAATATAATGACTATATCTCTCTATTAACCCATGCTAATATGCAAATCAATTAGTGATGTGCATAAAACTACAAAACTGCATACAAATGCAATTTTCAGGAAACGGTACGCCCTCAAAAGTAATGGTTTATTTAAATCACATGCTGAAAGTTTTCATGGTAAATGCTGCTACAGCAGTTCTGTCAGTGTCCTATCAAGTCTGTTCTCATCTTCTAATACCTCCATTTCTCTGCGGGGGCCAGAAGCTACTTCATCCGCTTCTGTTGCCCAGTTAATTTAGCCTGTAGATGTGTAGAATTTAATTATAAAACTAGACTAGAATGAGAGACAAACTTTGATAATATTATCAATTGTTAATAATAAAATTAAATTTACAATATCTTACCATAAATATTTTATCATCTGTGTTGCATAACTTGCTGAATTAAGGAAGCCATTAGTGTCAGGTTATGAATACAGATGAAATGCCCAATTCCGTAAAAGGTTTTATTAATCAGTAAGACACATTCCAAATTAATTGAATTGTTAGATCATAGGATATTAGCCAGCTCTACAAAGCAGCTTTATCTTTGCAGTTGTGAGCAATGCAGAATATTCTTTACCAAGGCTAATAAAGTAGGATCAACAGTTTGAACTGGAAATAAATTAACATAAGGAAAAGACTAATTAATCTGCTTTTCTTCAAAAAATAAAGGGAGAACAGACTTTCAGAAATGAAAGGCAAACTGAAATGGTTCTGGCTTTGAGATTGTAGGGTCTCTTTTGGGGGAGAGACATGCCTGCTGTAACAGGAAATCTGTGAAGACAGACTGAAGATCTATAGGTGCAGAAGCACTGGTATATTTGTAGTAATTAAATGCAAGTACTGAATTCGGAAAAATTCTTATCTTCAAGTTCTCATATGTGATGTTTGGTTTTGTAATAGCTAGGTTTTAGAAAAATTGAACTCTATTTGATATTTGATAGTCTGAAATTCTTAAATTTTCTAAGATTTCTTTGAGAAGCTCAACTGAATATATCGTTCCTTGGGTTTTTCTAGCTTTCTTAGTAGTATTCTACTTGTCACTTTCTATCTGATTTTGTAGGTTTATGGCCCAAATAGTACGTCTCTGTACTTGCAAACTGATGACCTGAAGCATTCTGGTTTTAGTAAAGGGAAAAATAGAGCACAAAGGGTTAAATATATTGCCTAGATCTTACAGAGAAGTCTGGCAGCCCACGTAGTACTATCTGTATCTCCTAAATAGTAGCTGAGCTCTTCCACCCCAAGTGATTCTTCCAGATTGCTATTTTGCTGTTGCCCACATCACTGAAGTAGAGAATGAGAGGACATGACACGGTATTTGTCTTTTAGTACAATGTTTTTGAATTTCTGTTATTTGAAACCCTCGCATCACAAGACATCAAGACTGCACTCCATCTTTCTCTCCCACTTTTTCAAAATGAGCAAAGAGGTCTTTTTATATTAAAGTAATGAGAAGGCTTACACTATAAGAATGGTATAAGAGCTAACATTTGTATGCTGCTTGGATTTCAAACGTTTATTTCTTTCAACTGCTAATTATAATCCAATAATTATATTATTGGAATTAGGAGTATTATATTTTTTTTCCATTCAAAATAATGTAAGACTAGGTGAAAAAAACAGGTAAATTCTGTATGTATTGAACAATAAAGAAAGTTTCTATGTGGTCATTTTGACACACTGTCCTTGGCACCCTAAGGGAAATTGCAGGTATGCACTGACACTCGCATACGCCACCCTAAGCAAATCCCTGACAAATAAGCATGGAAAATATTGTCTCTTAAAAGTGAGATTATTTTTTTCTTAGTGTTTTTAAAAAAAGAATAAACAAGAATTTTCACAAAAGTATTTTAAACTGAAAAGCATAACTTTAAATGGAAGCATCTTTACTCTTTTCTCAGTCTTCATCAGAATAGTAATGGCTCAGTTCAGTTCTTTTATGCAGAATATCAATTGCAGTTTTCTTACATTGTCAGAATTTAAATTATGAGGTCTGCAAGATTAGTCCTGCCCAGTATGCTGAAGTTAAGCATGCTCTATTTAGGTGGCTTGCCTTAAATTTACATTTTGTCTATTACAGAGAGTAATTTGTTTAAAAAAAAAAAAAAAAAAGGTGTAATCTTGTTAGAAAATCCGTGATTCAGCTTATGAAGGTAAGAGTTGAATGATATGCAACCATAGGGTTTACAAAATGGAGCTGCAATCCTCTTTGTACTAACCTTCATCTTAACCTTCACAGATGGAGCCCAGTGAGTTAAAAACCCAAAACTTTATTACCCGTGCAGAGTAGAGTAAAGGTTGTTTTTCTTTCTCTGGCAATATTAATGATTTTCAGCTGACTGCATTTTAATTAAAAACACCAGGTAGCCTCTTGGCTCATCACATGGAAATGGTGGTGGTTAGTATCTGTGGACGCTACCTGGGCACGTACATACACACACACACACACACACACACACACACACACAGCCTGTGCAACCAAAGTGAGGCAGTGCTTTGTGTAAGGAAGCCCTCTCCTCATTTTGTGGAGAGGTAGTATCAGCTACCATACGGAGGCTGTCAAGGAGATAAATCCTTTTGCTCACAAAAGCTATGCTTGTACATACAAATGCATGCAAACTATTTTTATCCTCATCAAAAGTGAAAATGCCACAAAAAATACCATCAGTCTCTTAATGTAATTATTCTCTGGATGCTGAAGTCAAGAAACTTAAAACAATGTTCTTGCTAGGAGAAGTTCTCTGCAACACATACACAGAAGGTTAAGGGTAAGGCTGCATGGTACTAAACGTGTTATAGAACAGGAAGGCAGAAGTAACAGTTACACTGGTCTGAAACTATTTTGATCTACGTGCCTTATGTGATTTCTAAGCCACCTCTACCTTGAAACTTGCTTATGAAAATAAGACAAAAATATGATGGAGTATGGTTTCTTCTGCTTAGAGTAATAAACAGAGAATAGATCAGACTTACTTCCAAGTATGCTTGGGAAACAATTCTTTGAATTAGAATATTAGATTTTGGTTGCAATTCTATTTTTTTAAAGATGCTTTCACAGTGTACATGGATAGACTGACCTTAATGTGAACTGAAAGAAACACGTAGAAAAGATGTCCTTGCGACAGTCCTACAGCACTATTCATCTTTGCTTACCCAGGTAGATTAGGGCAGACTTGGAAATCTTGAGATTCAGGTATGCTTTTCACTATTTTCTCCTATCCAGTCAAATCAAGGCTCTTGTATTCTGTTGTCCCTTGTTTTTCCCTTCCAGTTTTTACTATAGTTTCAGATTGTAATTGGTTTGACAGGAGCCCTGGAAAAAACTTAGATACCAGCTCAGAGCAAGGTTGTCTGTGAGACAGCTAGAGAGTATTCTGGAGCAGCATCCCTGCCTGCTTGTCCTGTTCTTAAATTTCTCTATGAATCTACTGTTTGCTATTGCTAGGGACAGGCTTCTGAACCAGCTGGGGCTTTGCACTGTAACTTCTAGCTGATCTTGGCTTCTCTCTGAACCACTCTGTTACTTTACTGGGTTTTGTTTTGTTTTGTTTTTTTTCCCTGCTCTGCAGTGTTTAAAAATGTTGATCAATTCTGTCCTCCTGTGATACTAACAATATTGGCTCATATTTTAGGGAGTTTTTTCAGGTGTCATGTTCCACCCTTTTCCATACAAAACTTTTGCAATAGAAATCTTAAGGATACTAGCCGTTAAATAATTAACTATCCAATGTTCAAATTCCCCACTATAGTAATTCAACATTTTTTTCCATTAAATTTCTCTGATGTTGATATACACATGCATAAAGTGTGTAAACCATTACTTGTTTTTTTGGAATATACTTGTTTTTTTCAGAATATACTTGGGTTTTGTTTGCATTTTCTTTAAGTCAGTAAGGCAGGCTCAATGGATGAAAGCAATAGAGTATTACTCTGTAAATGAGAGGTAATCTGTGTGAAGGGAATATTTGCATTCTAGATAGACAATGTGTCCTGGGAGATACCTAGAGAGTTCAGGAAACTCCTTCAAGATTCAGCATAGCAGTATTTTATTACTTTGTGTAGATGTTGATGTCTGTAGTACCTATGTAAGCTTCACTACAGTTTTTCTGTGCCTCCGAAGAAGTAATTTAAGGCTCTGGTTACTTACTGGTTACTTCTCTGAAGAACTAGTGAACCAAATGGCTTAGAGTAGTTGATCTCTGGTAATGAGTATGAGTAAGCAACTCTAATCCTGACATTGACATATGTATTAGAATTTACAGAATTGCTACAGGAGATTTTCATATGGGTTACTCAGCAGGTGATGTCTTCCCTGGTAGCGCCTCTAGAGATCCAAAATTAGAGGCAATGCATGGCCTGCTCTCAGCTCTTCAAATGATCAAGAGTATGTAGGTCCAAATGATGAAGGGAAGCTCTAGGAAAGTCCAGTAGTTATATCAGGACCAGTGATAAATGATAATACCTGAAAGAAGTCCTGCCTAACTTAAAAAAAAAAAAAAAGTCTGATATGGTACTAACTATGCAAACTGGAAAATATGGTTGAAATATATGTAGTTGGAAAGTACATGCTTTTTAAGGAGCTGCTATCATGCTGAAGTCATCTGGCAGAATATCAGTTTCTCTGTTTTCTTAAGAAATATCCAAGTGACACCTCAGAGTGTGAACTCAGAAAATCAGGCCTGGTAACTTTTCAAGTTTTGAATAATTATACTCTAGCATGCATGTAATACTATATTTCCTATGTTCACTAGTTATTTTCTTCTCCAAGATAATTTAGGTAACATAATGTCCTTTGAAATCTAGTGCAGTATTTCCCAAACTGTTCCTGATTGTAAAAATTTTTTTTATCCCTAACTTAATTTGTAGGGTTTGTGATCTATACTAGCATAAACTATTGTGTTCCTGTTGGGATGAGGACTATACTCATAACAAGACCTTAGGTTATAACCCATATTTTGAGAATATTAATTCACTTACAGTTTTTCATCTTTGTTCTTGTGGACGTCAGTCTTCCCTCCATTAAAGATTCTCTTATAAAGTACTACTAAGATTAAAATAGAATAAAATACCTCAAGCTAAGATTAAAATACAGTTGTGTAATGCACTTTATATTTAGAATACTAAAAAACTAAATGTCATAAACGCACTGGTTAAAAAGGGTGGGACTGCCTGGAATTCTCTGTTTAGTGCTCCTGTGATATTCTTTAGATTTTATTGGGGGTGAAGCCTATGTTATCAATGTTATCAAAATTGGAGCATTTTATTTCTTGTAACCATAATAGCCATTTCAAAATACATTGTTGAAAGTAAGAAAAAACTGACATTAAAAAATAAAACAGCAGGCTTATGGAGCTTAGATTTTATCAAAAATTGCATGCGGTGCTATGAATTCATGACACTTAATAGCATAAAAATTGTTGGTATTCTGGTAGAGCATTCCAGCAGAACAGCAATTCTAAAGGCCAAATACTCTGTGGGAAAACGTAAACTAACAAATGGGTAGGAAAAGCAAGAATCTATACAGTACTCCTTTCTCTCCACCACCCTCCCAACATAACCTTGCACTTATTTAAAATAGTGTAACTTTACACAGATAACATTATTTGGTTCTAAGTACCTGCTAATTTCATCAATGCAGGTTCTTGTCAACAGAACAAGCCCACAAAAAGAGTTTCTGCGCACCAGAGCCTTTAAGATTACTTTATATGTGACCTGCTAAGATCTAACTGATACTTCGTGAACACAGTGGAGGAAAAAAGCATAGGCAAAGTGCATCAGCTAAGAGAAAATAAAAACTTAAGTCCTTGATTTCAAAGATGCCAAATATGCAGTTCCTAATTATGTCTTTTTTTTCCTCACTTTTCTAGTGTTGCATTTATTTAAGCTTCCCAAAAAAGGGTTTGTGATCTATACAAGAGCTGTTGCTTTACGTACAAGAGACAAGTGGTTTTATGTTACTGTTATATTCACTCCATTGACTGTCATCCTGCCGGTCTTCTCCCACCTGCCAAAAATCCCATGAAAAGGACAACTGCTTAGTTGTAATTGCACAGTACCAAGGTGCTGAGGTAGTATTGATTTTAAGAAGGTACCCATCATTTAATAAACTTCCTTTTAAGATAGACAGCAAGGGGCACTAGACTGGTGGGGTCATCCTTGTTCCCTGGGATCCTCAAGGTGGAGCCTGACCACGTGCAGGAAGCAGCAGGAGAGCTGGGACCTCATGCTCCCAAGGGCCTTGTTAGGCTGTATTTCTTCCTGATCTGCAAGTATTTGTACCTGCACACAGATTCCATCATGGGAGGCTTTAGATCTGCTGAACAACCTAAACACTGGTGGATGGAGCAGGGGATTTGCCTGCAGATGCATCAGCAGGCAAAGATTTGTTACTGGGCCCATTGTGTGTTTTACTCATGATTTCTGCGAAAAACTGGCAGGGAAGTAAATGGATTTTCTGGTAGGGGTGGGGAGCTAGAATGCTGGGCAGGAAAATTACTGAGTTCTGCTGATTTATTGGAGAACTATGTCATTTTGATTATGACTTGTCTATGATCATAAGATCTGTATGTATATTTATACTGTATGTATAAGTATTAATCTTGTATAACATTGAATTAATCTATATAAAGAAAACAGTGTGTAGTTAACACTCCATATGTCCAGTGCTAAAAAGACATTTTAGGTGACTAGTTCATATGCTGTGAAAAAGAAAGGGGGAGTGAGCTCTTAGTAGCTCACTCTGGGATTTCTTGATACATTAGCAGCAAAGATAGTGTACAAAGTTTATGCCCCAAGCTGCTTCTGCTACACCACTCTGTTAATATACTTTCTGTGTATTGCTATTACAGTTTAGTGTAAATCATATTGCTGAGATGACGAGAACCAACTTTTCCACAAGAAGTACGTACTCAGAAAGGCGCAGCCAGTGTTTTAAAGGTCATTTGGCTTGTGCCGTGCTCCCTGACACAGCAATTGTTTCAGCCCAGAAAAACTGAACTGCAATGTAACAGGTGGAAGAGGTGGTGTTACTCACTGCTTGTGTGTATGGCAGGGGTAGAAACGGAATTTGAAAAAGCTGGGCACAAGCAACTCCACTGCACTTGCAATATGTCATTCATAAGCACTCTGAAGCTATCTCCAAGGAGAACATCCAAAACCAAACTCTGAGGAAATATTAGTGGGAGGTGGTAGTGTTTTATAATAATGAAAAATAATATATGGGAAGTGTGGAGTAGCTATAAACTGTGAGTCCTTGGCCTGGTGCTTCTGATCAGTGTTGGAACCTCTTAGTAAGATGTCTGTTATCTTGTGTTTGAACCAGGATTGTTCTCTAATTTCTACTCATTACTGTTTATTTTTTTAGCTTGAAACAAAAAGCCTGGCCGTAAATCTAAGTAAAACTCTCTTGTGTATGACACTGTAGATACTAGGAAGCAACGAAGAAGCAAACAAAAGTGAAGGACATGTGGTTAGGGTTGTCTTTCTACAGCTGGCAAATATGACAGAGCTGTGTTCATAGGCGCTGCTGACATAACCTATTTGGGGAAAGTGGAATCAAAAGAGAGGTTGTTGTCAAGTGTGAAAGAGTCAGTGTTACTAATATACTACATGAAGCAGTTGGGATACAGAGAAGACCTGCTAACTCCTGGAGAGCTCTTGAGTTGATACAGAAACTTTCTAGCACTTCTTAGACCCAATGTGACCTTTCTGTAGAGCATCAGGGTTTTCTTCTTGATGGAAAAACATTTGGGTAAGAGTTATAATGTAATTTTTATAGTAAATAGTTTTTCCCTATCAGGGAGAGGTTGCTTAAAGTGACTTTCATCTGAATTTTTTTAGTTGTTTTTTTTTTTCTTTTCCTTCCTAATCCTGGGTCCAAGTGCCTCTTTTTCTATATACAAAGCATACATAGGCATACACCTGCAGGGTAAAGAATTAGGAAATCCTTGAAGTTATCGTGGCTCTTTGTATAAAATTTAAATAAATGTCTTCTATATAAAGTTGGATTTAAAGATCTCATTTCATGGGAAACACGTTACTTTTATCTATGATGAGAACAAAAACATTAGACCCTAGTCTTGAGGAGTTTTTTAATTCATTCATGTGTATGTATTGCGGTTTTGCTAGCTTGAAGCTTTAGTATAAATTTCTGTTTTCTTCTTCCAAACCACAAGTGTTACATCCAACCTTACACTTAATTCTGTGCCTGTCTTCTCTTTTGATTAATCAACTACGTGTTTTGTATTTACGATGCTAAGATCTAGTTTTCTGGAGGTGGCCAGAACAATGGGCAATACAGCAACTCATCAGAGCATAAAAAATACCCCGTGAATATTGACAACTGTGATACTTTCCCTCCACATCGAACTCACATTTTTGCCCAGAAGTTTTATCTGCTACTTCTCATCTGCAGCAGCTGTAAAAAATGAACTTTAGAGTTCCTGAACTGGCTAACCAGCTAATTAGCCTTTTCGAAAAGTAGCTTGTTTGGTTTTAGAAACCGATATTTAATAGGGAACTGAAATGAAAGTGTAGATTGTTATTAAGTGATGTTATTTACTTTGTTATACATATTTTATTACTTTCCTGTTGTTGGTGGTGAAGATTAATGAAGCCTTTATAAAGGTGGATAGAAACAAGGAGGGAAGTATATTAAACAACCCCAACTTGCTACACCCTAATTATTGTGTCAAGTCTCATTGGAAAATGGATGAACACAAAGTATGCTTGTTTATTTTAACACATCTGCTTCAATAAAGGATCATACAAATTTTAAAGGGATTACAGGTGAATATTCTATTTTAAAAGGGATTACAGGTGACTATTCCACATAAACCAATCTACAAAACTTACCCTTTTGACTACCCTCCATTTCATGTTTCATCAGATGAGCAGAGTAGTAGGAATTAGGAAACACTTTACTGTGTTTGGTGGGTAGTGAGGGGTAGGAAAGGACTTGAATTCAGACTGTGTTCTAGGGAAGTACTTATTTTTGCAGGTATGTAATTTCAACAAAAGTGATCATGAGAGTATGATTAGCAGATGATATACCTTAGTGTTTTTTGTACCTATGCTTCATATGCAACCCTCTTAAATCTGATAAATAAGGTCAGAAATCTTGAGAGAGCTGTTGTCCTGAAAATAGGAGAGCTATGTATTGAAAATGGGATAGTGAAGAAAAAGATGCCATTTAGGTGTCAGTATATGAAAAATAAAATACAGCAAAATAATATAACTATTTTTGAGGTCAATAGAAACAGTCTGTTTCAATTACTCACAGATGATTGTTATCTATCTACTCCCATCTACATAGCTGTGATTAACTAAGGGGAGAAAAATGTGATGAAAAGATTACACTGATCTCTGGTGTCTGCATTACATGGCTATTTCTACCCGCTCTTGGCTGTTTCTCCATTCTCAGGTGGCCTCAGTCCCTTAAGGAGACTTGGGTCCTGTGGTCTCTTCCTTAGAGAGGAATAGGAAGATGAAAACTTGATCATGAAATTGTCTTTTCCTCCCTTTCCTGGTACTTTCAGTCCTTGTGGAACCTCTTAATTCTAAAGAATGGATTTTCTCTCAAAGCTGAACTGTATTGCTCTCTTCCTTCTAAGTCCATGAATACTCCAACAGTTGCATTCCAGAAAACTGCAAGGTCTGTTAAAAGCATTATTTAAGTAACAGAAAAACCTACAAAATAGATGCAAAAATTTAGCTCAGTCTACAGAAAATAAGGTAAAGATTTTTAGTAATGTTCTATAAAAATTGTCTGCTTTTGATATATGTTCCTTCAATGTTATTAACCTAACTTTTACAAAAGCTTTTTTCAATCAAACCAGATAGTCACAGAACTATTTTAAATAAATGATAAGTGAACGCCTTAAGGGATTTAGAAATTCTAAATAAAAATCTAAATCTTGCTAGTGTCCTCCATCAAAAAAAATCCTGAAAAAAAATATGTTTTTTTTTTTTTGCTGCTCAGAAATTACATACATGAATGGGATTTATTCTTATGTTAAAAGGATATCCTGCTGACAAGCCGTATATTAAGTAGGGGCATTGGACTGACATCTCAACAGTTAACTATAATGTAACAGAGCATCATTCTCTTAGGGGCAAGTTGGTTGTGACATCTGAAAGTTCTTGAAACATATAAAATGTAATCTTTATTTTGGTAAATGATAAATGAACCTGATGTCTAATCTAACCTATAGTTGACATTCCATGACCTCATATAGCTGCAGTGATTTGTCATTAGCTTGTGGCTGCTCAATATGTCTGCAAACCAAATTATCCGCAGTGGGGTCCAAATATGGCTCTAAGTTTCTTTAGGTAAAATATCATATTGTACTTAAGATAAATGAAGTGTGTTGCCACCCTTGCAGAATCTGGAAAATATAATTATTGTAAATTCTGAAAGGTACAAAAAATAAAAAAATTATCCTATGTTTAAGTATCTCCTAGAGTTAAGAGCAAGTGAAAATATATTAAAGATTGAATATCTTTGTTAAATTGCTTTTAAATGAATATTGTCTCAAGTTGTTATCCTATGTCATATATTGTGCTCTTGAACTCAGACACTCAGAATTTCACTGAATTGCCCAAGTATAGTAGTTGTTTGTAGGAGCTTGTTGAGAGTTTGCTATTGCTACTTTTTTTTTTTTTTTTCTTACTACCACCTTTTTTGATTTGCAGTTTTCAGCCTTATAAGTTTCTATGTGAATTTTGTGCCAGACACACATGACTCAGCCATGTGGGCTGCACTCACAAAAAAGTCCTCGAACACCTGGTGGGGAGAATTGTAATATTGTCACATGTTGCTGATCTTACTTGTCAACACTAGCAGCAGACAGCTAGAAATATTTAAATGAAAGTTCTAATTCTGTTTTCATTAATAACATGACTGAAACAAATACTTCCTAGTTGAAGGTTGGGACACTTACTGTTACTTCACCTAGAAAGGGATCATTTCTATGGGATCATAAGTCTCTGAAGAACCTTCAAAATCTCTGCCACAAAAGAGTAAGAGTACAGGAAAGATGCTTTCATTAGGCATCATGTTAAGTGAGGGTAAATGACTTGATATGGTGGGACACTTCTACCTTTTATTTCTAGTTCTATGTTCAACCCATTCCTTCAAAGGGATAAAAGATGGAGACATAAACATCTTTTATCCATCACTGAGAAATGATGTCCTGGAATCTGCTGCTGACTTGATCAGGACACAGAGTGCCCACATGGAGAGTGATGCCTCATGTTACAAACCAGGTCCTTCTGGAAAGCCAGAGTTTGTTCTGTGTGTCTTAAGGTGAATTGTGTTCTTCTGAGAAAATAGTGAACTAAAAGTAGAGCAAGTAAATAGATAAATCTCTCCACAACTCACTCTGTAGCATTTTTCCCTTCAGAAATCTGAACAGACCTATGGAACTATATACTTACTGAAGGTCTGTATGTGTCTCATCATAGGAAACCTCTTCCAGTGTTCCACCACCCTCATAGTAAAGAAGCTATTCCTAATATCCAGTCTAAATCTGCTCTGGTATGATTGACCCTGGGCTCTCCCAGGAGACAACGGTACTTTACAAGCTCTCAGTAAATAAGCAAGTACACGGGAAGTATGAACAAATGGATTTGCTGGAAAACATTGGCAATTGTGTTCTTTTCCTTTCTCTATCCCATTTGTTTTCTACTGTTCATTTTTTTGCAGTTCACAGACTATATGCATAAGGTTGATATGGATAGCTCTTTTTTTTTTCATTTAAAAATACTGCAGACTTAAAATTTTTATGTATTTGTTTCTTGCACATCTTGAACACTTTGTTAAAGATGTTTCCAACGGGTCATGGAAGTTATTCTGCAGAGTTTTTGTGCACTGCTCCGACTCAACCTAGAAAATGAGTAAATTTGTGATGCATGTAGCTAGAATATGCAAATCAACTTAGTTATATGCAAATAAACTGAGCTGCTACTTATATTATTCAGCTTGCCCCACTTCCAATAATTAGTTCTTCTGTTCACTTAGATTTTATTTCCAGAACTTTTAGGGTCAGTGAAGTACCAGGATATGATGCTATTGCTTTTGGCGTTCACTTGAGTATATCAACATGATCCCTTGCAAGCCAATAAATATAAGGGGTTTTTTTTATCTTTAGTAATTCTCAGAGCTCTAATCTTGGGGATTTTTCCCCCTTTTGATACTGTGTTTGCTCAGAAGGAGTGAGTAACTTGGAAACAAAATGAGGTTGTGAATCGTGTTATTGTTAGATGATGGTGAAAGGCGTGAGGTGTCAGTTGAAAGATGCAGGTCTTCAATTGCTCATCAGCAGTTTGCTAGTGGGTATTTCAGCTGGGTGCGTGCCTCAGGAGTAGGCTTCAATTTGTCTGTTAGCACAACAGGTAGAGAGGAATGAAGGGCAGTTTTGAAGGAGCCCATTACTAATGTGCTTAAAAAAATAGCCTTATACTGCTGTAAAGTTTTGAAATAGCATTGCTTGAGTTCATCTGGGTGTACGTAGTGTCAGATAAAGGCATATACATTGATACAGCAAGCTCATTACTATAACTTGCAGCACATGTTGGTAAAATTCAGTGATCTGTCACTTAACTTTCCTCTCATTATCTTTAGTTCTGCTTCTTTAGTTTTATGTCTTATTTTGAATTAATGTGTTAGTGTTTGTAAGGCACTCCAAAGATTAAAAGTGTGATATAGCTGCTTTGTCTAATTATTATTTTTAATTGTTTCCATTTGGTATAGTTTCAATTAAGACCACTAATTGACTAGACTAATTCAATAAGACGTAGAACTGGCAGGACCTTTTTTATCCCTTCTTTTTAAACATTAGAGAATTTAGAAAAGAATCAGGGAGAGACAGGAAAAAGAATGGATAGATATTCTTGTGGGTTTTACTTCATCCATATTAACCTCATTGACTGCCTGCTAATGGCAGTAATTTAAATACGCCAATGCCCATGTGAAAATAGACTCTGAGATCCACCGTTTCTCAGTGGGGAAACCTGGATCTTGGAAAGCTATTTATACAGGTTCCACTCTCGCTGGTACTGAAATGCTTTTGATCTGAGCAATAGAGAGTGAAAATGGGAAAAGCTGAGTCACAGCCCACTTTCTGAGTGTGTATAGCCAGGACTGCTGTTTTGCCGCGATTCTTTGGTATTTGCTTAAAGCTCTGCTTCTTGGGGTGGTAAAGGCAGAATAGGATCT
Organism: Nycticryphes semicollaris; assembly: GCA_013400055.1. NCBI lineage: Eukaryota > Metazoa > Chordata > Aves > Charadriiformes > Rostratulidae > Nycticryphes > Nycticryphes semicollaris. The sequence goes on along the minus strand of VXBJ01000740.1, from coordinate 130,939 downwards.
TCCTGCTGCTGAAGGGGAATTTCAAATAACAAAATTGAAGATTTGTAGCTTGTAAAGCAAGTAAAAGTGAACTAGTATTTGGAACTCTGTGCACTTAAGTCAGATTTGTGACAGTGTCAATGTTTTTGATGTCACAATTCTTGAAGGGGTTAGCTAGTAAAAGCAGTGGGTTATCTGGCTTATAGTACTGTGTGCATTACATCATAAAGCAGCCAAGGTCAGGCCTCAAACTGAGGGCTGAGGATATCTTCAAGTGTCTCTCCATGCCCTGATGTTATTCTGGCCTCACAGCAGGTCAAAGCAATTAGCTGGGTTGAGGTGCATTGGGAGTAGGGGTATGGCAGGAGGGGAGTCTATAGGCCAGTTCAAGTACCACAAGGGTTGTTGGGTCAGAGTCAGTGCAGTACTGACATGGCTGCATGGAGCTGCTCACAAACAGCTGAGTAAGTTTAATAGGTGACCTCTGAATTTGTAGAAATTTCTGAACTAGAAATGTAGAGGCTACTCACATTTTTTTTATTTTTTTTTTTTTTTTTTTGTAAAGGTCACTCCCGGTTGGGTGGGTTTTTTTGGTTTTGGTTTGTTTTTGTTTTTTTTTTTTTTTCTCCGTGTTTCTAAATATCTCTGGATACGGAGATCCATTTGCATCACATTTTGGAGATCCAGCGAGTTCCCCCAGGCCACATAGCTGATGAAGCCAGCTATTGTGCAGCTCTACTGATGTATTAGAATATTCCTGCTCCAGTTACACTGGGAGAAGCAGAGCCAGCATTTCTCCAGTTTTTAGTATTCAGGTAATAAAGCAACAGAGCAGCAAATCTGTCTTCCACTATTAAACAGCTAATATCTATTGGAGCCTGACTTAACTATACCTACAGTCTGATTTATTTATTTGTCAGTTGTAATTTTTTTCTCATTCATTGTCTCATACATACATGTAAATTTTTATACTTCCTTATTTTAAGCCATGAAATCTTCTTTTTATTAATGGGTGACAAAACTTGTTTCTTACGTACATATGTCAGTTACTCCACAACAGACCCATGTATTTCATCATGCAAGTACTGCTGTTTAACCTTTTGCATTCTGCATGTATTCTTAGCTTACCCCACAAGTCTCATTCAGCCAAGTGAGGATTGCCAGCCTCTTGTTCTCATTAGCCTGCCAGCATCAGCATTATTCAGTGTTTTGTCTTGAGAGGGACTCTGCAGCTGTTGGCAGCCTCTCTGCTAATTGTAGCACACAGTTCTTATGATTAGCTAGATCCAGCTCTAATCTAGTAGCAAATACCTCTAAACTACCATTTTATTAGTATTATTATTATTATTTTCTATAAAACAGGTTAGCAAGCTATGGTGCAGGTCCCAGAGATGGTACAGGCAAATTTTTGAAGGACATGCAGCAGTGCTGAGAGCTATAGTATCTTGAAAAGGTATAGACTTTCTGCTTTCACTTTCCGTTAAACCCTGAATATGTCGGAAGTGTTGCATTACATAGGGATAGGATGCCTCTGGAAAGGTGATCAGCAGGGCTTTTCACCACTGAATTGTGGCATTCCTCATCACCTGCTGAGGTTTTACTAGCATGTCTCATTTAAAAAGAAAATTACAGTCTGGCACGCTATCCTTGCAGATCCTTGATGCAAGTCATTGAGCCTTTTATAGTCCATAAAGTGTCCAGGGAAACAATGGTCTTGTTCCAGAGAACTGAGGAGAATGGCATTTTATATGTTAGTGGTTGGCTTTAATTATATATCAAGTTGTTATAAACAACCTTTATATGTATGCATATATGTGTGAATTCTTTTTTCGTTTTTCTTTCCATTTTGCTATGAATCTCTTTTAAGAACATATTTTGTCTTATACTTTTTCTTCCATTCTAGATCATATTGTTACTTCTGGCTCCTGTTTTATATATCTTATTAATCTTTCTCATATCCAGACAGCAGAAACATTGTTCCATGTTCATTGGTGCCTTATGATAGTGCTGTCTAGAATCTCGTCAAATAGATTGACTGCCTCAGTAGCTTGAGCCCTACATCACACTACATATTTAGAAATGTAAACATGTTTCTTGACACCTTGATCTTTTCTAGTATATGTACCTGAAGTACCTGAAGTTGGTCTCGCTTGGATTGTAGAGCTCGTCCCCCAAATCTCACCAGATCCTAGTCTTGCTTGCTTGAAGAAAACATTCATATAAACCAGAACAGTTTCTGGAGCAGAGTAAAACAAAATCATCTGGAGCAGCTCATCCTCATGGTTGTTCAGTATTCAGCCCTATGTGTAAATAACGGAAAAGCAACTTGCTGTTTTTGATTTTCAGTTTTGAGTGCATTAACAGCTTTCTGAATCATCCTAGCTGCTTCAGCCCAAGAGCAGCTGTTTCATAGCCCGAGACTTAATGCTTGCATTTAGAGAACACAGAATAATCTGCCACTTTCTTTCCTGCATTCTCTTATTTAATTCCCCAGTTATTAAGTTTTTTCTTCTTAAATTCTGATTTTGTTCTTCTCTTTTAATTACGCTTTGTTCTATGGATTCTATGAGGAGTTTGCCATTGACTGTCATAGTCGGTCCCTATATGCTGCTGCCTGTGTAGAAAACAGATGTCATGTTTTCCTTTGAACCTGTACTGCAATTGTGGTTATAGTTCTACAAGGCTAGTCTAATGCATATTATATATTTATGCACTCCTTAAGCAACTTTAAATCAGTTTGGTTTAACTATATGACTATAAGTATTTTAATTGCTGATTTATTTTTCTAGCTATGTCAACTTGTACTTCCTAGGAGAGATATGAATAGCAGTGGAGTTTTTTCTGCCTTTTTTTTTTTTTAATTAAAAATTTTCTTTTAAATAAGCACATTTCATAGGTGCAATATTATCACTTGTCTAATTGGGCTTTGGAGATCTGATCATCTGTTTTTACATACAGAGTTGTACATACTAAAAAAAGGTGGAGGTGAAGAAGAATGCTGTAGAGGGAATGGGGTGAAATATTAACTGAATACCTTTAATTTACAGAAATTCTGTAGTTCTTTTTCATATGCTGTAATCTTGCTGGCTTCAGTGTCATGATTTAAATGCCAGCTGTGTTTTAAAATGTTTATTTACCAAGTGCATTAATTTGAGACACATTTTTCTTTAATCTCGTTATGTAGTGTAGCTGGTTTTGCTTGAATGTCAATCACTACAGCAGCTAGATCCTTACATCTGCATTTGCAGATGGCAGCCAGCAGCTGTGCATGCCAAATGCAGGTCCATCTCTATTGTTTTCTAGCTTAGACCTTTCTGATCTTATTTCTGTAGAGATCATCTCAGTGGAGAAGTATAAGGGAATTTAAAAAACTTTAAAAACTCTCTTTATTTTTACCATTCAGCTTGTTTCCATGGAAATGGGTTCTAAAAGATTGTCAGTAGCAAACAGTTGAAAGTGAGAATTCACTTGGTAGATTTCATTAGATGACTCCCAGCTGAGAACTGCAAATACTGATGACCAAAATGAGTAATAAACCGTTTATAAAAATGACAAAATAGAAGAACCAATTAAAATACTAGAAAAAATCTGCTTTCTTTTCATCTTCATTGGATGTCATAAATGTGGAAATGCTTACTTAACTGTTCTTGGGTACATGAGTCGCGTGGACACACTGGTAGCTTTCTCTCAACTGTCTTTTAGGACAGTAGCAGTTCTGTATAACATGGTCCATCCCTTTTACTGATAGGGATCTGACCTGTTCCAAGTGGACATCTGTGGGCAATGAGGGGTTTATGTCAGAAAATTGCATTGCTACAGTTCAGGTTCATGAATTTTCAAATGTCAACCTATGTCTTGTGTAAGGAGTAGTTGGGAGATACATTTCTGAAATTACCTAGCTCTCTGAAACCAAGGGAGTAAACCAGATCTCTGTAGCATGAGCATCGCATGTTTTGTTCCTTGATTTAGAAAGGAAATCTTTCTCCTGTTGCCAAATAGGTGATAAGACTTACTACCATTGCAGACTTGCCTTTACAGATGTGTTTTCTTAGGAGGTAGTTAAATGCAGAATGGCTGAATTCAGGAGGTTTCATTTCCCAGCCTCCCATGCCACGTTCTTTTCATGTGCAACTTCATCCTTCAATTCTCTGTATGGAAAGCCAGTACTTACTCCTACAGGTTTTGCTCAACAGCAAAAGACTCGTGTAGAATATTTTACCCAGGGGCCCTTTTGTGTACTTGATATTCAAGTGTGTTGCACACTAAGTCTGCTACAACCTTTCCTTGTTCAGGAGTGAACTAAGATACACTGGTTAGGAATGTGTAAGTGCACAACCCTTAATTTTTTACAGAATTATCTTTTGAGTAAAAGAATAAGGGGAAAAGGAAGGGAACTTTCTAGCCCAGGTTAGCAATGCAAGAAAGTTTGTAAGGACAGATGGTCTCTTCCATTCCTGAAACTGCTCAATAAGGATGTGAGTTTAAGTAATCACTGTCCCTACCTTTTTCTTTAAATAAAGTAAAATATCAATAAAAATAATCTTGAGTTGTGCAGGATGCCAAAAGTGCCATGCTAGAGTACCAAACTGCTGTTGGGATCAGTGCCTGAATAACTGGTATCTGAGATTAAGAACCTACTATTAATTCATCAATCAGTGTGACAACTTGTGGGAAAAGTGCCTTTCATTACATGTGAAGTTATCTAGATATCAGCTCATTATGAAATAGACACTTTCAATTGCTTGATTATAACTACCCTATTAATTGGAAGAGCTTCTTACAGTGAAGTTTGATATACAAATAGAATATTGTAATGAATTCTTTAAGCACAAATAGGGCTCCTGCTAAACAGTGAGAATCTGATTGGCCTTGCTTCCATGCAATGGCTCACGGAAGATTGCCAGCATGGGAAATGAGAGGCTTAAGTGGTGGAGAAGTACCTGCAATGCAGGTCTTCACATGGGGAAAAAAAATGTGCTATTCCTGGCTCTGGTGCAGCGCCATGACTGCTGTAGGCAGCACCTGGGGCTGGAACTCAAAGAGGAGCCATAGGGTTGATGTGGGAACTTGTGACTTTACGGTGCTGCCAGAGAGGGCTGGGAGAAGACAACAGGGCAAGCTAATTTCCTTTGTCTTTTCTGTTCTGCGTTCCTCCTAAATCCCATATTGCGTATAGCTAGTACTGGGCAAATCATGCCAGTAATCAATTTAACATCTCTTTGAGCAGCACAACGTGACCTCGATCAGGGTTTGCTTAAGAGGCTGACTATGGCTTAAAGATAAGTTGAGATCCAGAATTTGTTGAAATAACTTCAGAGAAGTTATGACTGCTTCCATCAGACTGAAACTTGTCCAATGTGTTTATTTTTCTGTAGCATGGTATCACTAAGATGTTTTCTGATCAGATAGTAATGTGTTTAAAAAAAACTTAAAATGTGAAATGCAATTTCTCTCCTTGTAATGCTCGTACAGCCTTTGGTGATACAACCTACTGAATTGTAATAAATGGCTCTTGCTGATTTTGTAAATCTGTAGTGTTTGGTTTAAAAGTAAAAAAGAAAAAAAAAACCCAAGTGGGAAACACTGAAAACAGATTTCAGTATTGCATATATTTTAGTAGAAGATTTACATTAGGTAATTGGCTCTTTATAGTGTTCTCTTTACAGCTGTTAAATACTACTGAAGTTCTAAAATTAAACAGATTGCATCGTCGCTTGTAGAGATATGAAAATAGCTGAGATTTTTATCTAACTATGGTCTCAGTGTGGTTTGTAGCTTAATCTCATATTTTGTACTTGAATGTGACAAGTAATCTTAAAATCTTCTCTCTACAAGTCACCAAATTCTATGTTCTTCTGTTTTACTGACATTTACTCCTCCTTTATGACACATGTGAAGGTAAAATGTAACCTCTTATCCATGCTGTTGTTGATTACAGTGTTAAAATAGACTTTCCTCCAATACATGTTTTTGACATTTCTGCTTTGTAAGTGCTGGAACTCCATTTGTAAGAGTCAGCTCTACGTGGCTCCTGCTTCCATTGACATTATTGGAGGCTTTCCTTGTTTGAAAGGAACATAATAGAATTTTTTTGAAGGTAATGCAGTACATTGGGACACCAAGAGGCTCATTTTGAAGTCTGAACTATCAGCTTCTGCATGTCAGGTTAGGTATTCTGGGGGGAGCTACCACATTCTTGGGCAAACATCACCAATGATATGCTTCCAACAGTTTTGTTTTTAAGTGAAGAATAGTTTTGAACAATTAAAATACTTATAAATACTTTTTGCTTATTTAGGAGCTATAACATGAAATACACCTAGAAAACTAGCGTGTATTTCATAAACCATTTGGCTTTTTGTTGTCTGTGCTGAATTTAACTACTACTTAATGTTTTCTGGCTTCTTTTATCAGACAAAAAAATGCAACACTTACATAAAATTAAAAGTAGATTGTATTTCACACAGGAATAATGTGTCCTTGTTGGAGACCCTCACAGTTCTGTCAGAACTGTGACTTTCAGTAAGCTACACTGACATTTGAGGTGGTGGAGTTCATCTCACTTGCACTCAATATCTGGCATCAGTAATTAAAAGCAACAAATTCGTAGCTTTACTTGTAAGCACACCTTATACAACATGTCTCAGTGCAATGGTTAGGTCGAAACATTAGACATTAAACTTTTTTTGAATATATTTACTGTGTATAACGAATAGACTACTACTTCTGTTAAATATTTCTGCGAATGCCTATTAAATGTTTCTCTTGCCCAATGCATGAATTCTTATAAATTGGGAGTTGTCCGCAGGCTGTCTGGGAGCACAATGGAAAGGCAGAGGCATGAAGCATGCAAGGTTTTCTTTGAATGAACTAAATCAGTGTCCATGTTTGATCAATCCATCTTATTTCATTCTTTCAAGCCAGTTATTGAAGTGCTGAGCCTTTACTTTCCTGCAGAAGTAATAGATTTATATTATTAACTACAGGGTTAACAGCTAACTTCAGGGCTTTAATTTCTAAGTTCAAATTGAGATATTGATTCAAAGTGAATACATAAATATTTCTGAAGAGAATCTCACTGTAAGGGAAGGGTACATTGCATATTTTTTTTTTTTTTCTTAATATTTTAAGAGGTAGTAGTATGTTGAAGGTTTTTTGCTTTAAGCTAATTTTCACTGGTTCTGAAGACTGTTCTGTATTTTAAGAATTATGTTGTCATCACGCCTGCTACTCTCCTATTCTGGGTCTGTAGTGGGTTTTGTTGTTGTTGTTGCTAGTTGGGGTTTTCTTTGTGCAGGTTTTCTCAGAGTTTGGTTGTTGAGTTTTTTTGGTGGCGTGGAGGGTCTTTTAGGTTTTTTGTTGGTGTTTTTTAGGGTGGTGATACTTGGTTTTGGCTTGTTTGGCATGTTGGTTCTTGGTTTGGGGTTTTTTGAGACCTATGGAGCATATAGCACATCCTCTTTTTAATGTGGTTTGATGCATAAATGTAGAAAACCTTTGTGCTTCTGTTCAGTTTGGCTTTGGGTTTTTTTAAATTTACATTGTGGTTATATCTGTGCATAATACAAATTTGTATTTAATAATGCTTAAACTTTAGGGGGGGGGGGGAAAGGTGATATGACCTTGGCTCACCTAATAGATATGGTAGGCAAAATGGGGATCAGCAGCTGAGACACTTATCCACAACCTCTTCTGGTGACATTTTAAGGCTTGGAGCTGTGGATTTTAATACTATTTTAAATGGAAAAAATAGTTTAAATTCTTTTCTCTAATTCTTCGTGGCAGTGGAATTTGAATCAATTCAAGCTGTGTGGGTTCATCCTTTGCAAAAGAGGCCTGGCTCACCAGATCATGAAAATCCTCTCCCAAATCCAAGATCTACTTGGAGTATTATATTGCTTCCTACAGGGTAGACTTCAATTATATAGTCCGATCCAATCTGGGGAGAGTGGCACAAAAAGCCCTGTGCTAACTTGGCCTTCATCATACAATTTTGACAAAATCTGAATTTGTTCTGGTCTTGCTATGAATGCTGAAGAAACAGCTTTGACCTTTCTGAACGTGTACAAGTCTCACAGGCCAAAAGCCCTTGGCCTTATAACAATCTCTTAAGAGTCAGCAGATTGCCAATTATTTGTCATTGTCTGGCTATCATAAGAAGTATGTTTTGTGATTCTTAGGACAGGATCTTCAGGCAAGGCTACTATTTTTGCCTTGCTAGGAAGAAACCCCAAAAGTAATAGCCTGTAAAGGACTTCACTTGCCTATTTTTCTGCATATATCCCAGGCACACACTGCAGTGACCAGGAATCCCACTGATTGCATCTGGTAGCACTTGGAATGCCTTTTTCTGCATGAATTCCAGCCACTGTTTAAAATTGAAGTTTTCAAGTCAACGGAGCCATGAGTTGGGTTTTTTTGTTCGTTTGTTTTGGGGGTTTTGTGGGTTTGGGTCATCTTTGTTTTCTTTTTTCTCTGCTGCTTTCTCTGTGATTACTCAATTCATTCCCAAAAAAGGAGGTGCACTCTTCCTCTCCCCACCCTCCCCATGTAGTTGTGGGGTTTGTATTTTGCTTTTTATATAAAGATTGTATGAAAGGTCTCAGACATGAGTGTTCTGCAACTTCCATGTTGTGACGTTCTTTGTTCTTAAAATTTCAAGGAAAGCCAGCTAGTTTTCTACATGTTCACCTGGGCCTTAGAAGTCATGTGATGTTGGGGAATTTTTCTGAATATGAGAACCTAACTGTTAAGTGATATCTTCCTCTTTCACAGAAAGAGATGAATAGATAAAGTCTTTCTCTCCACATTTCTTAAATAGTGATACATATGTAACTTTTTATTGCTTACAAATGGTTAAGTAAACTTTCATTTCCTATGTTTTCTCAATCCAGTAGGCTGCAGGTCAATGCTACCTTCTTCATAATACTGAAGTCAGTAGCCACTATGAATATTCAGCTGCTGAAATACTCAAAATGCATCTTTAGGAGTGTAACTTGAATTTTAAAAATACTGATACTGTGTGTGTAATAGAGCAGAAAAATATGTGGGATTGTTTAATCACAGGGCTAACAATTTGAATTTGTTTGAACAGTGATGTGTGAGGTGCATATCTTGGTTTTGTACTCAGAATTGCATATTGTGCATAATTTTAACATGTGCTTTGCATTGTTGTTGTGCACCTGTATGTAATATAAAATTTTAAGATGTCCTATACTGAATTGAACCAAAATAACTGCAAAATATGAGGAAGTTGAAAAGAGTGGAAAATACTCCATAAAATTTTCAACTTCCGTTGTCTCAATTTTAAGCTTATACATCTTTTCTACAAGCAAATAAGTTTAGCTAAATGTTTTCACAATAATTCCACAATAATAATAAAAGTATGACATGTAAATTTTGATGTTTCATAGCATTAAAACAATGTAGTTAGGCATTTTGAGTGATATTTATGAACAGATTTTTGGTTTGATGTATCAGTTTACATTTAGAAAGCCATAAAGGATCAATACATTTGAAAGCCACGCTAAAGCTGCTTGTAGAATGTTATATTTTTTGAATACAGAAATGTAACTAGTGGAAAGTTGACTCAATTGTATTGAAGCTATTTTGGGGGTGTTGGTAATCCTTTAGAGTAGCAGAACAGTTAATAAATTTGGCATTTGTAGCCTAAGCATTTTATAGGTAGCATATGTGTAACTTTTCAAAGATTCATGTTTTTGAGAGGAACAATATATAGGAATCTTCACCAGAATTTAAGAACACTTTAGAGAAGTTGATATAATGTAAAACCTTGGGGTAGGGGTGGAGGGGAAAAAAAAAAGTCCTCCTTCACCTCTGACCTGACAAAAAGAGAATTGAAAGAACAATGGTATGTTGCCTGTGACAGATTTTTTTATTATTATTATTTCCACCAAAAATAAAAATAATAATAAGTGTAATACAGATCCTATGGAGCAAGAAAAGTAACATCTCTGTATGTATAGTTAAAAAGTTTCTAGGGCAATTGAGTCAATGGGGACAACCTACATCAAACACCTCAGGCACACCAAATCACAGTGGCTGCATCTCAGCTGCTGACTGCTACCGGTGCCTGGCCACTCCTTTGTGCCTGAGCATTGGAAACTGCCTGTAGGACTGGTGGAGAGCCAGCCCACTGGCATAACCAACAGGACCATCTTAGCACTGTTTTGGGGCATAGATGATTGAATGATGTGCCCAGGAATATTCTCAGACTTATTAAATTTCCTAATATAAACATGGCAAGTATTTCTCTTCTACTGAATGAGCCATTTTAAACTTTCATTAATAAAAAATTATTGCAGAAACTCTATAACGAAACTTGAACCATTCTGTAGTTGGTATCTGCTTATAGCTACTGTCATTCCACTAAAATTTAAGCAAATAATTATTCTTAGTTGAGCCAAAGGTGCACATACACGGGCTACATGTGTATATGTATACATGGGCTCTGTGTATATGCGTACACATAATACATGTTCTTAATTTTCAAACTATTTTCTTTTCTTTCCAGTGGGATGCCATAACTGAAATGGATGAACATAACCGCCCCATTCATACTTACCAGGTATGTAATGTGATGGAACCAAACCAAAACAACTGGCTTCGAACAAACTGGATCTCCCGTGATGCTGCACAGAAGATTTATGTGGAAATGAAGTTTACCCTGAGGGACTGCAACAGTATTCCATGGGTACTGGGAACCTGCAAGGAGACTTTCAACCTCTACTACATGGAGTCAGATGAGTCTCATGGAGCAAAATTCAAGCCAAACCAGTACACTAAAATTGATACTATTGCAGCTGATGAGAGCTTTACCCAGATGGACTTAGGTGACCGCATTCTTAAACTCAACACAGAAGTTCGTGAGGTGGGGCCAGTAAACAAGAAAGGTTTTTATCTTGCTTTTCAGGACATTGGAGCGTGTATTGCTTTGGTCTCAGTCCGTGTTTATTACAAAAAGTGTCCTTTCACGGTCCGTAATTTGGCTATGTTTCCCGATACTATTCCAAGGGTTGATTCTTCTTCTTTGGTGGAAGTACGGGGCTCCTGTGTGAAGAGTGCTGAGGAACGAGATACTCCAAAACTGTATTGTGGAGCAGATGGGGATTGGCTTGTGCCTCTGGGACGATGCATCTGCAGTGTAGGATACGAAGAAGTGGATGGCTCCTGCCATGGTAAGGAAATATTGCTGGATTTTATTACTTATTTCTAATTACAAGAAAAAGTCTTATGATGTAATATGCACAGCAAATAGTTTGTTGTATATTAGAAATATTACATCACACTTTCAAGGAATGTCCCTTGTGCAGAAATAAGCAAGTTTAGTTGAAGTCATGATATTGTGAATTTCTAAGAAACCATTTGGTTACTACAGATGACCTTCATTTTGCCTAATTATAGATGCCCACAGTGTTACATGTGTCTAGATCAGCTAGTTGTCTTGACTTTTTCCATAGTTACGGGAAATAAGAACATGTTTTGGAGCAGGATTCCTACCATATTTCAGATATAGATTGCAGAATAAGATGAGCAGTGACTGGGTAAAAAAATACATCTGTTTTCTTCCATATGCTTAAAAAGGGAATCTAGTCAATAGACTCAGGCTCTGTTTTTCCTGTAAGCACGTAAATACAGAGGAGATAAATTCACCTGAAGAGATAAGGTCATTATCCATGCTGCTATAAAACAAAGGGTTTAAAATGTCTCCATGAATAACATGCATGTTAACATAGTAGAAAATCAGTGGAAATTCAATTAAAGACATTTGAGACCCTATGCAGAGTTCATGCAAAACTTTAAAGTCAAAAGTGTTCAAAACCATGACAAAATGGTTTTGTCACAACATGTGATGCCATATATTTAGTTTTTTTTTTTCACAGACTAATATATGAATGTCGTAAGAGGGATTGTTTGTGAAGCAAGTGTCAGTACCTCAGTCAGGTGCTGAATGTGTTGTTTGCCACTTCCTTGTATCTTAAGAATCGTCTCTCTGAGCATAGCTGCGCTTGATGGTTTTTCCTCAAGAATTTTGCAGAGACTGCACCCTATGCTGGTATGCACAGAACAGCATAGCACTGCACCTTGTCACTGTGACAGCGAATTAAGGATGTTTCAAGTCAAGATTTCAACTTAGACATGACTACAAAGGGAAATGTGTTTTCTTTCATTTTCATAAGCAGGACAAGTGAGCACTTGCAGGAGCAAAAATCATGTCTTCTGCGCAATCTTAAGTGTTGTTGTGGTTCACTAACCCTCTGCCAGTCTTGAAAGAGGGGTTGCACTTGTCAGACTTGGTGATAACTGGATTTCATGCACAGATGGAAAAATTCAGATTACTTAAACTTTTGTGCTGTTTTGAACACAAATACATTGCTAAAATGTTGTAAATGCTGTAGCATACTTGAGTAAAGCCTGGGATTCTGAGCTCTTGTGGATTCAGTTTGAGGCTACTATGCGTGTAGAATGTACACACTGAGACTTTTATTTTCCACCTACCAGGACTGCTGGATAGGTGACATTTACGCATAAAAGGTGTGCATCTTTTCATGTTGCACAATTTCTTAGTAGTTTTGTTAGCTTCAGAGTCACTAAAGGATGCGTGTGCTTTGTTTGTTCTCTTCTTTTGTATGTAATAGTTTCACAATGACTTGAGAATAAGGTACTCTTTCTGTAATAACAATTATAAAGAAAGCCTCAATAGCCACTGAGATACCAGTCTGCTTTGGTTCAACCTTTGCTTAGGAGAAAAAAGGAAGAGAAAGAATCCATATCCATAAATTAGAGAAGTGACACAGCTATTGCACAAATATTTTTCTGAAGAGCTCCTCAGATTTGATGGCATTAGGCAAGCTGTACAGCAACCTTGGGTAATATAGAGCATTAAAAGCACACTATGCATTGTAATCAGAAAATGAATCACTTTGTTGTCTAGTCTCACTGGCATTAATTATCAAAATATACTCATTGCAAAGATACAATTTTGACACTGCTGTTACTGGAAGCAAGTATAATTTTCTACATAAGATCAAGAGGTTTCTCTTAATGGAATAAGGGTTTTCTTCAAGACATTAACGCTCAATGAATTTCTGTCCATTATCTGAGTGAGTCATACTGTAGAACTGTACGTGAGCAATATAACCAGCAACAAAAGCCCACAAAAAATGTCAGGAAACTTTTCTGCTATGCATTGACTCCACTTGTTTATTCAATTGTCAATTCAGTCTGCTGCTGAACAGGTACCTCCTAAATGAAATGGAATATCCAAAGACATGGGTCTCTTCATGTTCTTATCTGACAGTAACAAATTGCTAATTTAGAAAATGATAATGTAATTGTAATAGAGCTTCCATATGTCTTATGAAGTAGTTTTCATAGGTGTCTGATGTTGTCCATTTAGTTATTTCCAGTGTACTTTAATATTAGTACTGCTTTTTTTTTTTTGATAGTTTTTCAAAGTATGTTTGTCTTGCATTACTTCATGAATGTCATGCCTGGGCATGACAATCTGGTACGTGTAAGATACTTTAAAAAGCAGAGAGCAACAATTCCATTTCACTCATGCCTACTCTCCAACCATGGGATGGAAGGGTTACTGTCAGGGTGGCCATGTTTCCCTTTCTACCAAAGCTGCTGGTGGAGGTGATGCTCGGGCAGCCAAGAATGCATTTATACAATATGATTGTTTTGAGCGTTGTGAACTAAAGTGAGATCACTGCTTGCATTGACAGCAATTTTTCACATAACCATAATGTCTTATTTTGAGACTTTGCTTTTTGGCTGAGACATGAATTAGAAATGAAGAGATTAAAAGATTTCTCACTTGTCAATACATCGCAAAATACCTGAACATTACTGACTTTCTAAGAGAAAATTGTTTTCATAGAAACAGGGAAGTTGTGGGGAGTGGTAGGTGCGGGTAGAGGAGAAGCCACTACATTTTAGTCTACTAAGACCTGAGATGTATTTAACATAATAATTTCTTCATGGTCCCTCCCCCAAATCCCAACCCAAAGTGCTTTTGTCGCTCCCATTCCACCTCTGGAAATGCAATTTGTATTTGATGCCATTCTGTCTGTGCTTTTCATAGACATACTCAAAACTGATAACTATTACTTTCTTCTGCATGAAAACAACTTTCAAAATGATAATTTTGTATTTTGAAATATGTTCTGGCAGGTAATTATTGGTGGGCAAAGCTTGCTAATATTGAATAATTTTTCCTACTTGCAAATGATATAAAACTTTAACTTATACACCAGCACGTGGCTCAGTGGGGAATAATAAGCTCTTCTTGGCAAATATGGTTTAGCTGTCACAAAATTAAAAAAGTAAATATTTGGTTTCATATTTGTGGAGACATATACTCTCTGTTCAGGAAATACTATATGGCATAAGGAATGATATGCTGCCTTTGTCATTGCTCATAGTTCCACAACGTAGCACATATCCGAATAAAAAAAGTCTTTTATTTAGAAAGTCAGTTTTTCCACTTCTGTTAAAATCATAAGGACGCAAGTAAAGGAGGTTTTGGCACTTGAGAACAACCTAACTGGCAACATTCCAGTTATTTCAATATACGTTGGCTTTACGTGTATCTCTCATTGTGAATCTATCAATATCCTCTATCTATTGTACTTGCTTTTAAAAGCATCATTTCAGAGTGCAAGTATCTGAAAAGAATTCACAACGGGATTAAAGTATCCATAGTTATCAAATATATACCCCAGTGTGTCTGGAACAGTTTCTGGGACAGTTCAGAGACGAGTCGATAGAGAATTTTTCATTAATTTGGGGACTTTTAAAAAAAGTGAGGATAAAGTCACATTGATGGTGAGAGGTTATTTGTCTCACATTTATTTCTTAAATGGCATAACCTGAAAAAATACTATCTTCTCTGATTGTGTAAACAGTCTATCATTCTTTGAATTTACTTTTGAAGGTGGTGGTTTTTTTCTCAAAATGCTAAAATAGTAACAGCATTCACATATTCTTCTGTTTCTTTAGGTATTAATAAACGAGTTAGTACCAGTAATTTGAGGTGATTTCTTTGCTAAATCATTGGTACCGGCCCCATTCACAAGTTACAGCATAGAAAATTGAGACACTGCGCAGGATTCTAATAAACATAATTTAAAAGTAGCAAGTTCAATGTCCTATCTTCTCTAAATGCCAGTCCAAAACAAGAGTTGTGATGAAGTACTGTATGTATCAGGACTTTGGGTGGGGTTTTCTTACACAGAAAGAGACAATTACGACAATGAACACTATATAAACTTATGTACACCAGTTCAGATCTTTTTGGTTATTGTACAGTAATACCTGGATGATTGTTAACTGAAGTCTGATTCTTTAATTATTTACCAAAAAATTTCTGAATTACTCAAGGTAAGCAATTAATTGTGCAGGAGTCAAATATATATATAGCAAATACTAGTTGTTCTTGTAATTTCATAAGTTATTTTAACGTTATAACCAAACAAAATACAGAAGTGTATTTTAACTGTAAAAGTTTTTTTTTTAGTTTTTTGTTGTGGGTGGGTTTTTTTTTTTCTGAGGAATTTTCCCAGGAATCCCCTGACCTGCAAAAGGACATTGTGATTATATAGTATGGTTGAAGAATTTTTTTCTTTTTAAAACGTAAAAAAACAGGCATTGACAGACTTGCCTGGTTTATTTAATTAAAAGCAAATACTATTAGAAGTGGGAATGCAAAGTTCAATTTTTTTGAACGTGAGTTGACTGAACACTTCTTAGGGATGCTAATAGCTGAACACACGGAACATTTGTTTAATTGATCAAATGCTTCTTTCTGTTATTCATTACTTGAATTTGTCATACTGTTTCACTGTTAGGATTTCTGCCTTGGCTTGAGCCATTTCATGTGATTGAATTTGAAAATATTTTCTTTTTGCAAATATAAACCTTGTCTTCGTATATATAGCGTATGTACATATATGTACATGCATATACCCTAGATGTACCCAAATATATACACCTATATATAGATGTACTGATACACATATATAGGTACTATACATGCTTGTCTTTGTTACTGGGAAACCAAGAAGCTAATGGTTCAGTCATGCTTTAGTTATGTCTCCTGAGATGAAAACAGGAAAAGGAAAAAAATACGTACATTGGAACAGCAAGTTTCCTGATGGACACAGAGATTCAGTATTGTGTAAGGTTCCTTTTGTTTTTTTCTCTCAGATATTTATTTACTCATGAAATATACCCTTCTTTGCCAGCCAGTAGGTGCTGAAGGTAGATCAGTAAGGGAAAAGTAGGAAGGTTTGTACTACAAAAAAAAAGGGGGCAAAGTAAGATTGCGTTTTAATTTGGAAGACTGCAAATTATTTTTTTTGGAGAAAATCTTTTCATCACAGAGAGTCCCTCCAGCAGCAGAGCTGGTAGTAGATCTTTTGTATTGGAGTAGATCCCTATGACAAAGTTTGCAACTCTCTGCCAATTCTGTTGGGTACTCAGTCATTGCAGTGTGTACATGCAGCAACGTTGCACAGAAAGCCAGTGTCAACTTGGGAAGGAGTAGGAAGGGAGGTAGGTGAGACCACATGTAGAGGTATAGAGGTAACACCAGAGGTGATATGAAGGTTAGAAAGAGCAGTCAGGCATGGTGCTTTTCTTGTCAGTATCAACTCCATAGTTATTCTTCATTATCCTTTGTTTCCTCTCTACTCTTACATGGTGTGTTTTGTTCAGCAGGTCTCTCAATGACTTCCCCAAGAACAGGGAGGATGTGAAACCTTCAAAATTCACTAACTTCTTCCCCCTTCTTGGGAGTCAGAGAGGGCAGCTATATATCACAGTCTTATCTGCACAGATGTCCTCTGGAAATAATGTAAAGGTTTTTGTTGTTTTTAAATAGTATCTGTGACTTATTTTGTGAGTCCCAGAATTATTGAATAGTTGTAATGGTGGTATTTGTTGGTTGTTGTTTTTCTTTTCTTTTTTTTTTTTTTTTTTTTTTTTTTTTTTTTTTTTTTTTTTNTTTTTTTTAAAGTAAACAGCCATACCACTTATTGGAATTAATAGTAAATTTCTACATACGTAAGTGCTCTGGAAGAGGTTCACGCTATTTCATTGCACTTAAGAAACAACAGTTCATTTAACAGAATTTATGTGAATTTGAAGAGCTTTAGATTTCAGTGCTTTTAATAGAAGTACTTCAGACCTTTGTGATTATTAGTGATGTGTGTTTTCCATTAAAAAGACTACTCTTTAGCCTGTGTAAGGCTACCCAACACTTGTGAACATTCACTGCATGCTTTAACTTGAATTCTGAATGTGGATAAAATGGCACTGAAGTTTGAAAATTCCAAATTCAGTTTTTAGGTTGAACAACTAAATAAGAGGTTTTTAGTGCAATCCAAGAACACGCATGAAAGAATTAGTTGTGGATAATCACAAGTCTGTAGGTAGTAATACAGAAAAGCAATTGATGATGACTTGTTCAAAGCGTCTGAATGTAATTAATCAGATAACAACGTACTGCAAAAATTTGACTTAATCTGAACGAAAGAACTGTAGAATTTAGGAAAAAGAGTTTTTTGACAGTAGGGGGAACATTAGCAACTCTGCTGGTTGCACTTTTATGTTCATGGATACAGGTTTTAATTCCTAAGTGATAGGTCATGTGGCAAACTATTTCATACTGTATTTCTTTGATTTACACTGTCTTTTTTCCACGTACAAATAAAGAACCATTTTATCCATAAAGCTTGCAATTAGTGTGGATTAAAAATAACATTGAAGTAGGAGGAAAAGGACGTGTGGTGGATCATATGAAGTGAACATGGTATTATTTACTATCATGAAGATGAACTTTTAATGAGTTGGACCAGTCTGAATAGATCTGACTTGGCTGTATTCAATCACTTTGCCTTATTCTTATGTTTTTATGTTAATGACTTTTATATTTATTTAATTTAGATGTTTGTGCCCTTTCTTATACGCTGGGTACAAGGATAGCTCCTGCAAAGCTTTCCAAGATACATACATGGGTGTTGTGTGGCTTTGGTTCTTTTTAATCATAGCATTATGCTATCTTGTTTTCAGTGTCCTAAAACTGAGGACACGTCTCAAGTTTATTATTTAAATGAACATGTTTTTTTACTGCAGCAAAATCTTAGGAATTAAGTAAGTACTGAAGGGCACCTGTTTTCAATGAGTGCCTGGGTTGGCAGCCAGAAAAGTCTCAATGCCATGTAAATTCATGTTGCAGCTCAGTTCCAACCCTTTTTAATCTACAGACATCTGCAGATTTGTTCAATCAGATAAACGGTAACACAACAAATTTGATAAAACATCTGGAAAGGGGTGCTGCTTCAGAAGTGAGGATTTAAAGTGAGGATTTAACAAGCAAAACCCCTCTTAATTTGATTTTACATAGCAAGGAAGATACGCTGATGCTAGGAATACAAATTGTTTGCACAATTCTTGTTATATCGTACTAACTTATCCTGCATTATTTTGAGGAAATAAGGAGTCTTACAATAGCCACCATAACCTGGTTCCCAGTACATTTCATTGTAAAAATTAAAACTAAAGCTTTGATTTTTCTAATTGCAGCTGAATAAAGTATGCATATGTAGGAAATTTACTACTTACAAACTGAATTCATCCTAGGAAATTACTGTTTTTCACTTTGATTCCAAAATGTGTGTTGAAGAACAGTATTTGGTGTAAAACCTACTGAACCAGGAAGACAGCTTAGGTTAAATAGCAAGTTTCAAACTGAAAAACTGTCACTATTTTCTGTTTGTATGCATGGATGCGAGGATTCAGAAGCAAGCGCACACTGATTACTCAGGCCTGTCTTCAGGGTTTGTGTTAGTGTATACTGTTGAATATTGACCCCTACCAGCTATCCTTGATAAACAGTAGATAAAAATTTTCAAAGAGCCCTCTGTGATTGATTTTGTTGGTGGTATGACTGGGTAATAAAGCTGCATGATGTGTTATTAGCAGTAGCCCGTAGTAAATTACAGTTATTTGTTCCTTCTCCACTGAAGGAAGTACACTCCAGTGATGATCACATGCAAAAGTTTAAAAAAACCACTGGAAACAAGTTTAAGGTCTATAACATGCTCATATAAATACAAATGAACTTGTGTACCTATTCAACTATGTATAGAATGAGCATATTTTTAAATTGTTGTTTGCTTTATTGTTATTTTCTAATTTTGCTGTGCAGATTTCTTAGCTACTTTAATATCCCTCACACACACATCATCACCCTCATACTGGATTTGCATGGCAAGGTTGTGGTAGTGGGGGGTTACAGGAGTGGACTCTGTGAGGACTTGCTAGAGGCTTCCCCTATGTCTGACTGGCTCAGCCTTGGCAGTAATGCATCTGTGATAACATATTTAAGAATGGGGGAGAAAATTCTGATGTAAAACAGCAGCTGGAGGGACAAGTGAGGAAAAACAACTCGTCAAGACACCAAGGTCAGTAAATAAAGATAGAGTGGAAGTGGTCCAGCTCCTGGAGCAGAGATTCCCCTGCAGCTTGTGGAAGTTAGTGGTGGAGCAGATATCCACCTGCAGCCTGTGGAGGACCCCAGGTGGGTGAGCCCAAAGGATGTTGTGACCTTGTGGAGAGCCTGTGCTGGAGCTGTGAACCTATGGACAGAGAGGAGTTCATGCTGGAGCAGGTTTGCTGGTAGATTTGTGACCTGTGGGGGACCCATGCTGGACCAGTCTGTTCCTGAAGAACAGCACCCCATGGAAAGCACCTACCCTGGAGCAACTCAAACAGAACTGTAGCCTGTGGGAAGGACTAATATTGGAGAAGTTTGTGGAGAACTCTCTCCTGTGGGAGGGACCCCATGCTGGAACAGGGGAAGAACGTGAGGAAGAAGGAGCAGCAGAGACATAGTGTGGTGAACTGACTGTAACCCCTGTTCCCTGTCCTTCTGTGCCACTTTGCAGGAGGAGGTAGAGAAAATCAGGAGCGAAGTTGAGCCTAGAAAGAAGGGAGGGGTGAGGGCAAGGTGTTTTAAAAGTTGATTTTATTTATCATTATTTTACTTAAGTAATTTGCCTAAGTTTGAGTCTGTTTTGCCTGTGACACTAATTGGTGAGTAATCTCTCCCTGTCTTTATGTGTGAGCCTTTCGTTCTATTTTCTCTCCCCTGTCTAGCTGATGAGGAGGGATGTGATTGAGTGGCTCTGAGCACCTGGCGTCCAGACAGGGTCAACCAACCAAATTTTCCCTGTGCATTAGGCTCATGGGAGGCACATCTTCCTACTATAGGGTTGGAGTGGGGCTGTGTCCTAGGAATATGACACAGGAGATGGTGACAGTTTTGATTTTGGACTGTTGCATTGTAGGTGTGAAGGGGCTGATGACTATAGCCCAGGAGCTTGTAAGGAGCTTTTGTGCTCTTCTGCATCTGTGAGTAGCTGAGGTGACAGAGTGGGAAACGAGGACAGAGTCTGTAGGTCTTGTTCACAAAATTTTTGTAAATCTGTGACAGATGCACCCAACCTGGCATAGATCTGACAAAAGCCTGCAAAGACCCAACAAAAGCCTGTGAAAACTACCTGTTATGGTTCTTATTATGCCCACACAGTGGTGGTCAGCATAGAAGCATTTCAGTCAAAAGGTGAGGAAGTTGTGATCTTCAGCCAATAGGGAGGCTATGTGACTGTATATGACCAAAGATCATATTTGAATTGAGTATAAACTATGAGAGACCCATTTTGAGTCTATCTCCCTCAGAGCAGCAGGTCTGCAGTCGGAGATGCTTCCCTTGGGTTGGGACACTGTCCAAGGAATCTCCTTGAGGTTTAAAGCCTGTCCTTTTTAGGTGAGTGAGTGTGTATTTTGTCATCAACCATAAACCTTTAGGAATTCTTCAACTGGCTGTGTAGTATTAACTCCCAAATAACATCTGAACCTGTGGATAGTTAACGGTTGTTAGAGTCTCAAAGTGGTTTTGGTTAGAGTAAAGCTTAGTGTGACTTTGTTGCCATCTTGTAAAAATAAATCCTGGTTTTGGTTTGTTAGTCTGTGGCTTGCTTTTGTGAGGTTCCTCAGAAATATGATAAAAGATGCTGTCTTCCAATGATAACAATCTTGTCATAATTGAAGTCTTGGTCAAATCTTATATTTGGTGTGTCTGTCCCAAAATAGACTTGAAGATATGGTATTAACAAATTAAGAAGTATTTAATTTTCAGAAATAATCAGAGGCATGCTAACATACATCTTATATTGATAAAAATGGGAATAACAAAGTCTGATAGGTTGGATGCTATAGTATGGTAAGAGGTGAAAAAGGAATGCACTAACTGTACGTTACCGTCCTGTGTTCTTGACTGTGGTGGGCATTGCCCACTTATGTCACATTCTGGAGAGACTAACAGCCACAGTGCTTCACAGTTCTTGGGTAATTCAGCTATTTCTTGCTTGCAACACAATTATTTTCTTGTTTTAGGAGACAGTAGCTAACACTTGAGCTCAATCATTTCAAATTAATTTGACTTGGAAAATGTTCATTGCACTTTACACATGATCAACCTTAACGGTTTCAACAATCAAATGTATTGAATGTAGGTGAGTTTTGCTTGAGTTAAAACTGTGTCCTGCTGTACTTAATGGATGTAAAAGTTTAGCATTGGTTGCTTGTATCTTGTTACAGCTGTAGGGGGCTTTTCTCCAACTGGAGGAGAAGTATGATGAGGTTTTCGTATGGCTGAGTAAATTCTCAGTATGTAGATTTCCTCAATATGCTGAAAAAAAAAAGTGTACCTTTGAGCTCGGAGGAGTCTAGTGTCAGGCTAGTGGAAGAGAGTAAAATTGTAATGGTTCACTTACAAAAACCTAATAGCACTTGTTCAGTGCAAAAAGCTTTGTGTTAGGCTTGAATTCACTAAAAGTTGCAAAAGATAAATACGTTGAGGAAGCAGTGACTTACAAACTTAGCCACTAATTGGACAAAGGAACACTGTGTGTACAGCACAACTGTGTAAAAATCGTGTCTTATGGCCTTCCATATGTCTATGTGTGGCTTATTAAGTGTTTTTCGTATTTGTTTTCATCAGAACTCAGTTTCTAGAATCTTTACTCATAATTAACTTTTTGTGATGGAGCCCTGAATAATAAAAATAAGGATAAGCTGAGAAAAAATTGTAGTCGGGGTGCTCGTGGAAAGTTTCCAAGTTTTTACACTACAGTAGGTTGTGGATTTCCTTAATGATTATAAGGAATTTCACTTAAACATTAACACTTCATGTAAATATATGTGCTTATATAATGTTCTGAGATAATTCTATTGGATTTTTTTTTAATTTAGAAATTAATTTGTTCTTTTAACAAAAAAGAAAACTTGTTTTTCTCATGCTACTGCTGAGTACAAGCGCCTAGATTTATAGTTTGAACAAATGAAAACATTTTAGAAGATTATTATTATGATATAGATGATGTCCCTGTGAGAACTCATAATGTTGAGCTCCAAAATCTGAAGGTAATCACCTGTACTTCCTCTGAGGCAGGTTATTAATGACTAACACATTCACAAATAAACCATAAAACACATTCTGTAATGGAACTGTTCCCATAGAGGTTACTCATAATTTTATTCAGTCAATTATTAAAGCATTTATGCTGAGAAATGTAATTTCAAAAGCAATCAATAAAGGGTTTCCTCTTGCATGGTGTAGCCTGGGAATTGCAAGCAGGAGTGAAGTAGCTGCGCAAAAACATTTCTGACAGAAAGTTTGTGTCAAATACAAAAGAAAATGCATGAGTGTTTAAAAACTTGAATTGTTATTTGCTTTTTGTGACTCTCGGTGAGAATGCAAGTGAGGTGAGGTTTGCTTTAGCCAACAGATTTATCCTTTTCTTAAAGACTAAGGTTGAAAATAATATCAAAACCAGTCCTTTTATGCAGCAAGACTGACAAACTGTAAAGTCATTCTGTTTCATGGACTGGCTTATATTTCAAGGGTATTTAAAAGATTCTCAGAAATCACACCCACCCACACCACCTCCCCAAAATTAATGTCCTGTTAGAACCATCATTTGAGTAAAGTAG
>VXBJ01000740.1:61716-105093 GCA_013400055.1 Nycticryphes semicollaris | reverse complement strand
CCACAAGACCTTCTCTGTTAACAGGCAGCAGGTCCTGTAGGGTGCTTTTCCTGGTTGGCTCCCTCACCAGCCGTGTTAGGAAGTTATCTTCCACACACTCCAAGAACCTCTGGGACTGTTCCCGCTCTGCTGTGTTGTATTTCCAGCAGACATCTGAAAAGCTGAAGTCCTCCACGAGAACAAGGGCGAGCGATCGCAAAACCTCTGCCAGCTGTTTATAGAATATTTCATCAATCTGTACACCCTGGTTGGGGGGGTCTGTAACAAGTTCCCAGCATGATGTCTGTCTTATTGGCCTTACCCTTGATTTTTATCCATAAACTCTCAACACTGTCATTTACATTATTAAGTTCCTGACATTCAAATCTGTCCCTAACATAGAGGGCTTTACCCTAATGTTGCCTTACCCTAACATTACCTTACCAGGGATGGAGATGAGAGTAATTGGCCATCACACCCCCTGTCCTTCCTTGCCTATTTCTTCTGAGAAGTTGATAGGGAAATAATTAATTTCTTGATGTTTGAAGAGTATGGATATACTGAGCACTGTTCCCATGCTGAATGTTGTCATCCAAATGTACATGATAGTAGAGTTTTAGAAGGACTGAGGTGGTTAGTGCCTACAACAAGGGCATGGAAGAAAACACAGCATATAGAAACTCAAGTTAATTTATATCTGTTGCTGGATATTACTTTTTCCCTGCGGTTTTATGCAGTTGATATTTTTTTTTTATTAAGGTGGATTTTAAATAGTGTCATCGCAGCTGATAGTTCATAGCAGCTGCTCAGTTACCAATTGAATGAATGTATCCTGACATCCTTTCAGCTGCAGTGAAAAGTGGGTGCTCTTTCTTGTGCTCCATGGTCACCAGTGGAACCAGCCCAGACCTTTGGTGCAGCAGCCTGCACGGCCCCTCTCGTAGGAGCCCTTCTTTGCTGCTGGTTTCCCATGTCTTGCTCCTTCTCTGAGACACCAACTGATGATCACTGTGTTTCCTTATCATGGAGAGTCTGTCACAGACCCAATCTACAGACTGTTACCAGGACCTTACCTGGCATGTACCTATCATGTTTAAGAGTCGTCATTATCCAGGTGACAATACATAGGTTTTTGTGATTGAAATAGATATAAAAGGCTACATTATTTACTGTCTGATATGTTTCCAAAATGCAGCCACATAGTTATAGCTCTTTAATTGATGGGCTTTGTGGGTTTTGTTTGGTGGGGGTTATAGTTTTGGTTTGACTACCTGCACACACACACACACCTGCCCCTCTGCTTCCCCTGTAATTTTGCTTTCTGGAGTTCCATCAAAACAGAGGAGAATATTCTGCAGGGAAGGATCTTGACTTCACGAGAGGTGGCTGACCTGCTGATGCTGGTTTTTTTGAACAGTAATTTCTCTGAATCTTTCAATCCTGTAAAGTAAATATTTCAGCAAAGGAAGGTGATCCTTGGGAACCAACCCACTGCAGTAAGCTTGTGCTCTTCTAGAGGTATGTCTGCTAACAGTAGAATAAATTATGTAAAATAGGTCTCGTACCTACCAGTGAGACATCTAACAGTCAAGGACTGCACTTGAAATGTCTCTCTTTAAAGAAGCGTTGCTTCAAAGGGATAATGATCAAAGCATGAATAAATTCCCACAGGACATGGAAATGTATGCGTTGAGAGATTATACTCCAAATGCTAACAATGAATGTTTAGTTATTTGGTATCTGGCTATTATATAATAATAGTTATGTATGTGAAATGTCTTAATTTTGCTGTGACAGCTTGACAGTATTCCCAGATGTTAAATATTTCAAAGCTTATCTTACATATATTCATAAACAAGATGAAAGTGTTAATTCTAATTAAAATGATGAACAGTTCGGTACCAGACCTAATAAAGTCCCTGTGGAACAGTACATTTAAGAGCAATATATCTTATATGCAGAGTCAGAATTTAGATTTCAATTTTACTGTAAACTAGCCTTCAAGGAAAAACTGAGTAATCAAGCTAGAAGAACTGTGAAAATTCTTATTCAAAAGTAATTTGAACACATGCAGTATTTTACATACCAATATCTATATGTATTGGCAGTTTAAGCAAGAAAGTGGGCGGGAAACCCAAACCTCCCAAAATTGAGTATTTCAGTGTCCTGAAATATTATTTCACTTTGTGAGTAAGATCTTAATGGTCTTACTCGCTTTTTGCAACTTTGTTTGCAATTATTTTAAAGCAATATTTCAGAAATGGGATTATTTTAATATAATATTCTTTAATAAGAAAGTATTGCATTGTAGAGAAACGTTATGCGTGTGTATGATCAAGATGTGTATGATCAAGATGCCTTCATGGGGAATGTACGAATTTTAGTGTTGAATTGTTGGGATATCAGAGTATTTTTTTTATTTGTAACTCAGAATAAATTTTCTACCACACAGAGCAGAAAACATAAAAGCAGCTGCAAAGTCACACTGAGTCAGGAGGCAGTAAAGACCCTGAGGAGAGACCTAGGGGAATGCCTGAAGACAGGGTTGGTTTGTAGCATTCAGGATGCCAGTAAAGGCAAATCCCAGAGCAGGAGGATATGTATGGTTTTCTTTTTAAAATCAAAATAGTGATTCTTTGACTCACAGTAAATGAATAATACATACCTCTGCGTGTAGTTCTCTTTGTAAGCTATGTGTTGTTATCATTTTGCATATTTATCTCATTTGTTTAAAATAATATGCACAATTACCATAATTAGCAGGTCACGACAAACCATTAGGATGAGAAATTCAGTGTTGTGATGGAATTTGAGTTTGTAAAATGTCTCTTTTCATTCCCAATAAAAGTCTGGGTTCACTTTAAAGGAAAGTTCTTGGGGCAAGTTTAGATTGATCCTTCTATATTATGCATTTTAAAGTGCTTTCCTTAAGAAACATTAAGTATGTTGATGATACAATAGTGGAAAAAGATAAAAAGAAAAAAGTAAAATTATAGGTTGTAACAGCAGTATTGAAAACTCAGAGCTGTCTTTTGGGTGGCTTTTGGATATTTTGTAGTGTTGGATCCTCTTTTTAAAAATATTTTAATTATTTTGCCATAACTATGTAAAATGTTTCACTTTTGTCAGAAAATCATATTCTACGCACAAATGACTAATATCTGGGTTTGAGGGCTTCATGTTTTGTGGTATGGTGGTGTTGGCTGGGTTTTTTTTTTCTTTAAGTATTTTCATACATTGACTTGGCTTGTGTGAGCTATACAGTTTTTATAACTTGATCATTTGATTTTGAAATAAAATTTCATGTGCTGAAATTCCAAGCATTTACTGATAATTCCCAAAATAAACTACTGTGTTTAACTGGAAAACAGATAAGCAGAAGAGAAAGAAATCCATGATGTCCCTAAAGAAATGGCCGACTTGTTGACAAAGTCACATTACAGATATTTTTTCAGTGCTCTGAACCAGTTGAGGTCTCTTGATGGCTCCTGGTTAATCTGTGGGAGACTGCCTAGGCTACTCTTGTTAAACATCATTGGACTTTCCCTTTTGATAAATGGATCAAATTAGCTGGAAAAAAAGAGCCATTAGTTATTAAACATATACATGTAATGAATCTGAATTTTGCTAGTGCAAAATGCAGACCAGTGTTTTGTGTATGTTTTAGATCCTGGCAAGACTGCTAGAGTGGAAGTAGAACAATGGTTCCAGATTACTGCCATTCTTATCCTCCACTTCTGTGCAACTAATATATCAGTGGTTTGTTAGCTATTGTGTCCCGATATGTTAACCACCACCAAGTTCTGCAATCAAATCTGTCAGCTGGCAGTACCAATTTTAGAATATAAACTGCAAGAGGAGAGGCAGAATTTATTCACAGTTGTTCTAGACAAATGATTGTTTTGGATGAACCTGAGCTTCAGAGATCTCTGCAAAACCTTCCTCTTTGGTAAAGGATTTTGACCTTAGCCTGAAGGAGATGTAGTTTTTCTACCTCTGACTCATAACCAAAGAAATCTGGTTTCAGAAATTTTTAAAGGGGAGAAAGAGAACTTTGCTATACTTATTTATTCTAGATAGCTGTATTATGGTTGACAGCAACAGCGAACACTGAAACAGTTAAAGAAAACAAATCTCTCTCCAATAGCAATGTCACTATACATTGACATATCAGAATAAGGTAAGTAATAGCAGTAAATGGTGCAATGGAATAACAGAATAAGGTATAATTCATGTTGTCTGATCACAACTGAAGATGATCCAAGAAACACTTTGTTGAAAGGCAGTCTTGGACAATGAAAATGCTTTTTCTCCTCCCTGCTTCGTGATGATGATTGGTAAACTGTGAACTTCTAAAGTTTTCTACAATAAATAACTAAAATGCAGAAATTGGTTATTGATATATTAGTGTCTCTAAAACTTAGGCTTTAAACTGGTGTCAGGAGTGAGCTGTGGTATAGGGCCATAGGAAGTAAACCAGGTATTTCTTTTAACACATGCATTACTTAGACTTGCGAAGAAATTATTAAAGTATACTTACTCTGAAGTGTGGATTTTTTTAAGGCATGGTTTAGAAATTTCAGTGATAAACTGAAAACAAGACCAATTAAATTTTCAAGAGTTTTTCTGAAACATTTATTTTGAACAAATCATTATAAGATGGAGCCTCCTCAGTACGTGTTTCAGACTGGGAAAGCTGCATAATCCAATGTGACTTTATAGCTGAAATTAATAGGAACTATATGTTTTTCAGACTAAAGGATTACTCGTGTTTGCTATGGCAGCAAGAACATACCAGCATACATTTACTCAAGAACAAACCTAGATACTGATGTGTGTCCCATCTTTAATAAATAAGATTTTTAGAGGCTTTTTTCCTTTTGCAGAGAATGAGTGTTATGGGTGAGTTCTCACTAATCAGGCTAGTACGCTTTGTTGCCTTTCATTGCTGGAGCTGGTTTTCTAATACAGTAATTAGGATGAACCTAAGGATAAACTGACGTCGTTTCACCAGGTCCTTTACTATTAGAACTTTTAAAACACCTCACTTGTCCTTTACTATTTCTGTTAGAGTTTAGGACCCAGTTTTTGATCCTACTAGGCTGATGTGTACACATGAAAATACTACTCACTAAACTCAGATTTTTCAGTATCAAGCCATCTAATAGTTAGCAGCTCTGGATTATGAATCTGATGGGATTTTTTAATATTTTGGGAGTGAAGCGATGATGCCATTTAAGGATGGTGAGTGAAAGTTTTGTGTTTTGAAAGGAAAATAGTGACTAATTTCCATTAAGGTCATACAAATCAGAATCGAGTCAACAGTTGAATAAGTAATTGTTAATGTATGTGTGCAAATATAATAAAAAAAAAAAATCTAGTCATCAACTTTATAGCTGTTAAGTACTTGCATAGGCTCAGATCAGAGGGAGGACAACATTTACAGGGATCAGTAGGCACAACCACCTTTGTAATTATCATTACTGTTATTTAATACTTATGCAGCACTTCATACTTTATTTTTATTTTTTAAGCATAAATGAGCAATATATGAACCAAAGTTGTAGGAAAAATGTATTCCAGCAGTTCAGGCTGCTGATATTTACATGCAAACATATTATGATGCCATTTTTAAACTTAGAACTAACTCTATGATATGTTTAAAGCTAGAAATGCCATAACACAAACTACTGTGAATAGAGAAGCCTTGCATAAATTGAATTCTTCTAAAGGAAGAGGTGACCTGACTTAAATGGGTCTCTTCAGCTTGGAGAAGAGGAGACTGAGGGGTGATCTCATTAATGTTTATAAATACGTAAAGGGTGAGTGTCAGGAGGATGGAGCCAGGCTCTTCTCAGTGACAGCCAATGATAGGACAAGGGGCAATGGGTGCAAGCTGAAACATAAGAGGTTCCACTTAAATATGAGGAAAAACTTCTTCACAGTGAGGGTGACAGAACACTGGAAGGGGCTGCCCAGAGAGGTTGTGGAGTCTCCTTCTCTGGAGTTATTCAAAACCCATTCAAAACCCGCCTGGACACATTCCTCTGTGACCTGATCTAGGTGTTCCTGCTCTGGCAGGGGGATTGGACTAGATGATCTTTCAAGGTTCCTTCCAATCCCTGATATTCTGTGATTCTGTAAATGAGGACATACTTTAAAATAGCCCACTTATATTTCAGGTAGCTGTAGCAAAAGAAGTAATCACAAGCACAAGCAGACAAGTCTCCCTCCTGTGTTTGTGTACTGACGCAGGTCAGGAAGGTGGGGAGACCAGGGCTGGATACTGGGAGATGCCCCCTGGCAGACAATATCTCGCTGTGGTCTTGTCCAGGTGTGTGCAGTAGCTGTGGTGTTTGATGGGAATTGTAACAGAGGCATAAGGAGCTGAATCACAGTTCCCACAGAAGGAGGCTGGCATGAGTTCATCCACTCCTACCATCAACAGGAGCAGGATCAACAAGACACCCTCCCTCCCCAGAAGAAGCGTGAGTTTTCATCGTGTAAAGACCATGAGGGAAATAACATGTGTGATGGCCAAGGGCCTAGAAGTGGGATGGAGAACTAAGTTATCTTACAGCTTCAATACACCTTTTATTCATTTGCCAGAGTTCATAGCTATTGCCTCTGTTTACCAGTGCTGCTGTGTCTACACAAGGTCTGCAAGTACCTGAAATCTCCTCAGGTGTGTTTTGTCAATCGTGACCGGTTAGCATCTCTGGTCCCAAAATACCTTAGCAGAGGTTGTTACTTAGGCTACCGACTCTTTTGCATGAAGTTACTTCTCTGTAGCTAGAAACCACTGTATTGGAAATGTATTGTGAAAGTTGCAATTTCCTGATTGGAAAGAAGATTCATCCATGGTGTGGAAGCTCTAATTTAAAATGCTTAAAATTGTTCTTTGTTTTATCTGAAGTATTATCTAGTCTTGTAGCAATACAGATAATATAAATTATAAGGAGTAGCAAATGATGGAATCTACAGGACAGTAGTATTTACATTTATCAGAAAATTATTTATATATAATAATAATTTATTTAAAAAAAATATTTTCTTTCAAGAGAAACCTGTAAAGCTGATACCTCTGTTTCTGAGTTGTGGACTTTCCTACTCTTGAGGAATAAATTAGGTAAACCTGAAAGAAATTAAGGCGCTGTAGCTATAAAACAAACTATTGTTGACTAAAGTAATTGGTATTTGATTGGCTCTTTATGCCTGTACCTTATCATTCTTTACCTAAGTTTTAATAGTATTAACAGAGTAATTTAACTAGAAACTTGAGCACAGGAGGGCAACAAATCTTTTCTCTTGCATCAGAAATGAGTAGTAGTAATATTAAATAAATTCATGTAGTATTTATTTTTGACTCTAGCTTCCAGATCATAAGTACTTTTGCTTTTCCATGTTTTCTTCTAGGCTTCTTTGCAGCTTTTTTTATCCATTTCTGAAGGATGCGGAGTTGTGCTGTCTTGGGGTTTTTTTGGTTGGTGGTTGTTTGGTTGGGGTGGTTTTGGAAGTTTTTTTTTCCATTTTGCTTTTCAAGAAGACTGCAGGAGGTATATAAAACATGGACATTCTGAAGAAGCAGTCATTACTGAGAAAAATCCATAGGAAAGCTATTAAAATAATAATAGGTAGCTCCTTTTCTCAAAAAGGACTTGTAACTGAGAGAAATTACCTCAGTTCCACTGTGAACAATTAGATGCAGTATCTTGAAAAAAGGATAATTTGAGAAAAATCTTCAAGTATTTTCCTTCTGTGTTAAACTTCTATGTTAGTGACAGGGAAGAAGATAATGAGAAGGTAACAAAACCTTAAAAAACAAACAAATCGGAACACTGCGCTGTTTGTATATATTAAGTATAAGGGAAGTTAATGATAGTGTTTTGGGCTTCACCATCACCATGTGATCTTAATTACCTGTGAAAATCAGCAAAAAAAAAAATAGTATCACTTAATTCTTGCTGTGTTTCTTGAAGTCATTTTTTTATTGGTTCTGAAATGTTGCCTTGCTGCTGTACTCTGAGCTTCAGGGAGCATTCATTCTGCATCCAACTTCTGTACACTAAAAGGGCTGAAAAAGAGAGGCAAGACTGGCTTTAAGGTGTGAAAAAGAGGCTGAGTGCATTTGAAAAATCATTCTAGCTTCACTGCGGAGTTACAGCGAGCACTTTTATAATAGCAGCTCTATGTGAGATTTTATTGTGAGCTGTTTGATTGTTGTTTTGGTTTTTTTTAAGGTCGCAAAAGTTGAAACAGTTTGGATCAGGTTTTAAACTAATGTTAATGTTTATAGAATCGTTGTCAGAAATGCTCATTATTGGAAGGTGTGAGAGGCCAGTCTCTTCTGACCATTTGTACAGCTAATGGAGACAGTGTGGCTCCACCAGCCAGTGACTCAGAACAGGAGTCGACTGTAACGTACTGACATCTCCTTTGAATCAATTGATCTCTCTCCATCCTGAAAAAAAGATTCTCAAGGCAAACCTCACAAGGCTGAAGTTAGCTCTTGTCTGTGTTGTCTCAGGAGTTATATAACAGCATTGTCTGTGCATTGAAATTAAAAAAAAAAAAAAGAAAAAGAAAAAGAAAAAAGTGTATGTATTTTATTTATTAGCAGCATCCCTGAGATAGTTCACTCTACTTTCACTCTTTGCATTTAAATATTGTCAAGATGTTACATTTCAAAACATACTTCCCTCAGGAAAATATTGTGGCAGAACTTGCTGTAGTCAGTATTCATAATGCATCTGCCAAGGAGTGTTTATCTCTCTTCTCCCTCAGGTTGTGATGCTTCTCTTCGGAGGGGATGTCTGCTGGTCAGTGTATTTCTCATTCTTTCAGAACAAGCATTTGCATATCAAAGGCCTGATAGGAGTAAACATACTTTATACTTCCATCTGTCATTCTCTTCCCATTGAGACACAAAATAAGAACAGTGTAGCAAGCAAGAGGTTTATTTTTTGTCCTTTAATTCTATACTATTTTGCTTTGAATTATGAAGGATGCCTAGATACAGTTTTCTATAGCTGTATTTTTTTCTATTAAGGTCTTTTGATTCAAGCTCTCCTAAAAATAAAATAAGTACTCTTTGAAGAAATGGCACTTCTAAGAAAAATCAGAACACCTTCCTCTTTCATTTCTTAACTCTGTATTTTGTAATATTTAAAAGGGAACAAAAAAATATTGCAGTGTCCTCAGTCTTTCTCCATTAATAAAACTTTAAGCATCTTTATCTTCCTGCAAATTTAATATTCCTTAATACTCTTTTCTAAAGCAGGAATAATTTCTTGGTATCTACTGAAATGAGAACAGGTTGTGTTTTCATTTCTTGCTTCTTTTGCATTAGTTTTCAGTGGAAAATTTTCTTTTTAATTTTAAGGAATAAAATTATCCAGAAATCAGTATTAAGAATATATTAGATATTGTCAGCAGAAATCAAATTGCTATTAGTCTTAGTGTGCATGTGTTTGTGTTTATTTTGAAAGCTGAATTCATTCATTTATGGAGCGTTTAGGTGAGCATCCAGCTCACTTCTCTGCCTAGTGCAGGCAAAGCAAGTCTGATGCTTTCAGGGTCATATGAGGCTGAGCAGCAGCTACACAAGAATCCCAAGGGAACAACAGTTCCTCTAGCTATTAATTACTTCTGTGGTGGTCTCCATAGATTCAGCAAGGAAAATAATGCCAGTCCTCTGTTGTCTCCCATCTTAACACGTGTTTCCATGGAAGCAACATTTTTCCCCTTTCAGCTTGCATCATACAATTTTCAGGATGAAAATTCAGATTCAGTGCTGAGTCTCTGCTTATCTTTTTCCCTTTTTATGATTTCTAAAGCTCTGCTGTTTGTATGTTGGCAGGAGTTTGTTATGCAAGACCAAACAGAAGATCAGCTGAGGTTTCTTTTTATTTTAGTTTGAAACCAAGTCTGGATTTACTGCCAAAGAGTTAAATTATCTTTGATAGAGGGCCCTCTTTGGAGCAGGGCTCTCATATATTTCCATTTATACATGTACAGCGCTGAGCCCAGTAGGGTCACAACCTCAAGTGGGGTCTTGGAGCAGTATTTTAAAGCTATAAACTTCTAAGACATCTGCTCAGCAGTTCAGAACATGGGATGCAGTCAAAGGCCTCACTCTCTTTTGTCCTTAGAAGCCATTTCTTTGACAAAGGTTAGTGTGGAAGAAAAATATTCAACTAAATGTCATCAATCAACTCTTGTGTCCCCAAAAAAAAAAAACAAAACCCAACTCAAAAAACCCCCAACCTGCTTGTGAAAGATTTGCGGATGAAGCTGGTGTTTTTCCTTTTCCCCTTGGCAAAGATTTCTTAGGCTAAATTAAGCTGAAGAGAACCACTGCACAGCTATGTAGTCTTAGTCATTGAACAGGTGCAACTATTAAATTAAATTTTGGGATTTTTTTGTATGGCAAGGGATGCAATCCACAAACTCTTCTTTAGCTCTTTGGTTTTTTTTTTTTTGGAGTGCTAAGACAAATATGCCAAAATTAAATCACTTAAAGTGCACAAGATGCACATGCCTACCTTACGATATTTTGCTGCTTTCTTTAATTGTTCTGCTTGACTCTTCTCCTACCCCATCAAAAGCAGCACTGAAATAATCAGTGGAATGTGTCCAATTCCTGTCATTTCTTTTCTTAGTCAGGCTTGGAAATGTAGAGCTATCTTCTAATGGACCTATTCATGATAGGAATTTGAAATACAGCAGTTGGTCATTAAAAGAATAGATTCCTATATTTCTTAAGGAAAGATACTTGTCCCATGACTTGACTTTTTTGGTCTTCTATACCATAACTTGACCTTTGTCCTCTGCGTTGCTTGAAGGGGACACGGGTGACCTAATAATAACGGTTGTTTCATGTAGATTGCTTTATAAATTAGGATAGTGATGTAAAGTGGCAACCAGTCCTTACTAGAACTTGATAGAGAATATGAAGCATAAGAGTTATCAGTATGACCTCAAGCACGAAAAGAAAGTAGGTAGATACACTCCCTACTAACTACAGCTTATACATTATAATAATGTATTAATATTCAGATACGGTGAATTCCAGTGACCTACACTAAAGGTTGACTACATATTGGGTGATTTATGACCAACTCTTCATCTGGCAGGAAAGTTTCCTATGAAGTAGGAGATAAAAGAAGGTGGCTTGGAAAACTGAATGATTATTCAAGTCGTGTGAAAAGAAAAATAAAAATCTAAGACCTTGTATTTTTATCATGACAAATGGGTCTAGTAGACTTTTGACAAAAGGTGGAGACAGAAATTGTGGCTAGTTCTTCAAGACGGTTGTCTCTTTAAGTGTTACCTTACTTATTTGTTGCTTTTGTTTTACTTGAACTGTTTGCTTTTCACTGTAGAAGTCACAGGTGATGGTTTTTGAGAAACAAGAAATACATCAAATTTTACTTTCAAATTGATGCTGAGAAGAATAAGTGAAGCCACTAATTCTGGACCAGCTGCTTTTTCTTTGTAGTATTAGTAAGTTCTGTTCCAGTGAAACTTACAGTATAAAAATCTGTAGCATTACAAAGTTTTTTACCTGTGACTTTACCCTTAAGAAAGCATACATGTATAACTGGTATTTTTCAAAAGTATGTATTTGGCAGTTGGACTAGATGATTCTTGTAGGTCCCATCCAAGGGAACGATTCTATTCTATTTAGAAACATTTGAATAAGTAATTCAACTAAGGATTTATTTTTAATTTCCCACTATATATTCAAAAATAATGATGGCAAGTTTATATTTTTTATTGGAAAAAAAAAAAAACACAAAAAAAACCACAAAAAAACCCCCCCAAAGGACAAAACCCACTACAGAAAACCTGCAAAAAAATCAAAAAAGAAAAAACCATACCAGGCTACCTTAAAATGAAACTTAAGCCTTAGGCACTGTAGTAGAATGGAAAAGAGTTTTGTTATTTATTAGTAGAATTTAGAAATTTTAAAGGAAAAGTGTTTTGAAAAGTCTAAGTAAACACATAGCTATACATGTTTCAATTCCACATGATTTCAAGTCATGTTTTGATCTAAATGTGCGTATCAGTCTTCCTATACATTTTCTTCACAAAACATTTTCACATTTAGAAAGGTCTGGATTAGTTTAGGAACCACCCTTTGGTATAATTTTTTCATAAACTTTGAAAATCGGTGCAGTGGGGTAATGAAGAGGGACTGGAAACCACTGATGCAAGGTAGGACAGAAACAACTGAACTGGGCTTTTATCCTGTCTTTTGCTGCAGGTGGCAGTAAAGCAAAGAAACATAATGCAAACAGGAAGATACTTTCTGGGTATCAATATCCTTCATTTATTCCTACTACTGCTGAACTGGTCTTAAATGCTAGGTCACTAATCACTTCTTTTAGTGTCTGCTATAAAGTAGCTGCAGGAATGTGTAAAGTCTAACAGATTCCAATAAAATATAAAGGCATTTAAGTAGTATCCAACATGACTGGCAGATTTAAAAAACTGCCCTGGGCCAGAAGAATGAGTCTTTTATATATTTGCTAACCTTTAAGTGAATTTTATTAAATGCCTTGTTGGTAATGGAAATATCAAAACAATTTCTTTTCCTTTCAGTTTCATGTGGATTAGCTTAAAATGAAATGTTGCTAGCTTTAAGTTGCGAGGTAAGATTTTGTAAAAATATTTCTGTATATGCCTCTGCATGTCAGCAGGGTATCCCATGGAGTCTCTGGCAAGATTGGAATCTTAATTCAGGGAATTGCATATGTTTGCCATTACAAAGTCTTTAGCAGCCTTACCCCCTCTAAAGACATTGAAACAGTGTTGTAGCAGTAAATACAAAGGATCTGCCTGAATTATTCAAACAATGAAACAGTTCAAACTGATCTTATCCATTGTGGCTGAATTTATCTTAAAGCAATTTGTTAGCCTGGAGGTTAATGCAGGAAGATCATACAATAGCTCCAGGAATCTAGGGCTTTACAAGGTCAAGGTGTTGTGGAATTGGGCTTGAGAAGGAGCCTAAGCTGCCTGCATTTCTTTGGCCAATTGCAGTGTCAAAAGTGAGAAGGCTTTCTGCTGAGAGTACATCTATTACAGTATTGATTTAGCCAGCAGCTGAAGGGAAAGAGGATTGAGAATTTCAAATTTACAGGAGGTTTGTTTGAGGAGAGACAAATAATACAAACTGGTCACTGTTGGAGGAATTATGGCTTGTGTTAGCATGGTGGAGTAATCGCAACAAAAATGAGAAGCCGGGTGGTTTGTGTTTGTCAGGAAAAAAATAGTGATATTCTTTAAAAACTTATCAATATTAATAAAACAGATTATAAAGTAATAAGTAATAATCCTTATCATATTTTGTTATTGTGTTACTTATCTTAACCAAGTGATAGAACAAAAAGCTTTGCAAAATTTACCACAAGAATTTCCTGAAAATAGTTATAGCCTATTTGGGTACAGACACATAAGTGAATGCAAGGAATCAATGTGACATTGTTGAACAGCGTGGTGTCTACAGTTTTAGTTGAGAATTAGCTTTTTAAAATTTTTTTGGGGCAGGCTTGATGGAAACTGAGGCAACTTCTCAGGAGGAATAATGAAATTACTCTTCAGATCCTTATGAATCAGGAAAGCACGAAAGTGCCAAACTGGAAAGTTGGGGGGGTGGTAATGAGGGTTGGTATCTGAAACCAACCAGAGATAGTAGAGTTGGTAAGTAGGCTGATATAAGTGATTTTGGGTAGACCACAAGGAGCGTTCATAAGGACAAGGTGCTTATAGCTGATGTTATAAAGGGGGAAGAAAGCAAGAATGATGAAGAAAGATGGCATGCAAAACCATACAGAGGTCTTCTTTAAAATGGTATTCTGAACAGCCAGGAGTGGAGTAAATGTGCTGTAGAGGCAAGAGAGGAATAGTTACAGGAATTTAGTCTCAATAAATGAACTTGAATATGCAGATGTATTGGGGATATAATAGGAAAACAGCTAACAAATATCTCAGTGGAGGAGAAAGCAGGAATCAGATAATAGCTTGGTCACTTCATCTAGCACAGAAGTGGGTAGCAAGAATATTTATAAAGCTATGCTTGAGCTAAGTTGGTTAAAGTCCATTTGAAATTAAATACTTATTGATAAGTAGGCCTAAAGCCACTAAATCAGGTCATCCTAAAAATGGTGATTTTTTTTTATTTTTTTTTTACTCTTTATGGGAGGATTGATTATTAATTAAGTAATAGGATTAAGTAGCAAACAGAAAACCTTTACTATATTGACCATATTATGTAAGAGCAGGTGTTCCCAAAAAGAAGATGGACTTAGAGCCTTAGAAAAAATCTGTTTAGTCAAAGTAGTATATTTAAATTTGTCTGAATAGTACCCCGAAGAAGCAAAAATTATTATGCTTTGCTGGCTGATGCTCCTTTATCTTGCTAATTATTTTACTACATATTATAGAAAACTGTCACAATACGTCATTGTTTAATATTTTCTCTTATTTAGAGGCATATTTGTGGGTATTTTATTCCTCTGAAAGTGCATTAAAAACATTCCCCTTTTGCACAGGTAGGTATACACACATGTACACTCTCCCATATACTGACCTTATATATTTTTTTTCCAAAATTGCTTTTATGTGATGCAGCAATGAATTCCTTCACAGATAGAGCATTCTTGTTCTTCCAATATCAGAGAACAATTATCATAGCAATTAGATAAAAAGATTGGGTTGTCTTTCACATGGGATACTGTGTGATTTAGGTTGATCAAGTAAGAACTGACATGATATTGAGTCTGAGGGTTGGGTTTGGGGGCCTTTTTCTTTTTTGCATAATTATATTTTCAAATATTTGTGAAATTTCTGCCATAGCATTCTTATTGTTTAATGCACTCGGAACATACGCTGGTAGTTCCCAATGCTTTCCAAATAACTCCAACATTGTCTTAATTTTGTCTTAGGCTCTGGTTGTTCATTTTGACAAATGTCTAGTAAATTTTAGAGGTATTTTAAACACTTCTGTAGTGCCAGTTCTTTTAACTTATTGCAATTTAACTTGTCACTTTTTGTCCGTGTAAAACCTCAAATTGCCTTCATACAGCTTTGAATTAAACCTGACAGGGGAATCTTTTCAATTGCTTCACTAGAAATTATTTTCTTTTAAAATCTTTTAAAATCATGCATTTAATGTATGTCTTATTATTATTTGGATGAAGGCTCTACATATGTTTACCTAGGAGGATTCATTTCTTTCCAAAAAAATTATTTTAAACTTTTCTGCAGTGTGAGATAGAGCCGTTGTTCTGCCCAAATCTGATTTGGATTGAGAGCACTTTGCTCATGAATGTTACTTAAAAATAAAGATCTAATGGTGAGAGAATACTATTTCCCATTTCAGTTTTATTTTATAACTCTTGACCTTTTATTTGAGATGATACATTTTCCCGGGAATAAGCTGCACACATTTCAGGGGTGTGAATTTGATTTGTAGTCTGCTTCTATCTGCATCTTCCAAAAATGTCTTGTTATTGGGTGAATTTAAATCTCAGCATGAGCGTTGTACCTGGAATGCTCTATTCTGTGGTAGAGTTTCCTTTTCTGACCTAAGGCATTATTTTTTCATCTTGTCTCAGCGCAGCAGTGATCTGTGCTGCAGTGAAATTAATTTCATATATTCCGAGGCTGGATAAGCCCGCTGTGATGTTACTTGGGTGTGTAGTCTATGACCTACTGAAATGAAATGAAGCTTTTTCTCTCATGTCACTAATGTTGATACTGGGACATAAAATGGTACACATGGAGTTCTTTTTAACAGAGAATTTCTACATTCCGCCCTTCATTTTTCTCAGGACAATCTGTAATGACAGAAACTTAATCCTTTGAGGGAGCATTGGTGAACCACATAAGAGAGTTTGTATGTTTCTTACCCTAAGTCTAGCTTTAGCTATAAGTGGTGCTATTGAATGTAAGCTGCCCTGGCCACCAATATGTACTTTGTTAAAAAGAAATTATGAGTCTTCTCAAAAATGCAAAGAAACTATCTCAGATTTTAAAAGATCAGTGTGTGAACATGGTGATGATACCCCACATAACTCTAAGCTATAGAAACAAGAGCTGTCTTGATATTTTGTACTGTTATTGATTATCTAGGGTCTCAGCAAATTCTATTTTTAAATCATTACATAGAAACATTCCTGATGGTTTTTCCATGAAAATAGAATAATTCAGAAAGCTTTGGTTTTTCTGGATTACCTTCACTAGAAATTACTTGGTGCCAGCACAAGTGTGTAGGGGAGAGATCTTCTGTTGATTTTATGACAATATTTAGTAAATTTCAACCTTCAGCTCTCTTGAGTTTACCTAAACTAGTGCTGTTAGTAATACTAATGTAAAGAACTCAAAGCATCCATGCAGTCCATAACATGGCTATAGATATGGAAGCTCCAGAGACAGTATCCAGGGCATTTTTGGTTTTTGTTCTTACCTCTCTTTTTCTTTATTTTTTCTTTATTTTTCTTTTCTTTTTCCTATTTTCTTTTTTCTATTTTCCTTGTTTTCTCCTTGTTTCCTTTTTTTCTTTTTTCCTCCTTGTGGCTCTGTTTCTGTTTGCTCACCTCCTCTGTTTAGCCTGGTCAGGGCTTCAAAACTAATCACAGTGTCTCCCCCATCCTGCTCTCAGTTTAAATGTAAGGAATGGCTCAGCATCCTACCTACCAGCAGCTGGCCAAAACCCATGCGGAGCTGTCTCAGAGAATCATAGAAT
Organism: Nycticryphes semicollaris; assembly: GCA_013400055.1. NCBI lineage: Eukaryota > Metazoa > Chordata > Aves > Charadriiformes > Rostratulidae > Nycticryphes > Nycticryphes semicollaris. The sequence continues at coordinate 88,361 of VXBJ01000740.1, read as the reverse complement.
CATTCAGGTTGGAAAAGACCCTTGGAATTATCGAGTCCAACCATCAGCCCTACTCTACAAATTCCTCCCCTACACCATATCCCCCAACACCACATCTAAAGGACTCTTAAACACATTCAGAGGTGGGGACTCAACCGCCTCCCTGGGCAGCCTATTCCAATGTCTGACCACTCTTTCTGTGAAAAATTTTTTCCTAATGTTCAGCCTAAACCTACCATTCTCTCTCGTTCTATTGCTAATTACCTATGAGAAGACACCAGCACCAACCTTTATAATTCAAGTATTTGTATAGAGTGATGAGGTCTCCCCTCAGTCTCCTCTTCCTCAGTCTCAGCTGGCACTGGGCTCCTGCTCCTTGGCAGCACAGGCAATGGGAATGTTTCTGGTGGGTGTTTGCAGAGTGGTCACAGAGCTTTTTATTTGCTCAGTGAATAATCACAAACTAGTGGCAGCATCCTGATCAGAGAGATGGTAAAGTAACTTCAGTGGCTCTGTGCTCTGTAGTCAGGTTGTTTGCTAGCTGCAGGTCATGAGTGGATCCAAATTAAACTTTGGCCACACCCCAGCAGAAGCTGCTCACATGTCTCAAAGAAGAGACCATGTTTGTTTCAAATAACCTGTTTCACCAGTTCTTCCATAACTTACAGATTTGTCTTTTACCTTCTGAGCAATGAAAGAGGTGAGGCTGCTCCCTCTTGCCTGACCTCATATGAGTGAAATCATAAGGCCTCCAGCTGTACATTTAGGCACCTTGCTACTACTTTGGTTCTTACATTGTTAATCTAAGTATGTGGTTAGTTGCTAGTGAGTTCTGGTGATGAAGAGTCCTCACTTCTATGCACATAAAATAAGAGTAGCATTCCTCTTGGATTTATCATTGAACTACCTCAAATGGTTTGATTGCTACATTTTCCTTACCATGAACCTGCACAATACAGAAAGAGGTTTGGAGTTTGTACGAACCTATAAACTTATTTGCCTTACGTTGTTAAGTTTTTGTATATTGTCCTCTTGTAAACAAGCCCTTGAGATCCGAAGCAAAACAGAAAATCATAGCAGTAAAGTCCTGAAGTTAGTTTTGTGAGCTAAATTATTTAAAAGACTGTCAGTGTTCCCTGAGTACACATTTGGATGCACAGTAGTTCTATGTTTCGCATGTGGTAATCTGTCTCGGAACTGACCCCAGCATAGAATAAGATGTTAGGGGTTCTCTGGGGGTTTTCTTCAAAAACAGCCAAATGTCTGATGAATGGAGTTTACTGCAAAGTACCAACTGCAATGGTACTAATATAGCAAGCTAAGCACAAAATCTGTAGCATTGGGTGGACTATCCCAACCACAACAGAATTTGAAATACAAAAAGCAATATAGTGAAGTCAAAAAGTAAACTAATGAGATAGCGATTTTGATTCTTAGGATCAGTACGGCTGGACAGAATGTTCTTGATGGTGGAGCTTTGTACATACTGCATTTTTTTTCTTTGATAATTTCAAAATTATTTTGTCACTGATCAATTCAAATTGATTTTAGCCTCTGTAGTGATCCAAATACACACAGTTTTCTCTGTTGAGCTGTCACTGGAGTGAGAATAATTTAATCCTAATTACATTTGTCAGAGCCTGCAGTGACAATATCATACTTTTTCAACTAATACTAGAAGAATGATGTAATTGTTTACCATGAAGAACAAGAAAGTGTAATTGAATTAACTGCAGTTGAACATCTTGCAAATGTATTGTTTTTCACTACTGTTACAGTTTCCAGTAGTGTTATCTGTCTTCTGTTAGACAAATTGAGAGATGATTAGAGTTAAAATGGGGGAAACAACAAATAAAACTTCTGCTAACCAGACAGATACACTCAAATTTAAGATGTGCTGGGATCTTTTGATTCTGTTTTATTTATACTTTATACAGAGATGAGAAAATGTATTTAAATCATTTTGCCGTTGGCTTCAACTTTTCCATTTGCCTTTTACTCTTTAACTGTTGAGTTATTCACATAGATTGTACTGAGTTTTTCACTTGTTAAATGATTTAACGTGTTAAAATTTTATCAGTTGCCATGCATTTGATTCCTAAACTGCCAGTATAATGTGAAGAAGCATAAAATGCAAGAGTTAGATGTATATGTGTTTAGCAGCTCTGACTGAAGTTGATTTGCTTTGACTTGCCATTTTATCAGCAAAAAGGGATATTGAGGTTCAAGAATAAAGCGCTGTTGGCCTAGTTTCCACCTCTACTCCAAAATAGCTAAATGATAAAGAACTATTAGATTATTATAAATGAAGTGCTGTTTTTATCAATGTACTTAAGTTCTTTCTTGCCCTTTCGATGACAGTGAGCATCTGTGAACCCAGTTTACAGAGTTATTGCACTGTGATTATTCTTTCTGGGTACTGCTGGTGCCTCTAAATTCTTTCCTGTGCTTTTTAATAATATTTTTCAGGTTTTTGTAGTATCTCTATATAAATTAATTAGTTCTTATAAAGTGATTAGAAAACGTACACTAATAACTACATTAAAATGAAGTTTAAAAGTATAGATCAGTAATTTAATGGAAAAATAAAAAAGTTATTATTAAACCGATAAAAATGCTCAGAGAAGATTTAGAGTTATGGAAATGCCTAAAATGTAAAGGACATTACAAGTTCATGTTTACAGTGTCTTGTACTGATCCTCAAGGAGGAGGGACTACTCCAATAACTCCAGAAAATTTTAATTTGGTACTTATCATTCCTTTTTCACATGAATCCTAAAGGAAAGAATCCATAACATCCAGGGCATTGCATTTTTAGGAATACAGAATCATCTTGACTCATGAACTTTAAGGACTTGCTAAGGCAACAGCATGATCATCATTGTGCTAAGAATACACGTAGTGTAAAATATAATGAAGCACTGAAGTTTTCATTAGTTCTCACTTAGAAGAATTTCTTTAGTAATTTTTAATATGAACATTCTAAACATGGATGGAAAGCATCTTCATAATTAAGAGCATCAGTATGTATTGAAATATGTTTGTCTGTCTTTACACACTTTTATATATATGAACGCACACTTTTGTATATGTAGTCACACGTACATTGCTCCTGTCTTCTTGGGAAGAAATACTTAATCAGTGAGCAATTTAAAATATTTATACTTTATGCAATACTCATTATCTCTGTCCTAGACTTGAAGTGTTTTTATTATACTGGAATGAAAAATTTTACATTAGTGGGGTTTTATCAGATGTATTTCTAGAGGTGTTATTAATCTCAAATTTTATGATACATGCAGTATTTTTTAAATTATTATTTTTACTTGTTTGGTTTCCTTCTGACTGTTGACACTGCTGTCTTTAAAACAAGGGAAGAGTTTTGGGTTTTTTTTTAAACAATGTTGCTTATTGTTTACTTCACTTTTATAAGCATTGTCCACTAGAAGACTTTATTTTATGGTAATACACATTCCTTACAAGGCAAGACTTTGTTACCTTTCTGCAGCATTAGGATAATATTATTGTACTACATAGGATAGATTAGCATGGGTCTTCCAGGACTATGACGAAATGTCAAAACAAATATTTCTCATCTTTCTTCACCTTTGGATAATTCATATTGCTGCATTCTTCAAATCCATTTTTCATTAAATGGTTGCAATTAACCAACGTAAATATATTATGCAGTTAAAATGCTGCTTTTGCTTGTTTAATAGAAATATAGTTTTTGTATCTAGGGAAATAAATGTTTCTCTTAAAAATTATATATAAGTCCAATTTCATTTTACTGTTCCACAGTGCTTCCTGCTCAGACTGCAAAATATGTATCAGCTGATCTTTCTGTCACTTGATTTCGCACAGTGTTATGAAAAAGATCAGTGTTCTCACAGGTAAAACTCAAAATTGTGAGAGGATGCCACAGGAAATGCTTCTTATGAATATTTCATACATTTAGGAAATCCAAATGCCAGCATTTTTTCTTTAGCCAGCAGGGGCTTCTTTCAGGAACACCATCTTCATTATTCATCCATCCATCTTACATTAAGGAATATGGCCAGCCTGGGCAGAACCAGGATGAGCATCATTGTTTCATTGAACCTGTGACCTTCCTGCTTCCTGCAGTGTTTAGCTGGAGCACTCACTGCTTACCACCCCCAGCAAATCCCACTTCAGAGGTCATAAGGAGGAGCTGCATACACCATTGTGTCTGCAGGGTAGAGATGCCTAAGCAGACACTATGAGAGGAAGGGTGGGGGCTGGAAAGACTCCAGCAAAGCTCCCTTGTCTGATACAGCAGAACCCTTGACCCTGCTCTCTCCCCAGGGCGGAGGGGCCTGTTCAGTTTGGCTGATGAGAGAAGGAGCCAAGCATAGGCAGCCTTCCCTGTCCTTCACTACAAAACCATCTGTAAAGCTTGATGAGCCTGCTGCATCCCCAGCCACCTTGTCAGATGAATGTAATGTAGCGTTCAAACTCTATCTCCCCATAGCTGTGCAACATCCAAAACAGTCTGGTTGCCATGTTCATCTTCTCCACCCTAATCTATAAGTGTTTTCAACAAAGTCTATGTTATTGAAAACAAAATATTTCTCAGAAACACATATGTCTTTGTCACTTTTATATAGCTGAAGGTTTATCAGGGCGCATGTACAATTTTAATCTCCCACAGAATTTACAAAGAACTTGTTCAAAATCAAAATTACTTTAGATCCCAGAGACTCATTGTTGTCCAAAAAGTAGTTAGAGTGAGTTAGCTTACACACTGAACTCCTGACTGTCCATACTACTTAACCATCAGCTTATTCCATGACTCAGCTCAGGATCTCAGCAAACTCTCCAACAATAAAACCTGTATAGGATGATAAAGCCAGTAACAGCCATTAGGCATCAGGGACTGCTTTTATTTAGCAGTACGCAGCCAAGGAGACTAGAGGAATAAGCTGCTCTCAGTTTAGATGCTGTTTCTGAATTGTCTAGTTTCACATTTTACTTCCTGTAGGAATGAAGTTAACAGGTGAATTCAGGAAAAATAACACATCTCATTTAAAGCAGAAAAGAAACTACCATGAGTGGGCACATGGGAGCAAAAGTTATAGCATCTGTATTAAAAACATGTATTAACATTAATTTCACAGAACGTAGAAGAGATGTCAGTAACTTTGTTAGGGTCTCTTCCTAATGAAGAAGCTAAGAAAGGATATCTGAAATAAAGCAGATGATGAATTTTCTATACTTTCCCAGTTTCTGAATTTACAGATTACAACAAATAATGTAGATAATACTTCATAGCGAAGAAGCCTGCTTCCTCAAAATTAAGTCAGGTTTTCCTTTCAAAAAAATCTGAAATGTCTGCCTGAAATTTCAGTTCTCTGAAAAGTTAAATTAATTCTCAAGCATATTCTTTGAGATAAGGTACAAAAATGGGAGTACATTATTTATCAAAATCTTGTTAGAGGAATGCTTTACCGAACATTTTGGTACAAACCAGCCACCTTAGATATTGAAAAACTGCCTGCCCTTAAGAATGCATTGCTTATTCACCACTTCAGTTCTGAAGTTCTATTTCAGAGTTAGACTACAGCAGGAGAGAGCATAGCTTTCATAATCTTTTTTGTTTAATTTTTATATTGCTAAAGGCTATTGGTATTATAGTCCTTCTGGGGAACAAATTTTAACATCTTATTACTTTACAGCCTCGGGAAAAGTATGCTAGTCTTTTCTGCCATTGAGGATTGTGTGTAATTTTTATCAGTTAGATGCTTGTATATCTAATTATATTGTAGGAGCTATATCTGTTAAATTTTCTTCATGTAGCAAGATTGCAATTGAAAATGCAAATAAATAAAGCGCAAATAATGCTGTCTGACAGTTCTTATCATAAAGAAGGTCTTTTCATAACTTGGTCAAACTTAAACTGTTTTGTGTAAGGTACACGTGTACAAATTCAGTGCTGCCTTAAAACAGAAAGTGTACAATGTGTGTTTGCAACATTTCCCTTCTATCTTTCTGCACCAAAATTAAAATGTCTACATTCTGACATTTCTCAAAAAAACCCCCTCAGTATTACCAGTTCTTCTGCACTGGTGCCTAGCCACTATTTTCTTTTTTTATCCGTGCTTATTTTTATCATTATTCTTCTCTTCATTCTGGTTAGCATCTTTATCTCGGACTTTTCTCATCCTGATGTTGCAGCTCCATCTTGAATATTTTCTTGGTGTGAAATGTCTGCAATGCAATTGCTTCTGACCTTAGAAATAACAAACCCCTCTTCCACCTGTCTTGTAAAGTGTCTCCAACTCATTTACTGCACAACTCTTAGGACAGCAAAGGATGACTTTCACTGCTCGGAGACCCCAAGATGCTGCAAAGCCAGTTTCCTTAGTGCAATATTTGGCCATGTTGCCATTTCAGTCTTGTTGTGTCTTGTGTATCTTAAAAAAAAAAAAAAAAAAAAAAAAAACAAAAACTAAAAACAATCAAAACAAAAAAACCCAAGCCCAAAAAGCATGCTTTCACCTATTAAAGGCTTTAGAGCCTGTCTGCTCTGCACCTGCCCTTGTTTGTGCAGTGTAGGAAGAGTAGCTTTGCTACAGTGCAGTATAGCTAGTAATAATAATAATGGAGGTGACATGCTCCTAATAAACAGAAGTGAAAAGAAAGAAAAAATTTTTCTTTGAGTCAAAATCTGCTGTGAGGTCAATGAATTTAGGGTCAGATACCCTAAAATGTAAAAGTCAAAGATTATCTTTTGATTTGTTTTCTTTGTATTACTAGTATTCTGTGAGCATTTCTTAAAGACCGAAAACAGTATGCAGGATTCACAAAACCCCCATTTGGTTTGTACAACTGCTTGATGAAGCTAATAAAACTCTCCCATGATCTGAAGCTGATTGAGACAGCAGTCTTGCTTGTTGTCTTACATTCTTGTAAAGTTAATATCTCAAACTTATTGCATTAGTTTACTGCTGCCGTGACTCCCACAGAAGTAGCAGTTAGAGGAATGGATACTATTATTTCTACAATTGAATGTACTGACTTAATTTGACTAAAACTCTCTTTTCTTCTTCTTCTTTGTTTATTTATTCTCTCCAATTTCCAAATAAATAATTTCAACTTTTATAACTAATTCAATAAAATATAGTTGGGTTGAGGAGCTTTTTCATTCTATTTCTTTAGAAATTCTCTGCTATGACTGATGTGGAAGACCTTGTAGAGACATCAACAATTACTGTATTTGCAGTAGATGCACAGATGATGCTTTTAGAAATAGCTAAGGCATTTGAATAAGGCTCTCCTCAGTGACAGCTGATGATAGGACAAGGGGCAATGGGTGCAAGCTGGAACATAGGAGGTTCCACTTAAATATGAGGAAAAACTTCTTCACAGTGAGGGTGACAGAACACTAGAACGGGCTGCCCAGAGAGGTTGTGGAGTCTCCTCTGGAGACATTCAAAACCCACCTGGACGTGTTCCTGTAGGACCTGATCTGGGTGTTCCTGCTCCGACAGGGAGAATGGACTAGATGATCTTTCAAGGTCCCTTCCAATCCCTGATATTCTGTGATTCTGTGAATTTGATAGTCTACACCAATTAATATTGACCAGCTCAGGTATCTTGTTTATAGAAAGACTTTTTGACTGGGTCATTAGGTTTTAGAAAGATATGTAATCTTCCAGGAATTTGATTCCACTGTTAAATCACTGTAGGACTCCTCACTTCTGCTTGAAAATATTTCAATTATGATGGCAGGAAGAGAAGATAAGATGATTATATTGTTGGCTCAAGTACCGTACTAAGGCAGATATTATCTTGGGGCTTCTGCCCTTAACAACTGAAATGTTCGTATGGAAACCGTGATGGTTACTGATTCTGATCTTGTGCCTGTTATCATCTGCTTATTCTCTGTTAGTTCTGTGTCAGCATTGCAGATAGTAACCTACACCCTCATCTCCCCAAGGTTTTCATAAGAAATAATTGATTTTTGAAGCTGATGTCTCCTTTTGGTATGTGAAGGTAATCTTCTCATAGTCACATAAGTAACTCCCAGTTATGCTTTGCTTAACCCTACATTTGATGCTCTTAATCAAGAACAAGAAGCACAATACATAATAAGATAACCTTCAATTAAGAGATTTTGTAATGTTTGCATACAGCAGCAGAATATTATTCCAATTATCATAGTTTTAAGTACAATAAACAGTTCTTATAGGAATAAGAGAAGGGAAAAATTCCTAAAATTAAATTGCATTAAGGGATTGATTAGAAATGTCTTTGATAAGCCTCCACCTATTTTATGAGCCAGACTCAGTAGGTATGGGAAAGTATTCTAAGGTTTCTGTGTTTTCTACTTCTGTAATAGAGAGCTCCCTCCAGGTGAAATAATCCTTTGGAGGCTCATGTTTTTTTGTTAAAGACTGTTTAATCTGGATAATACAATGTTTTGGGTAACTCAATAAAAATTTCTGAAAATAATACACTTTGAATTAAATTAACTGACACCTGTTTCCTTTGCCTTCTGTGCTTTTAAGAATGAATAATACTGTTCTAAGGTGGTGAGAGATTTTTCTTATTAAAGTAGTTTAAACCTTGTCACAAATTCACTGTAATCAGTATAAATTTTCTACAATTGGTACTACCAATATCACCACGCTGTCTGAAGTACAGAGGATGACAAGATGCAAGGTTATTGTGTGAGCCAAAGCAGGCAGGATGCAGGAACAACCACAAAACCACAGATGAAAGGCAAAGAACAAATTTAATCTTGCTATCCCATGAATTGGGGAGTCTCTGGAGCAACACCCTAGCAGAGGCAATGTAAGCAGGCACTGCAGAGTGAGACAGAGTCTTTGTTAGCAAGAGAGTGAGACGAGAGCTCAGATTTGCTGTTCTTGCCTGCCTTTCAAAGAATCAAAGAGACATAGTTCTTCCTTGTACTTTGATCGCCAACAATATGGCAGGTATCTTGGGCATGTTCAATAAGGTGCCCCTGAGTCCATCTCAGGTCTATGTTATCTAAGTGTAGATGTTCTACTTGTTGACCACTAATACTAAACAACAGATCGTGTGATATATTGTGATTTCCAGCACCCCACGTGCAAGTCACTTGAGCATATTTATAGTCTTCCTCACCAATCTTCCTTTACTTTCCCACAGGTATTGTCTTCATTTTTTTTTTTTTTAGGCCGGAAACACATTTATTTATTTATTGTGAATGGAATGTGATCTTCAATAGGGAGGTAATTCATTTTTTATGATAATAGAATACACAGAACGAGATAGGAAATATATTGAAAAGTTTTATATTCGTTGCATTTTTAGTGTGAATGGGTTTGTAGGTATAGCCGTTTTACCAGTGCTGTGAATGACAAAAAGCCATACAAGAAAATTTTATATTAGAGCAGTAAATGTGTATAATGTCTCGGGAACTGAACCTGTAACAGGAATTTGTGCAGGCAATTATGAACATACCTTCCACTCAATAAGAACAACAAAAAAAACCCCTGCATTTTAAAGATAACTTCTGGCTGAATTAAAATGGAGAACTTTGTTTACAGAGTTCTGAATCGTTTCCCTAAGTTTCTTTTTTGACTAAGAAAAAGAGGCACAAGGTTGCCACCAGTTCTGCAGTGTGGTTAGTAAGCATGTTTCAGTATTTCCAGTAGCTTTCATAATAGCTGTATAGTTAAACCTAATCAAAATGCCTTTTTAATAGAGAAATTATTTGAGGCCACTTGAAAATTTCTTTCTTGATAATGGTCAACTATTCTCCAAGAAAGTACTTCAACTCAATGTTTCCTAAGACACAGTTGAAATCTTGGTGTAATTTTGTGTGTTCAAGTGGTTTGTTTTTAGGAAAAAATCACATCTGATGGTTCATGTCCAATTCTTGTAGTATTTAATTCTGAGGAAAGGCGTGTGTTATTAAAGAGTAGTAGTATGTGATGTGTGAGATGGCTTTTGTAAGTCTTACATGCATCTAGTCAAATCCTAAAAAAGAAAAACCCCTGCTACTGCTTCTTCGTTTGGTTGAAAAGAATGGTCATAGAAGAAATAATGGTTGTTGTGAAAAACCAGAGGTGTAAGAAGGTAAATTGCTGTCTTCCTTTTTCATACCAACTTTTTTATGACACACTGCCTTTAGAAACAGCATCACTGGAAAATTGCTACAAAGATCAGTTGAGTGAAACAGAGCAGGAAAAGATTAGTATCATATTTCTGAAGAATTTGTATTTTACTCCACTTCTAGGGAAAAAAAAAAAAACTAGCTAGCCCTTATATGGACTTTGTAGAAAAAAAAATGCAAGTTTAACAAAATTAAAGAATTTCATTAAATGCTAAGAGGAAAACTAAAAGTCAAAACAGACACAACATCCTGCTACTGGAAAGGAAATGAGGAAAAAACAGACAGAAGAAAGATATCTATACATTCACACTATTGGCAGAGCTGCTGCTGACGTTGCAGTGAGAGCAGAATCAGGTTCCAAATGAATGGAAACAAAACTATAGTGTAGAAGTGTTTTGAAATGGTTTAGGTTTGGAGGGTACTGATGAGTAACAAGAAACTTCTGAAGCTACTGAAAATATTTGAGACAGTTGAAAATTAAAGTGATAAAAGTGTATAAATGATATTTGTGTAAGAGACTAAGTGTGACAGTTGAGTAAAAAGATAACAAACGGCCAGCTGATCAAAGTTAGATTTCTTAGTGTAAGAGGAGTCAGATCCACGTTCCAGATTCATTCAGACTTCTTATAAAGCCTGAGGCCTTAATCTAAACCTACAGTACAAACTGCCTGGGATTTTGGTTCACTGGCTTCAATTTAAATTATCTTTAGCATTTCATCTCATAGTTTCAAGTTAAGTGCTTCCACATTATTAAAATGTTCTGTAGTTTTTTCTTACTATGACACTGTGTGTTTGTGTAATCAGAGAGAAGGGAATAAATAAATACTGGTGTCAGTTGTAGCCCTAAATGAGACATTAACAGAGCCTAAAATTAGACTGGCTTCAGAGGAACACATTTAAGCTATTGAAACTTCAGTCAAAAAGTTATATCACTTAGAGAATTCTTTATGTAGTTATCAAGGGATGAAACATAACAATAGAAACACTGAAATTTTACAGTTTTATATTGCTATTTCTCCGTTATAATATTTACTTGTAAGGCTTCTGATTAGCCAAAAGCTAGAATAGAAAAAGTGGTGTGTGAACAAATGCCAGCTACTACTAGAATCTCTGAACTAATCTCATCAGAAATACTTCTTTCTTGCTAAAAAGTACTCTATACTAAACAAATACTCTATGCTGAACCTAAATTATGCCACAGTTTATTATGGTATGGTCAGTGTTGGCCAAACTAAGTAATGCCAGATTTAACATAAAGCTTTAACTAAAGGTATAACAGGATTATTGGAGGCTGTCGTGGGCACAGCAATCATGGAATTATCGAGTTTTTAATTCTCAGATAAGTAAGGAGGAGGGGCAGCAGATCTGTTGCCTACAATTTCTAGAGTACCAACTTTGGCTTCTTTAGGGGCTTGGTTGACTGAGTCCATTGGGGGACATTCTGTAAGGGCAACGGAATCCAGGAAGGCTGGACATTCTTCAAGAAGGAAATCTTACAGGTGCAGGAGCCTGCTGTCCCCATGTGCCAAAAGATGAGTTGACGGGGAAGAAGACCAGCCTGGCTGAGCAGAGAGCTTTGGCTGGGACTCAAGAAATAAAGGAGAGTTTGTGACCTTTGGAAGAAGGAGCAGCAACTCAGTAGGACTAGAAGGATGTCATTATATTATTCAGGGAGAAAACTGATAGGGCCAAAACAGAACTAGAATTTGATCTGGTAACTGCCGTAAATACATTGGCAACAAAAGGAGGGATAAGAAGAATTTCCATCCTTTATTGGACACAGGAGAAGACATATTAACAAAAGATGAGGAAAAGGCTGGGGTGCTTAATGCCTTCTTTGCCTCAGTCTTTAACATTTGTTCTCCAGGTGCCCATTCCCCTCAGCCAGGTGACAGTGACAAGGGAGCAGAATGAAGCCTGAATAATCCAAGGGAAAATGGTTAGCACCATGCTACACCACTTAGATACATACTGGTCTCTTGGGCCAAGTGGGAGCTACCCTAGGGTACTGGGGGAGCTGGCAAAGTGCCCACCAAACTGCTTTGTGTCATTTATCAGCAGTCCTGGCTAACCTGGGAGGTCCCAGTTGACTGGAGGTTAGCAGAAGTGACACACGCCTACAAGAAGGGCTGGAAGGCGGATCTGGGGAACTCTAAAGGCCTGGCAGTTTGACCTCAATGCCTGGGAAGGTTATGGAAGAGATCTTCTTGAGTGCCATCACGTGGCACCTACAGGACAACCAAGTCCTCAGGCCCAGTCAGCATGGGTTCATGAAAGGCAAGTCTTGGTTGAGTCACCTGATCTCCTTCTATGATAAAATGACCCACTTAGTGAATAAGGGAAATGCTGTGGATGTTGTTTACCTGGACTTTAGTAAAGGCTTTGGCATGATTTCCCACAGCATTCTTCAGGAGAAAGTGGCTGTTCATGACCTGAATGGGCGTGCTCTTTGCTATGTAAAAAAAAAAAATGGCTGGAGGTCTGGGCCCTACAAGTTGTGGTGAATGGAGTTAAATCCAGCTGGCAGCCATTCACAAGTGGTGTTCCTCAGGGCTCAGTATTCAGGCCTGTTCTGTTTAATATCTTTATCAATGACCTGGATGAGGGGATTGAGTGCACCCTCAGTAAATTTGTAGGTGATACCAAGTTGGGCAGGAGAGTTTATCTGTTTGAGGGTAGAAAGGCTTTACACAGGGATCCACACAGGCTGGATGACTGGGCTAAGGCCAATGGGATGAGGTTCAACAAGGCCAAGTACCAGGTCCTACACTTGGGTCACACCAACCCCATGCTACAGGCTTGGGGAAGAGTGGCTGGAAAGCTGCCTGTTGGAAGAGGACCTGGGGATGTTAGTTAACAGCCAGATGAATAGGAGCTGACAGTGTACCTAGGTGGTCAAGAAGGCTTGTGTTAGGAATAGTGTGACCAGCAGGACTAGGGGAAGTGCTTGTCCCCCTGTGCTCAGCACCAGTGAGGCCGTGCCTCAAATGCTGTGTTCGGTTTTGGGTCTTCTACAAGAAAGGCATTGAGGTGCTGGAGCGCATCCAAAGAAGGACAAGGAAGCCAGTAAGGGGTGTAGAACAAGCCTTATGAGGAGCGGCTGAAGGAGCAGAGGTTGTTTAGCCTAGAGAAAAGAGCCTGACGGGAGACCTTATTGTTCTCTCTAACTACCTGAAAGGAGGTTGTAGCAAGGTGGGTGTTGGTCTCTTCTCCCAAGTAGCAAGTGATAGGACAAGAGGTAATGGCCTCAAGTTGCACCGGGGAGGTTTAAATTGTGTATTAGGAGAAGTTTCTTGACTGAAAGGGTGTCAAGCATTGCAACAAGCTGTCCAGGGAAGTGGTTGAACCGCTGTCCCTGGAGGTACCTAAAAGTGTATAGATGTAGCACTTAGTGATATGGTTTAGTGGTGGACTTGGCAGTGTTAGGTTAACAGTTAGACCTGATGATCTCACAGGACTTTTCCAACCTAAATGATTCTATGATTCTACAGAAATACATGGTGACCTTACCTTTCTCTACTCACAATATGGCAGTTTTCTCTTTTGTCAGTATTAATGGACTTAAACTGAATGCTTTTATAGTGGTAGTAGATTAGATCAGGAGTATTCAATGTAGTTCTTTTAAGAAACCACTTTAAAATAATTGTCACAAATAATACTGTTCTAACACTTTTTTTCATCGCTATGTTTACCGGTAAGTTAAAAAAAACCAAAAAACAAAAGATAGTCCTAAGGACTAAAAATCAGGAAAGATCTTAAAAACTACAACTACGTGTATATTTAATGCCCAAACTATCAAATTACCCCAAACTTAGGACAGTCCAATAGTATACTGCCAGACAGCGTGTTCAGCACATTATGTCTTGTTCCTAAATATTGTTTTATGAAAAATCATGCCGCCCACTCAAATCACCCTAATTCCAGTCCCTAAAAGTGGTGGCTGTAGTTTTTTCATCAGTTTATGCAGTTTCATTTTATAGCAGAGCAATCTGTTGGAACAGATTGGCAGAGCTGTGACTGAGCTCCGAAATGATTATAGGATTGGAGGAGTCATAAAGTTCAGCAGCTGTTTAGAAGATGTTCAGAAGATGTTAGCAGATGTTGAGCAGATTCTTGCAGAATAGGCTGTTTGTCAGGAAATTGTACATAAATCTTGTTCACCAGTTAATCAGAAGCCTTAAAAGACAATCCTATAATCCAGAAAGGAAGTATTAGTTTTATACAAGTGAATATTTTATTTTCATTTCTTTGGTTTCAGAAGTGTTTTACTAAACAGCTCTGTAAGGATCTGAACAAGTTTTTCACAATCTTATCTCGGTATTAATAATAACTTTAGTTACCAAATTTCAAACCTCTTTCAATAGAAATTGGTTTTGTTGGGTGCATGGGTGTGTTTTTTCTTCCCAAGTGCTAGCAATTATTTACATAGTGGTCGCTGTAAGTAGAATATGACAGTGTCTGAGTGAATCATGCTGTGCCTGCATAACTCTGCCCTTTTTCTTTAAATATAACAGCAAGGGAATAGTAGCTTTGACGTTTCTGTAGAGTAGAGCTACTAACTGAGCTTGTAAAAGAAATGTGAAGTGGTATTTGATAAGCATAGTTTTTGTCCTGAATTCTTGACAGGTTTTTGAAGGAAACTTTAAGTACCTGGAAGCTCTTACAGAAGAGCAGTACTTTTCTCCTCTCCTATTTGTCCATCCATGCAACATATAGAGTACATCATCCCCCCAGTCCATGCCACTATTTCCAAGGAAGTATCTTTACTTTGTGTCATTAAGTCATTAGCATTTTAGAAGGTGTTCCTGGCCTCATTGATGTTACATGGGGTAAACGATACAGCCTCTTCTAGAGGTACTTCACTTCACTTCTACTAGGAACCTGAGCTCTGTTGAGTGGGACATTTTGCCAATTTTTCCTCTTCTTGGGGCACATGTCTTCAACTCCTGCTTCATAATGAAACTCCCCTGTTCAATTTTTTCAGTTATGTACTGGTAAGAACATTTCCATGTCCTAGTCTGCATAGCAATGGCAAGAAAGACATGGTGGATTCTGGCACGCCAATTAAGTTTATACGTGTCTCTGGAGACTAACATATTTTCTTACTCTCTGTGTATTAGTGAATCTACAAGGAATAATTTGAGCCAAGCACATTTCTGATGTCTCTTCAAATGCTTGTAATCATTCCGTATTTATATCACTAGTCTCTGAAGCCACTGAGGATGCACCACCCTTCACAGCAGTTCAGTTGAAGCTGAGTAAAACTGATTTTAAAATGAAAGGGGCTTTCAGCCTCAAGTATTGTAGAGGTAATGCTTTGCTATCTTCTTACCTCACAGATTAACAAGGTGTTACGTATGTAAGGCTTTAAGAACAGATAATCACTGTCCTGAGTTTAGCCCAGCTATAGGCTGTTTTGTTTCTTCCCTGATACTGTGGTCTTTGGATTCCATTTTACATCCTAGCTCTTACTTCATTATATTTATTCATCAACACCATATGTTCCAATAATCAAAGCCATTGAAAGAATAGCAAAGTTTGAGTACTAATAACATTTTCCTGTGAAGTACCACAGCAGCCTTGCATAATGCTGAATGTACAAAACAGAGCACTGGAAAAATAGCTTGTATTACAAGTCTGTAATGAACTATACGTCTTGTTAATCATTCATAATTGTGCTCAAAAAGGAAAAGGGCATTGGTTAATACTGATACTGCAAATGGCAGAATCCTGATTAAGTATGAATATGCACGGAAATGAATCTGCTGAGCAGTCCCAGGCAACAGATATTTTGAGTCTGCTGCTACTTTTCTTGTCCATGAAGTGGAAAGAAAATTGCTCAAGGAGGACAGGCGTATTTGAAGAAGAGGGGAGAACAGTGAACAGGATAGATGAACTGAATTTTGCAAAATGGCTTACATATAACAGGGTTTACATAAGAAAATTCATATAAGACATCCATAATACAGAGAAAAACATCCATGTCATATAAATAAACACATTTCAGTAAATGTGATTTTGTGATAATGTTTCTCTAACAGGAGAAATTAAGTTGAAAACCTGAAATTTGTAGTGACTCAATCAAGGATGAAAGAGGTGTAAATTTTTATGGGATTTTTTTGCTGTATAAAAATAACGATATAAAAATATCTGTGGATTTTTGTTTTCAGAATTTTGATGCACAGCAATCTAATACCTTTTTATTATCTAGTAAGATAGAACTTCCAGCATCTTTAGCATTATTGGTCACTGCTTCACCTGTAATGAAGCATACATTTTTACATTGTTGTAAAGGTTTGTTTGTGGGCACGCAGGTTTTCTTTCTAGTCGGTTACCTGGGTGAAACAACTTACGTCTTCTCTTGCTCAGTTTTGCTTTATTTGGTCTCAAAAGTGTTTTAAAAGGCTGATCACATGCACAGAATGAATAAAACCTGCTACACAGAAGAATCTCTTATTTGATCGAATTTATTGTTTCATCAGTGTTGCAATTATAGCTTTTTACTTTGCTTCTGTCGTTTCTAGCTATTAATTTTATTTAAAATCAGTGAGATGTAAGGACAAGTGGTCATGCATTCGGTACATGTAAAATAAAGTCCTTTACCCAGAAGTACAGTCTTTTATCTCTGTTCTCTGATGTTTAGTGCATCGTCAGTACCATTTGAGGTTTTTCAGGCCATGTCCAAAGCTCTACCACATACTATTAATTTTATTTAGCATCCACTGTCAAGCTTTTCAGGGTAGTTGGTTTCATGATCCTGAAAATATATCACAAGTTCACTCAGAAAGAAAGCCTTTGTGCCTGTTCTGTGCTTGTACGTTTGAAGTGCTTCCAAACCTTTTTCATCTTACCAGTGTCTGGAGTGTTCCATGGCACAGCAGATAGTTTCTACCAAAATTATAAAGTTGTTATTTTTCACTGCTGTGTTATAGACTAATAGCTCACTTCTCGGCGTGCCACTGCAAATTTATGTTCATTTGCACAGGACTGGGGCTAACGGAAATGTGATTCCCTGAATTAGACCTTAATATCCTCTGGTTGTTGGTGACTTAGAAACCTGTGGATTTAGGTGTTGCGAGGAATCAGTATCCAATGATTAAAAGACAGAAACATAAAATGAGGCAAAAGATACATGAAAACACTTTCATAACAGTCTAATATTCTATTTGATCAGTTGCTTGTTATGAGCCATAGGATAAACTTTGTTTCCAATTCTGTAATGAATTTATCTTGACATGTGCCTGTTTACCAATTTTGGCACTAGTATTAAGGGAAAAACTTCCTCAGTATGTAGGTATGTATGTATTTATTTTCTCCCTTTGGCAGAGAGAACTGGAAAGGTAGTGCTTCTGGCATTGTCCCAGTGAAATAGAAATGATTCATGTTCTCCAACAGCTGACTTGTGAAACGATGCGGCAGAAAGGATGACGCTTGTCATTTAACATTATTTTAGACCGTAGATACTACAATGAAGTGTTTTTCAAGTGTGGCTTAACCTTGAGAAGTGACTTCCAACAGAAGGTCAGGGAGTGCTCCATATGTACTTCTCCAGCAACTCCTTAACTAAACCACCTGGAGTGCTCCATCCTTTGGGGGCAAACCACACCAAAACAACCGCAAAGACCCTTTGGTCTGTCTACTGCGTGCATGCTTTGCATTCTTCTGTCAAAAAGTAGCTTGACTGATAAAGCTGAAGAAATTTGACAGAGTGCCTAACTGATATAACCTTCTGGGTCATAAAAATTTACATCAAACTTGGAGTAATGCTGCTATAAACGTGAAGTGACACACCACATAGCTAACACGTTCATGCAGAAGGATTCTCTATTATAATGACTGAATATGACCTTGGTTTAGGCAAGCTGCTTTGTGAGTGGGTGCCGAAAAATACTATGTGGTTCTTATGATACATGGCTTGCATTAGAGGAGCATGATATTCGCTTGTCAGCAGCTCAACTTTGCAAGACTCCAGAGGTTCAGGTTTTGCTTTGTAAGAAGACAATTAAAACTGGAGAAAGGAATTGTCAATGCTTCCAAAAAGAAAATAGCAAGAGTAATACAATATGTTATAAATATAATCCAAAATGCATCACTATGTTATTTATATAGTATTTTATAGTATAAATATATAATAGTAATATTATACACATCAATATGTTATTTATATAGTATTTTATAGTATAAATATATAATAGTAATAACACTAACTCAGAAGGGTAATGTGAACTCAGTGGTGCATGTGTGTGGTGTGTGTTATGCTTATTTTATTTTGCCTGGCATATAATTGCTTTTCTATTAGTTCCGGTATGTTTATGTGAAAATTTGAGTGTGAATGGACCCCTAAAGATCAGTTGGGTATCTGCTGTATGGCCATATGTACATGTATGCTATATACACACAATGTTTATGTGCACAAAGATGTCAGTTCTGCTTATCTTCTCATCCATTCACAGAGGCACAATTTAAAGAGGGCAAAATGTTACATATCTGAGTCAGATGCTGCTGCTGTACTCAAGATAATTTGCTGGGCTGAAGGATCTTTGACAATAAAGAACAAAAGCTTGTGAAATGAACACAAAGTATTTTAAAACATATTTTTAAATTCAGTTCAGTTCAATTACAGAATAATTGTTGTTTACAATGAAAGTAAAGTAAAGATTAATTCCCATTTTATTAAAACTATTCCTTCAAGTATAATTGATTCAAGCTTCAAAGACAACATAAAATCTATCTCTCTCTCTTGTAGTTTCCTTTAACAAATTTTCACCACATTTAATGTTTTTCTAGAATAATGCTTTCCCAATAACTGACCTACATTTCCAGAGATTCTGGGCTCAGCCCACTCCTAAAAAACATACTGCAAATAATTGACCTGCTCATCTCTACGGAATGCCTGTTATATATTTATAAGTACTTAATTTGTTGTTCCTTTTGCTTTTTTCCTCAGCTGACCATTCCTCATTCACTTAATTTTAATTCACAGTAGTTCCTGTAACTGAACTTGAAAGTTTCTTGCATTTAAAGTATGGTGATCTTTTCTTTATTTTTTTTTTAAAAAAACAACAAACAAAAAATAAGCAAAAAACCAACAACCAAACAAAAAAAATCGCCAAAACCAACCCATCTAATACATTCGAAAAATCTTGTTTATAGTTAAGTCTGTTCAGTTTGCTTTGTTTTACATTAAAGCATCTATAAAGCATCTTATTTTCTTTATGTTATAAGCTTCATGACTTGCTTTTTCAGTAAAGACTTCTCAATCTGTATATTCTGAGATAGGCAAAGCTGCTATTCGTTTTGGTCATTTTATGTGGTAAAGGATTTCAGGATTATAACATAAAACATGGAAGTTTTACCTTACAGTTTTCTCTGTTGTAAAAGCTACATGGGGAAAAATAAAAACTTTGAGCTTTTCCAAATTCACTTTTGTTGTTTAGGAAAAAAACTTACTGTATGGGTTTTTTGGTCTTCACATGGATTTGTTAAGGTGGTTAGTCTCTCCGAGAGACACAAAGCGAAGCCTATTTAAAGAACAAAACTATTTCTGTTCATGTGTCTTTAAAGACACAGATGTGCATTCTTAGCAGCAAGTTGAAAACCTCCATAGATATATAGGACTGCAAATGAACTCCGGAATTCATTCAGACTGTATCCCTGACATAACTAGATTAATAATATCTGTAGCATTCCTGATAGCTATTTATATAGATGATTCAGGGATCCTCATGCTTCACTCTATTTACTCTTCTTCTTCCAACCTAATGTTTTCCTTGCTCTACTCACTATAGATACAAAGTACAGGTCATCCCGTAGTCCTTAATGTGACCTTCTGACACAACTGAAAACTTGTTGGCGTGACCTCAGTCTTCATTTCATGCAGTTAAATAAAAACAGAATATGTAAACTTTTCTTTAAAATCACGTTTTGTAGATGCTGAAAGCTTGTTACTGTCGTCTTGATTTTCATGAGCGGGTTCATATCCTTCCTGAAATGTGGCACCTTAGAGTAGCCAAAATAAAGTGGACAAAATCAGATGCCTTTCTAAAGCTGAATTCAAAACCAGATTTTTTTTGCCGTTTGCATCAGTGTTGGCCCACTAAGAATCCCAGATTCCCCGATTGTTTTCTTCAGACTTCCTGCTTGGCTGCCTGCCTGTAGTTTACTAGTTCTGTATTTAGGTAATTATTATTTCTGCATGAATGTTGTATCTTGCTCTTTATCATTTTGAAAGACCCTTTTTTAACTTGCAGTTTTGAATTCTTTAAAAATCCTTTGAATTTTAATCTTGTCCTCACATATTCAAGAAGGCTTTCTCCTTTTGATGTCATTTGGAAATTTAATAAACATAGTTGAACTTCATCACAGATTTTTTGCTTGCATAGGGTTCTTAAACTGGTGTTAGCACTGACCTACCTGCGGGTAGGTATCAGTATCAGAAAACCGGGTTTTTCTCATAGATATATAATCACCTTCATTCAAATAGATATCTAAGTATGGTCATTTGCACGTACAGGTTGCAAGGGTGGCAATAACATTCAGATCTTTAGAATAAATAGCTATCTGAATAGTGTCTTCTATTAACAAGACAATATTTGGAAAGCACGCCTTGATTAAAAATTCTTTCTAGTTTATTTCTTAGATTATGAATAAATACAGTGCTAGATAGACTTACTGCTATGTAGGTTTTAATAAAGAGAGGAACAGAGTCCTAGGCTATGAAACTTGGGGTTTTTTTTCATTTCAATGTAGGTGATATGACAATGTAGGTGATATGACTTTAGTGAGCACACGTTAAGCTGAGTGTATAATGTCATAGACTGCCTACAGTAGGTTGAGAGTCTTGTAAATGCTCTTATTTATTCTGTATCTCTTAATAAATAAATGACTAATTTCAGAAGCAAGTAAGTTTATCTTCAGCTATATTGACCTGCACAAACACTCCAGCTATCCACACACACCAGCTATACAAGATTAATCTTCACATGCCTTCCCTTCTCTTTGTGGAGCTGCTTTGTAAAGGCTCTTTCTGGCCCCAGCTATTACCATAAACTTTTCAATCTCCTTTATCTGCAGTAAATGGGCCTTTTACATCGATTATTTCTTCCTGATTGAAAAATGGGCAATTATAATCACTCCTTGTAACAAACATATGACAGAACTATCGATTTCTGAACAAGAAGCTATTAAAGGTTGCACATAAAGAGGGCTTTGTAAATACATGCCCTATGTGTGAAAATCCAGTGCTCGCTCAGCACCACAATCTGATAAAGTCTTGATTGACTATGTGTGTCCTGTCGCTATCTTGGGCTGGAGGGCTCTGAGTGAAAATTATTTCTATTTCTCCACATTTGAAGGACCCCTCCACAAACCGTATGTACATTATTCTGCAAATACAGTGTCAGATAGTACCACTGATGATATAAATTTGTGTTACTTTGGTGTAAGTGTAGGTCACAGAATTAACAATTCTCTGGCTATTTTTTTTTCACCTTTCAACTCTCTATAAGATTATTACAGGTGTTGGCTGTGACTTAAATCCAGGATATACTTTTTTCCTGCCCCACAGGGAGTCTTGTAACTGGAACATGAAGTGGGATTAACAGCATTTTCTAATGTGTTACCTGCAGAGATCATAGTGCTTATGGAAATGTGAGGCTAGGAAGGACCCCCAGAGATCATTTAATTCAGCAGCTAGCATTGATGCACGATGTACTGTACTTAACCCTGAAAGAGGTTTTTTCTAAGCTGTTTAAAACTTTCACTGAAGGAGACTGTAAGCTTCCCATTGCTGCCTTTCATCATCATAAGAAGAGCTTGCCCTGTTATTTACCTTGATTCTCTTTTTTGCAGCTTAAGCTGATTTTCTTTCTGCACATCTTCATCTATTGGATAACATCCTCTTTATCACGACAGAGAAGGATGGGGTTTTTTCCCCTCTTCTGTCCCTCTTTTTTTGTATCAAAGAAAACCCATTCCTGTAGTTCCACCTTATCTTTTTTTAATCTCTTTTCAGTCTTCTTACCACCTTTCAAGGTTTTTATCATAGTTTTTCCTATTGCACAGGCAAGCAAAGAATTTAAATTAAAAATATGCAATGAACATCGTCAACAAAAAGCATTACCTAACAAGAACATTCCACAGATATGTTTGGCCTCTTTTTTTTTTTTAATTAACTTGGATTTGAAAGACGCATACATAAGAAAGATACATAAGATATTACAGTTAGATTTATTAATTATTTGATTTATTTTGGAGAGAGATGTAACGGTTTTGTTTAATGGCACAGCCTAGAAATATATGATGTGTAAGTAACTTTAGACGTGGACCATGTAAAAGCATGTCTTGACAAGCTAATGATATCTGATGGATTTTTCTTGTTTATATTAAGCATTTTTGTGTTTAGATACCATATGAGTGTATGTATGTCTGTATAAAATTATTTAAATTCCATTCACCTGTTGTAGTCTAGAATGAGTTATGCATCCTGTTGAATGATGTTATACAGGTGGACTTAAGTTAGGGGATTAAACTTGGTTAAAAAGATTTTGTTGTAGATACTTTTTTTCAGTTTGTCCTTTGAAAGTCTGGTCTAATGAAAACATTTTAAACAGAAAATGTCAAAAGTAGTACTGGTGGTTAGGCCTCAATATTTTGTCATTGTACTGAAAAATCAAGATCTATTGAAATCAGCTCAAAATCAAACAGTTATACTTGGCCAGTTAGTCCAAGCAGTACCTTCCCCGCTCATTTCAGGTTACCAAGTGCAAGATCATATTTTGCAAACTTGAGACTAGAACAAATTGCAGGTATATTCTCTCTCCCTTGCTTCTCTCTCTCTCTCCCTTTCTTCCCGCCATGTCATCCTCCAGGGCCCCACTTGCTCAGAATTTTTATTCTCTTGACCCCTGAGATTTTTCTGAGCAGGAGGGTAGTGACATTATCCTATGCATGTGCCATAATTATGCCAATCAACCAGAATTCCCTTAGACGTGTAAAAACTGTGGCTGTAGAGGGCAGAATTGAATATGAAATGTAGAAGAAACGAAAGATAAAAGTTTAATATTCCCTAAAATGCCTTTAAGTGCTGCAACCCCTAAAAGGGTAGGTCTATAAGCACTCCATTAGAAATGAAGTAAGTGCTGTAAATCTGAAACAGCCATGTGCTTAATGCTGCTGTAGTCTTTAAAGAAGATGTAGAGTGTGAGCAGCTAATAGTTTGGCTTCAGAAAGTCTTTCTGAACTGTAGAGTAATGCAAGTGCCAAGTGTGGGAACAGTTATTTTTATGATACAAGCCTGTGAATAAGGCAGGTGTTTAGAGAGTATTTAAATAATGGATTTTCTTAACACAGATAAATATTGGATTCCTCATTGCCTCACTAGACCAGCAAATATTTACTCTATTAATGATTAACGAGTATGTTTCAAATGACTTGTAGAATTTATGATTCGAATAGTAAATAACTCATAAACTGGCCAGAAATGTCTTCCAGGGGTAGGTATTAATCATGTTTATAATTGTGACACCTATTGTCAAACCGAGACATGGACGATATTGTACTGAGTGCTGCACAAATGCATACAAGGAAGTACTTCATGCTCTGCAGCACTTGTCATCTAAATGCAGACACAGGATGGGAAAAAAGCTGGCTTAAAACTAGCTTAGACATGGTGTTGGGGCAATGGGATATCTAAAAGTACATTAGTAGCAGTAAATACTGGTCAGTTGGGTTCAGAGCTGTCTATTCCTTGATTCCTTTGGGTATAATTTTATTTAACTTTATGTGTTTGGGTTTCCACTGCTAGGCAAATTCTGCAATTTTATGCAATCTCTCCTGTGTCTGTTACCCATTTTTACAGGTGATGTATACTGGGGGATAGCAGAATGACTTTTTCCTTATTTCTATTGACATAGTAATTTTAAGGATGACAGTTGAAACTTTTTTCCAGATTACTTCTAATTTATTCCTTCCAATCTAGTTGCAAGTATCTAAATCAGAAATGGTACATCAAAATGTACATTAATAGTACATGGTAGTGCAGTGATAGGATGAGGATAACAGTTTTAAACTGACAGAGGGAAGGTTTAGAATAGATATGAGAAAGAAATTCTTTACTGTGAGGGTGGTGAGGCACTGGGACAGGTTGCCCAGGGAAGTTGTTGATGCCTCAACCCTGGAAGTGTTCAAGGCCAGGCTGGACGGGGCTTTGAGCAACCTGCTCTAGTAGGAGGTATCCCTGCCCATGGCAGGGGAGTTGGACTTAGATGATCTTTAAAGTCGCCCTTAGGCCAAACTGTTCTGTGATTCTATGAATATATTCTTTTCCTTGTGTTATTATTCCTGTATTCACCAAGTCAATCAGTCCAATCTCATTGTGTGGATCTAGCAGGACTGCTGTCATGTCTTTTGACATCATGTGAGAAAGGACCCAATTTGAATTTTGAGTCTATTATGAGTTGAATTTGGAAACTGGTAACTGGCAAGTAACAAATTTGGTTTGCCTATTGTCTGGATTTTGATCTGGTCAGTTGATTTGTTTCAGTTCATAGATAAGGAAAAACAAAGTTTAGTGTCTTTTCAGAGCAGAATCATTTTCAATACCCTAAGATTTTATGAAGAAAATAGAGATCTGCTTAAAAAATGGGAAAAGGGGAGGTGTCTTTCTAGGAGCACATCTGAGAAAACTGTCTGTCGCTGGGGCAGCTTCATATTGCATTTCTACTATGCAGTGTGGAAGATAGCTCCTGCAAGTCTCAGCTCTGAGCACACTCATTGGCTCAGAAGACTGTGTCAGCTGAGAGTAATCCAGCAAGATAATGTTGTTGTGGGTTCATACCAAACAGCAAGATTTTATAAATGCTGAAGTGTGTTTTCTATTATATACGTACAAAGAGTCAAACTGAATTCTCGCAAGATACTGGCATGCTGAAGTATCTTTAATGCCGTAGTCAATCAGTAAAGACTCTTCAAAAGTTTGTTTACTCAATTTGAGCCTATCATCCATTTTAATAATGTTTTAATATCTTTAATGAGGAAAGATCTGTTAAACCATAAAGTTAGATGGCAGGCATCTTTTGTTCACAGTCTCATAAGTATACATTAAAATAAGTTACTTGAGTCTTTTGGGAAAAAGTCCAAATGGTAATGTTTTGACAATTATGTCACCTCTGGTAGTACTTACTCTACTCAGATGATGATAGTGCCCATTAAAATGACAGAACTGCACACATAGAAAGAAAATACTCGCTACCATTAACTGTTTTGAATGAAGAACAGAGTAATAAAAATTATACTGAAATTTGGTCTGGTTTTAATTGCTGTGCAATTGATAGCTAAAGTACTAATTATTTTAATGTAATTACATTTAATTATCGTAATTGCTACTCGTATCTCCTGTCCTAATAGATGTTAAGGACCTTATTCACAGAACTGTTATGTTCCCATCGTGCAAGGAAAAAATGAATAAGGAACATACTGTGGTTTTTGAGATAAACTGTTCTGGTGACTGCATCTTTTGGGGGCTACAGTTTGCAATAGCTGTCCATTGCAGTGTGGCACTGAGAGTCGGCTTTTCAGAACTCTGCCCATGGCTTTTTTTCTTGGCTGCTGTAAATGCAAATCCAGAAACTGTGAGCAGACATCAGATATTCCCATTTCTCATCTTAAATTTTATCAAAAAAAAAGCATCCCCCAGAACCTCAAAAAAGAAACAGCTATTACACTTGTGATTGCAATTACAGAAGTGGCTAAAAATGAGTCATGGTGATTTTTGTTAAAAGAGAAGGCAATTAGAAAACACTATACCCTATTTATGGCATTAGAGCAAATACTTCATGTTTGTGATGTGTATCGATGATACTCGTATTCCACATTGCAAACAAATAATGAAATTCAATTTCTGTCTAAAAATCACTAACAACTAAATATTCAGAAGAAATCACTGGATTTTTGCTTGCCTTACCTGAGATGTACCTGAGTGATTTCCTTCTATAGATTTAAAACTAATAGAAGGATCGTTATGCACCTGAAATTTAGCCCTGGCTCATAGAATCATAGAATGGTCCAGGCCGGAAGGGACCTCCAGGGTCACCTAGTCCAACCTCCCCACAGTCAGCAGGGACACCCCCAACTAGACCAGGTTGCCCAGGGCCTCGTTGAGCCTCACCTTGAATATCTCCAGGAAAGGAGCCTCAACCACCTCCCTGGGCAACCTGTTCCAGTGTTCAACCACCCTCATAGTAAAGAACCTATTTCTAATATCCAGACTAAATCTGCTCTTCTCCAGCTTGAAGCCATTGCCCCTCGTCCTGTCACTGCAGGCCTTTGTAAACAGACTCTCCCCAGCCTTCCTCTAGGCCCCTTTCAGGTACTGGAAGGCTGCTATTAGGTCTCCCCGGAGCCTCCTCTTCTCCAGGCTGAACAACCCCAGCTCCCTCAGCCTGTCCTCACAGCAAAGGTGCTCCAACCCCCTAATCATCTTTGTGGCCCTCCTCTGGATCCGCTCCATCAGGTCCATGTCCTTCCTGTATTGAGGGCTCCA